>VZTB01000086.1:263146-390588 GCA_013397245.1 Thryothorus ludovicianus | reverse complement strand
CAGCGCCGGCTGCGGGCGGTGGCGGCGTGAGGGGATGCGGCCCCGGGCGGCGGCCGCGCTGCTCTGCGCGCTCTGCTGCGCCCTGGCGCGGGGCTCCGAGGACATCGTCGTGGGCTGCGGCGGCTTCGTCAAGTCCGACGTGGAGATCAACTACTCCCTGATCGAGGTGGGCGCCGCCGGCCCCGGCTGCCCGCCGGGCGCTCCCGCCCGGGCCGCGGTCACAGGTGGCGGTGGAACTGCGGCTCTTCTGCAGCCTGGCACTCTGCAGCCTGCTGGCCATAAACCGTGTCCTGCTGCCCCCTGACACGGCTGCTGTGTGGCAGTACTGGGTTAGAGTGCCTGGTCCCAGCGCTCCTCGCCTTTTAAAAAATATCTTAGTGTCTGTTTTGTTTGTTTCTTTTAGATTAAGTTATATACGAAACATGGTACTCTGAAATACCAGACAGACTGTGCTCCGAACAATGGGTATTTCATGATTCCCCTCTATGACAAGGTAAGACACAAATTCCTGCGCTGTCCCCTCTGTGCTGGAGGCAGCAGCTGCCTCCACCTCGATCTGCCGGCAGATTAAATCTCAGAGCAGCACCCACCCATGAAAAGTTTGAATCAAGTCGTCATTTAGTTTGGTTTGGATCAAAGTTTCAACTGTTTCTTTTTGTAATGTGACGTCTTCTTTTCCCAGGGCTAATTGTTAAGAGAAAAGCCAGCTCACTGTATCTGCAGTGTTGTATTTGTGCTGTTCATTGGAATGACTGCAGCACTGGGAGCCTGAATTCCTGCCAGCAGCTGTGTGCTGTACAAATACTGCACAAAAAGTACAGGCTCCTACAGAGTACAGATAAAGCTTTCAGATTTTTTACCTATAGAAATGGAAATAAATGTATGTGAGAAGGTGTTTTGCTACGACTGAATTGAAAATAACCTGAATGGTTAATTGCAGGTATTGAGAATGTTTTAAGGAAATAATGATCCAGGAAGCTCAGAATGTATCAGTAATTTGATGTTTCCTTAGACTAGAAAGGTGTTTACATTCAAATTAAATTAAATACAAGCTACCTGTAGATGGTCAATGTGTTTTGCTCTTTAAAGGAGTGAGTTAACTTCGGGTTCAGAAGTAGAAACACAAATAGTTTGGGTTGGAAGGCACCTTTAAAGTTCATCTAGTCCAGCCACCAAATTCCTTCCCTTCACAATCTAAGAATGTGACAGCTTTCTGATCTTGGTGATTTCATTCTTAGGCCTTTGAGCCTTTCCAGGGCTGAACTTCAGAATATATGTGGCAGAACATGTGGTGCTCTCTGATACAAAGAGGATCCCTTTATTGATTAATACCTTTTCAGGTCAGAGCTTTTAAAAGGATTGGAATTTTGTTTTCCCTTGTTTGGGCAGAATGGTTGAGTACGACCCTGTGGAAATATCAAAGCCTGATTTAAAGCCCATCTCTTGGGGCAGATGGAGGTAGATTTGAACACTTTCTAGCCCTGAGCTGCTTGTCTGTGAGCCAGGTTTGTGCTGGAAGCAGGATAATTTCTGCTCTTGGCTGGATGTGAGCCCAGCATCCCAGCCTGCCTGGGTAGATAGGGCTGCTTCTTTGAGCAGGGTATCATAACCAGGAGGAAAGGAGAATGGTACACTCGAGTCTTGTGTTCCTCTCTGCAGCATGATGTTTGTGTTCTGACTTTTTTTTTTCATCCTCTAGCTATATTGAATTTAGATCAATGAAGACAGTTATTGCTTTTTATTTTTTAGGGGGATTTCATTCTTAAAATTGAGCCTCCCCTAGGGTGGAGTTTTGGTAAGTGCTTGTATGTCTTCTTAAAATAGGACATTGTATCTGCAGTTATCTCTAACTTGCACCTGGCAGGGAAAATGGAGCAGTTTTCCAAACCTATAAACCATACTGCATGGTTTAGTAACTGGAATGTACTTTCTGTACCAGGGGAAAGTAAAGCTGGGTGGTAGACACTGACAAAATAACCCCTGAACTGATTTGAAAAAATGTGGGTTTTTGACAAAAATGGCTGCAGTGGGAGGAGGGAAAGAGGATTTTCAGCATCAGGATTTGGGGGTGCTTTAACTTTGCTGAAGAAAGGCTTCCAGAGCAACGCTTGCCATGCTTGAATTAATGCATTCCTGTGACAGTTGTGTAAAGCTGAAGCAGAGTTTGTGGTTGTTCTCTCGCTAACTGTTTCATTGTCTTCTCTTCCAGAACCTACCAGTGTAGACATCCATGTGGATGGCATTAATGACATTTGCACAAAGGGAGGTGATATTAACTTTGTGTTCACAGGATTTTCTGTGAATGGAAAGGTTAGGCTCCTTTATTTTTATTTATTCCACCTTATGCTAATTCACCCTTCATAAAAACATACAAATTCAGCTCTACATGTTATTTTCGTTCATTTATACTTCTGTTTCTTTTTATTTTGACAGGTTCTCAGCAAAGGTCAGACATTAGGTCCTGCTGGAGTTCAGGTTGTACTGAGAAATGCAGGCAGTGACATAAACATACAAGCAACTATTACACAACCTGGAGGAAAGTGAGTGTGGGTGGTGCATACTTAATTCATCTGTTCATTTGAACAAAATCCTTTAAATTCTGCCAAACTTACTGGGACTGTAAGAGTTCTGAAATGTTTTTTCTAACATGAGAATGGAGTCTGAATTGTGTGATGTTTGTGGCTTTTTCTGAAGATACATAATCCCTTTCTTGCCTTGCAGGTTTGCTTTCTTTAAAGTGCTTCCTGGCGAATATGAAATCTTTGCATCGCATCCTACCTGGATGTTGAAAGAGGTTAGAACCTACAGAAGTTCTGGTTTGCCTGTTTAGAGAGGATGGATCTGCTAGACCTTGTCTGGATCAGTTATTGTGAGGAATGGGCTGTGTGGGTGACTGGAGCTTTTCATCATCTAATTCAGGTGGTCAAGAAACTACTTCATACAGACCCAGTTTGGAGGTGGTGAAGCCATCCAGGGAAGGACTGGCAAATGGGCTTTTGCTTTCCATCTTCTGATCCTGTACATTTTGCAAGAATATTGTAGCTCAGATCCTTGTCTCTCAGACTGCTTGTTTTTTGAGGAGCTCTGATACCCTGACCATTTCCTAAATCAGTGAAGCAGGAAAAATACTGTTTTAAAAAGTATCTTTGCTTTAGTATCTTGGTGTCTTAGGTGGCCTGGAGCCCTCTTTGAATTCTGCTGCTCTGGCTTCTGTTCCTGTTGTTGAATGTGCAGTCTCTGATTGTTCTTTAGGTGCTGTAAATACGACTTGATGCCTGCTTTGGATGAAAATGTTTGTTTCTGTATTTCAGTCAAAGACAGTGGTGCGGGTGACAAGTTCCAATGCTTATGCTGCCAGCCCCCTGATTGTTGCAGGCTACAACGTCTCTGGGTCTGTGAGGAGTGATGGAGAACCCATGAAAGGGGTCATGTTTCTCCTTTTCTCTTCTTCAGTCTCTAAAGAGGTAATGATTGATCAGTACCTTTTCAATATGAGTATGGCTGTAAATAAGAAGAACCAAATATCTTAGATTCATATTGTCCTAATACTCATCTGACTTCAGTCCTTCACTGGCTTGTACAATCCCTTAAACTGTATTTTTGCATTTGGTTCTTTTGTGTGATTTCTCTTTTTTCCCCCAAAAAGGCCCTTGTAATCCAACGTGACCTCTGTGGAATTATTTCATAATTCATTGTGCAGTAGCTGTAATTTGTCTTCAGCATGGCGTCTTAATTACTCTTTGCCCTTTTGATGGGAAGACAAAGTTCAACAGCTTCTATTGCCACCTTACAAGTGTGTTAGGAAATGAGTGTGAGACATTTGGTCATGTAGAGCTAAGCTCTGTTCTGCAATGTTAACCCTGCCCAGAGCACTGAAGTCAGTTAAGACACATGGAGTTTTGGGGATGTTGAATGTTCTGTCCTTGTTGCCATAAAGCTGATTATTTGCTGCTTTTTCCTCTTTTACCTGTACATGAATTTTAAGCCATGTCATCAAACTTTGCCTCTAAAATGGTTTTATACTTTCCATCACTCATTCGCACCTGAATATTTTGAACCCTCCTGTATCCCTTCTCCCTCCCTCCCCTTCCACAATTACTTTCTGTGTTCTTCTTTGAGACAAAAAGTTTTATTGCATTTATTACTACAGGATGTTGTGGGCTGCAGTATTTCTCCTGTGGATGGGTTCCAATCAAGAGATGAGTCTTTATCCTATTTGTGCAATGTTGTATCAAAAGAAGATGGATCTTTCAGCTTTCTTTCTCTGCCAAGTGGGAAATACACTGTGGTAAGCAACTAGAATTTCACTGCTTGTCTATTCAGTGGGTTGCTGATTTTCATTTTCTAAACCAGTGTGCTATTGCCACCTCCTCTCCTTTAAGCTGTTTCCTTTTTTTTCCCATTCTCTTTCTTACATCTGGATGGTGTGGGAGCATGTTCTCTGGGCACTGCCTGGAGTGATGGTCCTGCATTCTCATTCTTTGTGCCCTACAAATGAGATTCAGTCTTCTCTCATTCCTTTAATCCTTCTAGCAATCATACAGTCTCCTATCTGTAAGCTCTTGCACTTCCAAGTATGCTTTATTCTGACAAGGGGTTACTTTTCCATCTTTTCTGATAATTTCATGGTTTCCATCAGTCTTGTAATACTGCCCACATTTGTGTCTCCATGCCTCTGAGTAATTTTTTCCAAGAGATTGGCAGCTCATTTGACCCTTGGTAGAGGTGTGTGATGAGGATAAGAAGATGGAAAATGGTAGAGGAAAACCATTCCATCACAGCTTAGGAGTCAAAGCCATGTGTCTTCTTTCAGATACCATTCTACAGAGGAGAGAGGATCACCTTTGATGTTGCTCCATCTAGACTGGACTTTTTTGTAGAGCATGACAGTTTACAGATTGAGGTAAGGCCTGCAGAGGGAATAATCCTTTTGTGCCACTCATTCCTGTAAAAGCCTAACTGATTTTAGCAGAAAGCAGCTGTATTGTGGAAAATCTTCTCTGTAGGAAGTTGAAGACACTTGTTTATGCAGAGCAGGCAGAAGACAGTTTCTAGTGCCATGCTGTGTTTCTATACTTTGGTCCCTTTTACTAGGAAGAAACAAAATAGGGCAAAGCTGTGTGCTATGTTCATTTCATGTCCATGTTGCAAACAGGCTGTAATCTTCCAGGTTGCCTGTATTTCCTTGTTGAGATTGTCACATCTCTGGAGAAGGGCCTGTGGGTTTTTCTGGTTTGCAGAGTGCCTTGTGTAATGGCATTATGATCTGTGACTGCAGCCCTCTGCTGCAGGTAAATTGAGAATGTGTGTTTGTACTTAGGGGAGCAATATGCCTGGAGATCAGTTTGTACTTTCACTGTGATTATTCTGGTATGTTTTTTCCTAGAGCTGTAAATAAGTTTCCTTTATGTGAGTGTGGAGAGAAAAAGGTGTTGATTGTTGTAGGTGTGTGTTTGCATTTCCTGAGTAAAGGCTGATGTCAATTTTTTTCCAATTTCAGCCTGTTTTCCATGTGATGGGTTTCTCTGTCACAGGCAGGGTGTTGAATGGTCCTGAAGGAGAAGGAGTTGCTGATGCCACTGTGACTCTCAACAATCAGATTAAAGGTATGCAGTGCTCTTGATCTTTGTTGCTACAGGGAAGCCTTTATTAAACTCGAGGACAGGAGTAGTATATGATGTGGAATTAACCCTTCAGGATAATACACTGCTTTTGTTGCAATTTATTTGAAATATTAAAGTTGATTTCATGCAGTTGATAAATTTTGCATTTTCTGGTTTAGATGAGAGCATTAAATGTTCATTTGTTTGGCAGTTGAAAATTTCTTAATTGCTTTCAACCATATGCCAGATTGTACTTTGAAATACAGAAATGAAGGTTCATCTAGTAAAAAAGCATAAAACTATTTGTTGTATAATATGAATTAAAAATAGCCTAAAGCAGTGCGTGCCCTCTGGATCTGTTGATACATAAAGTTAGTATATGCTCTGGTTTTTAACTCTTGTTATTTGTTCCAGTGAAGACAAAAGCTGATGGCTCTTTCCGCCTTGAGAACATCACAACAGGTACATACACAATTCATGCCAGGAAAGAACACCTGTTCTTTGATACTGTTACTGTGAAGATTGCACCAAATACACCTCAGCTGGCAAACATCATTGCAACAGGGTAAGGACTGGTGGCAGGATGAAAATGCAATTTGATGTGTGGATGAGGCTGTGAAAGTGGGTGATCCTTTCCCCTGCCATGCCCAGACCTGTGTGGTGTTGTCAGGAGCTAAATGTTGCTGAAGAAATTCAAGATGTATAGGGCAGTGCCAGTGCATGTTTTGCACACAGTAGTTTGCTCAGTAGTAGTTAAGATTTAGAGCATCCTCTTTATAAGCTCTTCCTTGCAAATGAAGACACTAAGGCATGGGTGAATTAAGAATTTTAGAATGGTATGTGAACCAAGAAAGCAGCAGAGAAGCTTTCTGCCACTTCACTCTTGCACAGAAGAAGGGTACCTGGAGTCACACAGCTGTCTGGTGCAGTGTTGTACCAAACATCTGCATTTTACTGCTCACTCTCAAGGTCACTGTGCCTTACCTGAATTGTGTTTTTCTTGTTTGATGCTGTGACTGTGAGTCTAAGGCTGTGCAGTGGTGGGAGATACAGCATGAGCTGAGGAAGATGAAAGGGCCATGGTTCTGTGTCCAGGACTTCAGAGGAAGAAACAGTGGCAGTGTTCTGGAGAAGTGAAAACTTGGAATTTACTGAGTCAAATAGCAGTCAGCTCCTACAGACATAGCCAGCCAATTAGAAAAAAAAACCTGTGTGCTGCTAAATGATGGGGTACAATTTATTCTGTAGCTAAATATGTTGTGCTGTTGAAGGCAATAAGCAAAACTTTCCAGCTTCTAATTTGTCATCTTGTCTTGTGCTTTCACAAGTGTAGGTGTGCAAGGTTGTGTTCCAGTGGGTTACCTATCATATTTGAGGTTTTTGACATAAAACATTTGAAACTATTTTAAACCTATGGGGAGAAAGTCCTAAATCTTGTCTGCTTAGCACAAAAAAGAAAAGGAAAAAGGCTTGAAGTGGTTGTGTTGGTGGCAGGGAAGAGTGAAGCAAGTTGCTTGCAAATCTCTCTTTCAGGAGAAATCCTGTCCAATTCAGATGTTATTACCTCAACATAATGAGGTTTACTTTTTAAAGATATTCTAAAACAAATGATTTTTTTTTTTTATGATCTTTGTCAAATCAAAATATTTGTTCTGGTAACTGGCTGTTGTTTAATAACAGATTCAGTGTGTGTGGCCGCATCTCAGTTACTCGATTCCCTGACACAGTGAAACAGATGAGTAAATACAAGGTAACCATGATACCTGAAGACAAAGACAAAGCATCACTGGTTACAACAGAAACTGACTCTCATGGAGCATTTTGTTTCAGGGCAAAATCGGGTACATACAATGTTCAGGTAAGAATGAGCTTTCATATCTTCATTATAGGACTGTCATGGTGTTTTCAAAGGTTTTGAAACTTTGGAAAGCGTGTTGGAGAGGGTGATTTTGCGTTTCCTGGGATTTGCAGTAGATTTCTGTGTTCTAATTTCTGATAAATGCAGCAGAGTGGGTGTTTTTGGACTGATATCTGAAAGGTGGTGATGCCTTGATGTTGTATACTCTACAGGTAATTATTCCAGAGGCTGAGAGCAGAGCAGGTTTGGCTTTGAAACCCAAAATGTTCCCTGTCATTGTTACTGACAGACCAGTGATGGATGTGACCTTCTCTCAGTTTTTGGCATCTGTCTCAGGGAAGATCTCTTGTTTAGGTAAGTCCATTGTGAAAGTGAAGTGGCAGTGGCATGTAGAACTTAAGCATATGTGAGTGTTGTTGATGTCAAGACTCTTACTGTGGTTAGTCCTGTCAGCAGATAAATAAATGTAACTTGCAGGACATGGAAAAAGAAGCTTTTCTTGGGAAGTGTGGCCTATTGACAAAGTTTGCAGTAAAGTTATGTACCCTCTTTTAATACTTGCTGTGGATAAGCAAGTCGTTCTTCCTCAGGAGATGGAAGGAAATGGTCCTGACTGCTACTTGGGATATTGTACATCCATCAGAGAAGTACTGGAGGTGAAAAAGGAGTTTATAAAAAAAAAAGAAAGGAAAAAAGTGGTGCATGTAACAACTGTAGGATAGATGCTCAAGCTGCTGGCAGAAGCTTTCAACCTCTGTTCTCTTCCAAAAGCTTTTTGTCTTTATTTTAGTCTAAGGTTCCCATCTCCTGCTATTTTCCTTGATTACCCACTGGTTTTAGCAGATGATGATTGGAGCCTGATTTTTGTCATTTTTACCCTTCGTTTTTCCTCTCTGAATCCTCCCTGCACTTTTCAGTCTGTCTTGCTGGTGTTTACTGGGCTCTTAAATCTCTGCAGAGTGAGATGAGCCCAGGGATTTAATGCTGATCTCAGGTTTCTTCTTGCCATTAGATAAAAGAATATAATTAACAGAATCAAAATCCTGCAGAATGCAAAAAACCACCGGTGAAGGTGTGCCTAAGAAACAAGTTCTGAATGGAAGCATCCTGTGCTGGGAGGCAGTAACAGTTCAGTGCTGAGGTGGGCCTGGCGGGGTTTTGGCTGCGGCCTCACGTGCTGTGTTCCCTCCCAGACGCCTGCGGGGACCTGACGGTGACACTGCAGTCCGTGAGCCGGCAGGGGGAGAAGCGCAGCCTGCAGCTGGCTGCGAGCAGGGACTCGGTGCCCTTCACCTTCGAGGGGGTGCTCCCGGGCAAGTACAAAGGTAGGAGCAGGGGAACTGCTTGGGGGGCACCGTGGTTAGCTCAACTTATGACCTAATCTGAGCACTTCTTTTATCATGTGGATACCTTTTGCAGTGTGCTGAACACAACTGTGAGGCTTGAGAGAATCTGGAAAAAATACTTTACAACAGTGCATCAGGTTTTCTTAATGTCGGATGTTTAACCCTGTGTCAGCCCAAAGTTCCCCCAAGTTTAAGAGTCTGTGTGGCTGGTGTGGGGGAAGCCTAAGTTTTTAGTCTATCCTGAGCCTAAGAACAGGGACACATTCTAGTTCTGCTTCCAGAGAACAATATGTGTTTTGGCCAGCCTGCCTTGGCCTGTGAAAATAAATTATTTTCCAGGGAAAGGTGTCGAAGGAGTATGTACATTGCACTCTTTATACAGGAGTGAGACATCTTTCCACCAGGTTAAATTGGGATTGGGTTGAGATGTCCTCTAGGCTGCTTTGCCTGTCACAGTGGTAATGCCTGCTGAGGAGCCTTCCAGGGTGGCCAGGCTTCATTATTCATTTTCACAGCACAGCTTTCCTGATAGATGTGTTGGGTTGCTGGTGATGCTGCAGTGCTATGAGCCAGATCTGTTATTATGGGCATTGTCTGTATTTATCATTGAAAATTATTGTCAGGGAAGCTAGAGAGACCCAAACTTTATATATCACAAAACCTGCCCTTATTTACTCAGTTTTGCATCACTAAAATGCTTTGTGTGCTGTATATTCTAGTCAGCATTGTACATGAAGACTGGTGCTGGAAGAATAAGTCTTTGGAATTGGAAGTCTTGGAGGAAGATGTGTCAGGAGTAGAATTCAGGCAGACTGGATATATGCTGAGGTGTTCTCTTTCTCATGCAATCACACTGGTATGTAGGAAACAAATGTTCTTGTATGTTTTTAATGACCTTGTGAAGGCAGGTTGGAAAAAAAAAAGAATCAAGGCTTCTCCTATCTCTGGAGGGTCACAGAGCCTGGGAACATTGATACTTAGAGTGCTTCAAGATTTTTCTTTTAAGTTTGATAAAGTGGTCTTGTTTTGTTAGGTGTTACAAAAGAAATGGCATTGATGTATCTTTGGGCAAATACTGTTTTCATTTTGTTGTTTGGTAGTTACTTATAGTGAATTGTGATGTGGCTTTACAGGAATTTTATCAGGATGGAAATGGACCAGAGAATGTTGGTGTTTATAACTTGTCCAAAGGAGTTAATAGATTCTGTCTTTCAAAGCCAGGTAACAGCTTTAAAATATTAGCTTAAAAAATGAAAAATAACCAGTTAACTAATTCTGCTGGGAACTAAAAAAAAATATGTTGTGGTTTCTGAAAGGCATTGTTTTAATTACATTTGTATATAATATGCATTTGTATATATCTGTTCCAAGTTTTTAGAATTCTCCATTTCTTCTGCTATTTAACCCTTCACTAAATCTAGATTCCAGAAATAAAATGTTACTATTCTTTTTCTTGGTGATGGAAGTATTTAATCTTTGATGAATGAAGGTCATGTTAAAATAATCTCATTGCTATGGGGTCTGTTTGTCAGACCCATTACAAAGTGTCTGTGTGAAAGGCAGCAGACACTTAGTTAAATTTTTTAGTTGTTTCTATACCTCTGCTCTCATGTGATCTTGAGAATTCAGGCAGGTTGAATTTTTCAGTGGGTCATTCTTTGCCTTCCTGTTTGTAGGTGTGTATGAAGTGACCCCACGCTCCTGCCACCAGTTTGAACACGAGTATTACACCTACGACACGTAAGAGTGTGACTGTTCCTCTCCCTGCACCTACCACTGGGATTTTCCATAAAGCTCCCTTCTGCTTGCTTTCAGCAGGACAGGATGTGTACAGGGTGTATCTAGCAAGTTGTATCACATGTGTTCTCTTGCCCTTTCTATCTTAAAAGTAATAAAAATCAACTAATTACAGGGTTTAAAGATGAGTTAGTTACTTTAGATGGGCATTTTTGTCAGCTTTCTGTCTAGTGTAGGGTTTGCTTTGTGACAGAGTTATTTCAGTGAAAACTGTTGATCACTTCTAAGAGCTGAAAGGCAAAAGACAGGATAGTAAGGTTACTAAGAGGCACTCACCACTATTGCATGTCACTGGTGCCGTGACCCTCTGGTGATTTGATTCTGCTCACTCCATGCTTTGCAAGCTGAATAAATGCTCACCCTTATCACAAGTAAGCAGTGCTGATCTTCCTTGGTCAGGCAAGTTTAATTAGCTATAGATTATGGTCTGGTGATGTGTTTAATGGCACTTTGACATAGGAAATCAATCAGATCAGCTTTAGCTTGAGAGGAAGCAGAAAGCACAAAGGAAGGAATTGCTTTGGGGCTCGAGTTGGGAAATGCTCCCTTTCCAACAGATGATCATCCCAGCACTGCAGCTTTGCTGTAGAATTTCTGTATCATCTTTTATAGAGCATTTCAATGTCAGGGGTGGAAGCACAGACTCTGCTAAATAAGATTTGCTTATTTGGGAAGGGGACCTTGAATTCATGTTTTTGTTCCTTTGATTTGCAGGTCCTCTCCCAGTATCCTGACGCTCACTGCAGTTCGCCACCATGTCCTTGGCACGATTGTAACTGATAAACTGATGGATGTGACTGTTACCATTAAGTAAGGGCAAAGAAATCGTGGGGCTATAAAAAGTGGAAGAAAAGGACATTTCTCTCATAAAGCTTTACTCCAGTTTTAGTGCTGCAGTGGCTGTTTTCTAAGGGGATGGCTTCCTAGCCTAGGCTGCAAGAGGTTTTTAATGCTAAGATATACATTGAATTCTTTGGAGAGAGAAATCCAACCTCATTTTGAGCATTTTTTCAACATTTCCCCTTTCTACTTTTGTGTCTTGGTAAAAATGAATGATTTTCTGAGTTTTTATATAGTTTAATGAACTGATGTTTCAGAATTCAGAGGGTATTGTTTTAGTTTAGCTCTGAGCTCTTTAAGGTACTGGCATCTATTTTTTCCCTTTTTTCTTTCCTCAGAATGAGAATCTGCTGCTTTAGAGCATTGTAACTGGTGTGAGGATGGTTATAAAAGGAAGAGCATGCAGAGTGATTACACACTTATGCACCAATTTATGTTTAGCTGAACAGACAGCTCACTAGGGAGCACTGATTGTACGAGGTGCCAAATCTGCCTGAAAGTGTCTGATAATGATGAGTGTTTTATTGATACTCTGCTGGTGTCTGCTTGTTCTAGACTATGGATTCTTAAACTTTTCTGAGTGCAGAAAATATTCAGAGAACATTACCTGCAGAGCATTGCCTCAAGTTCTCCAAGGTTAATGACTCGATCACTGCAGCTGCTGGGCAACTCCAGCAGCTGAAAGGTGACACTGAGACAGCAGAGAGCCATTAGAATTTTAAAAACAGTTTAGTGAGGAGCTGAATATTGTACCAACCTTCTCAGCTTGTTGGATTTCTGGAGACTATTGGCTAATGCTTTGAAGGCAGTGTAGTTGCCACAGATACCTTGGATCAATCCTGCCTCAGGCTTTTCAGCTGAAGTTCAATTTGTGAAGTTCCATCAAAATAAAGGGAACAGCCCTGGGGTTAAAAGCAAGCCAGTTGTTTTTATAAGTCCGTGTGCCAGATCCATGGCTGTGACCCATTAACTTTCAGTTAACAAAAATCCCCAAACAACCTCAACCAAAAGCAAAGCTGATCTTCACCAGTTCTTGATAATGGCTTGGTATTTTGGTAAATTACTTGATAAATTACTACAGAAGACTGTAGTAATTTATTATGAGTATCTTGACATTTTGTGTGCCTGTACAAATTTTTAATAGGCTTTCAGACAAAAACAAATAAATTTACATGTTTCTGTATAGTGTCTGGACTGCAGAGAAAGCATATAAAACCTTGATGAAACTCAGTGTGATATAGCAATAGTAACTATGTCTCTTAAAAAGACAAACTAGAATATAGGTGAAGACTGAAGCAGGAGCCAGAACTATCCTGATAATCTAAAGTGGCTGTAGGAAAAGTGATTGTGGTCATTTCAGTTCAGTCTTCACTGAGAATTCAGACTGTTGGAGAAGAGACAGATGGTAAGATACAAAGGATAATTTGGAGTCTAGAAGAAAATGGTAGAAAAGAGAAGATGCAAGATCAGGCAGAGTGAAACAAAATACATTGTTCTGAGCTGATTCTAAGAACTTGTTTGAATTTATGTAGCAATCTGTTCAGTGGACAGTAACAAGATAGCTGGGTGGTTCAAATATATAGGGCAGACAGGTGAGAACTCAGAGCTTTTCCTGGGAATTTCTGGCTCTTAGAAGTATTAATGTGTGATAGAAGTTATTTTCTCCTTGAATTCTCTGTTCCTGAGAGGTAGTTTCTGAGACAAAAGTCCTAGTTCTGAAAAAAAAGCAAGCTTAGCAGTCTTTATTTATTTTGTACAATTCATCCTTTCTATATTAAGCTTGTCAGGTTTGACATTCCAGCCTTTCTCTTTTAGTTCAGGTCTTTGTTAAAGGTACTCTTTCAAACTGATCCTTTTGCCTAAAAATGTACCCCTCCTGTGCTCTTACCAGAATAAACAGGGCAGTTAAAGACAGGTGAGTTTAAAAAAATATCCTAGGACTTGCCTGCGTTTGTGTAAAGGCAGTAATTAACAGACACAACAAGCTCTTATCTCTCTATGTGGCATGAGATGATTTTGGTTTTTCTCCATATTTTCAGGTCATCCATTGACAGTGAGCCTGCCTTAGTTTTAGGGCCCCTGAAATCCGTTCAGGAGCTCCGTCGGGAGCAGCAGCTGGCGGAAATCGAGAGCCGCCGGCAGGAGAGAGAAAAGAAGGGTCAGGAGGAGGAGGGAACAAAGCCACCAGTGCAAGAAATGGTGGAGGAGCTCCAAGGACCATTCTTATATGAATTCTCCTACTGGGCAAGGTAATACCCAGCTCCAGTGGGCAGGGTGTGTTCTTTGTGCTGTTGTGTGGTGTTTCTGTCAAGCAGAATTGTGATGCAGTCCCAGGTAGGACAGAGCTGCTGGAGCTGCCTTTGGTGACTCTGAGCTACAAAGAAACAGTACCACATAGTAAGAGTTTTGCTTAGGTTGTTGTTGGTACTTTTTTTTTTTGAGTATTTAGATGCATTCTTGCACTCTGCTGTACATGAGAGCTACTAATTCAGTTTTCTTCTAATTATATCTTAATTGTGTTTTACAGATCTGGAGAGAAAATTACTGTAACACCATCATCAAAAGAGCTGCTCTTCTACCCACCTTATGTGGAAGCAGTTGTTAGTGGAGGTAAATATAAATTATTGTTTGAAAGGATTAGATTTTTATGGTTGAAGTGTATCTGTGTAGATAAATATGTGAATAACTCTAGAAGTAATGTTGGGGATGTTTCAGTTGCAGCTATTTCTTTGAGCCAGTTTAATTCTGGAATTTGAAAGTTATTTGATAGAGGATGCAAGTTCAGTTTTTATCAGCAGAATATTCTTCCAAGTGCTGAAAAACCACCTGGCACAAGAGGAAGGCCAGGTTTCAGAGTATGATACCAGATTCTCAGAGTTGTTATAGTAGTCACCTAGAAGAAGAGTTGTGCAAAAACAAGGTTTCTATTTTGAATTTGTTACCAAATTAATTTCTGTTCAAGTTTTATTTTTTTTTTCACACTAGATTACAGTAATAAAAATATTCATAAAAAAAAAGATAAACTTCAAAATTGTCAGGGTTATCATCAATTATTGATGCTGCTTGTTCAGTCAGTGTCCATCTTGTCCTCAAGTTCTTAAGTGAACATATTTTGTTTGAAATCATTAGGAAATGTTAAATGCCTCTTTTCATGTGACTCTGTTTTGCACATTCTAAATACATTTGAGGCAGGGAAATAAAATTTTGCTTAATGTCATTTAACATGACACATGTTGACCTGAATTTGAACTCAAAAAATGTGGTCAAAGCTCAGTGTAATCTGGCTAGAAGGAAATGTCACTGCCATTGTCTCCATGTGGCTGCAGTGTATGTAACTCACTGAGGCTTCCAACCACTTCAGAAATCCATAAGGTTCTTTTGGGGATGTGCTTATAGCTTTGAAATGTAGTTACTCAGTTTGGTACTGTTCAGGTGTTGTAAGATGTGTTGAGAGGCCATGAAATTGTGTGGATTTATCTCTTTCTCTAAGATAAAAGGCACCAGCTGATCACTTTGGAAGCAGTTAAACTCCTGTTGTAAGCCAGAGTGTCAAGTGTATTTTTGATCTTTTTGTTTGTCTTAAACCCTCTTCGCAATGACCAAGAGAGTTGTCCTGGGAAGCTGATAGAGATTCATGGAAAAGCAGGCTTATTTCTGGAAGGGAGAATTCATCCTGAACTGGAAGGTGTTGAGATTGTCATTAGTGAGAAGGGAGCAGCTTCTGCACTAATCACAGTTTTCACCAATGACAAAGGCACTTACAGGTAATGAACAGATTTGTTTTGAACCTTTGGATTCTTTAGTTAAAATGCAATGGTTACTTGACAATGTGTGTGTGATACCCAAGTATTTTTTCTGAAACTAGTTCTGTTCTTTCATTTGAAGCGTTGGGCCTCTCCACAGTGACTTGGAATACACAATCACTGCTCAGAAGGAAGGTTTTGTTTTGACTGCAGTAGAAGGAACAGTTGGAGACTTCAAAGCTTTTGCTCTTGCTGGGGTGACATTTGAGGTAATACTCTGAACATTTTGGGTTCTAAATGAATAGTGTGTGCAGTTGGAGCTGGACAGGCAAAAAGTAAATCCATGTCCTCCAAAGACAAATGAGTGTGGGATTTTGGGATAATATTATTATTTGAATAATAATTTTTGTCATGAGGAGACAAATCTCAGTGGATGAGCTCAGTTGTAGACCATGACTTACCATGAAGAGGATACTTTGTGAGATTAATAGAGTGAAAGTCAGAGCCTGCTGTCCAAAAGACTGGCTTTATTTGCTTTTGTAGAGTTTGATCACCTTGTTTTAATAAAGAGTTTTATCCCTCAAGGTGTAGGTGTAGTGTGGTCCAGCTAGTGCCTGGTTCCAGTCTTTGGGGTGCTTTGTTCTGGCCTCCCTGAGTCTTCTATGGAGTGGTAAAGAATGGCTGCTGTGGTGGCTGTAGAGAATGGTGTGCCATGGGCTGTGACTGCCCAGGGCTTGGGAGCAGAGGGTTCTGCAGCCCTGTGGTCTGGCAGGGGGTGCAGTACAGATGTGGCTAGTACAGGTGTGGCTAGTACAGGTGTGGCTAGTACAGGTGTGGCTAGTACAGATGTGCCTAGTTCTGCTCACAGCTGAGTGTTCAGAGCCAGCCCACCTGTGCACTCTGCAAGGTGCTTTTCAACTGAACCCTTCTCCATAAAGAAACCCTCACTTACACTTAAAACTACTGATTTTTCAAAAACAGATCAAATCAGAGGATGACCAGGCTCTTGCTGGAGTTCTCCTGTCTCTCAGTGGAGGGGTGTTTCGGTCCAACCTCCTCACACAGGACGATGGCATGCTGACATTTTCCAATCTGGTAAGTTGAAATGATTCTTCTGAGTGGGGCTGTGTTACTTTGCCCTCCCAAATAGGGCTCTCTTGAGTGGCAGGTGTCCTTTGAAACCCTAACCCACAATGAGAGGTGCAGATCCCTGAGAATAAACAGCACTTCAAATCTTAGCAAGTGAAAGATGTGAAATCTAACGTGGCAAGAAGTTTCTCCCCAACGGGTTGTAGATGATGTTGATTGATCTCAGTTACTAATTTGCAGTCTGTAAACATGAAACAGGCCAATTTGTTGATGATCATTGGAGAGTCTTTAGGGGGAAGGAAATCTAATTACATTATTGATCTAAATGTGTGTAGTCATGCTTGAATAGTTTCTTTGCAGACATCCTTCTTTTGTGGTCACTTTCCTGTCCTTGAGGTCTTATGGTAAGGTTTTAGGGTTGTAATTTCCTTTGCTAGTACAGGCTTTGTCACCAGGTGGAAATTAATCAGTTTATTGTCCAATGTGTTCCCTGTTTTTCACTGCTCACATTTTGTGACAGGTTTAACCTGTGGTTGGAAGAGAGAACTTTAGCTCTTCAGAGAGCTCCTGCAAAGCATATATGTTTGGAGTTGGTGAGTTTTTGCATTACTGTGAGTAAACAGCTTGTTTTGTGCTTTTTTGCAGAGCCCAGGACAATATTACTTTAAACCCATGATGAAAGAATTTCGGTTTGAACCATCATCACAAATGATTGAAGTGCAGGAAGGACAAAATCTCAAAATCCAGATAACTGGCTACAGAACAGCTTACAGGTCAGTAGAGCTGGAATCTATGGAAAATGCTATGGGCAATATCACGATGTGTTGTGCCAAATGTGTTTCCTCCCAGCACACCTCTGTTCTTGCAGATTTGGAGGAGACTTTCCAAGTCTCAGTTTAACTTCAGTGTGCTGTGTATAAGCACTTTTTTGGCCTTTTTTCATGGTTGTGGATATATAGCTAAGCCCAGATGGTAGAGCTATAGGAAGAACCATGGCTGTGAAAGCACTGTCTCAGTTGCACTGGAAGTGGTTTGTGCTGTGTCCAGTGGGAGGGGAGAGGACTATTCTAGGTATGGTAGACCACTTCAGATATCTGACTTCAAGATCCTTTCTTTCCTTGCCCTCAGGGGTAAGAAAGAACTTCTGTTCATGGAGTTTAGGGAACTTGGATTCCTAAAGCTGTGTCTGAACTGCAGCAATTTCTAACGATTTAGACTGTTTTACACACACATTGTAAATACCCCTTTTATTCTCCATGCTGAGGTAAATACATTAAGTACTTTTCCCATCATTTATAACAATAAAATGTTTTTAAAACTTGCATTACACCAGCATCTACACACCTGTAGCAACTGGTTCTCTTTATTCCTCCAGCTGTTATGGCACAGTTTCCTCTTTAAATGGAGAGCCTGAGCAGGGAGTCTCAGTGGAAGCTGTGGGACAGAAGGATTGCAGCATCTATGGAGAGGACACAATAACTGATGAAGAGGGCAAATTCAGGCTCCGTGGCCTTCGGGTAAGGAGTAGGAGGCTCTCTGTCATTTACTTTCCTTTCACTGTGACAATGGAGCAGTGAAATGGGTTCTGTTCATTTGCTGGTTTCTGTTTTCCCATCATGTTTGCTAACTCAGACTCTCTTGAGTCTCTCTGTGTGGAGGAACATGGTCATGTAGTGAACATTGAGCTGATAAAAGGGGGAAAGAAAAGTTTGTGGTGTAATTCTGTGAACTTGCTGGCAGCATACTGTGCTAGCCTCCAAAAACACTGAGCAGTTGGTGTGACCTAACACAATTCCCTGGTCAGTGACCAGCAGGGAAGTTTCATTGGCAGAAGAATTTGGGGAAGTGTTTAGTTTTTCTTGTGAAGATAGCAACAGCCTATTTTTAGCAGGATGTTGGGTGTGAGTGTGATGTTGGTTGCACAGCATGTATGTGAAGTAAGCTGTTCTTCAGGGAATGGGGAAGCTGAATTTATGGCACCATTATGTAAGGAATCAACAGTCTCCTGAAGTAAAAGGCAATGTTTGATCAGGTTTTAATCCTGTGTTTTCCTTCACCACAGTAGATGATTTCTTTTAATATGGTGATGTAACAAACTAGTGGAAGATCTATATAGCCTTTTCTTATTTTCTGATAGTAAATACTCCTAATAGTGTTACAGAGTTGAATTTTCTATTTGAGATAAGGAAAACTTCAACTGCATAGAGCTATATCTGTTTGGGTGGTATATCTTAAATGGAGTGTTAGAAAATTCTGTTTACTGCTTTCTAAAATTAAACTATGTGTTATTCAGTGTTGGGATTTATCATCTGAATGTTGCTTTCAGCCTGGCTGTGTGTATCATGTCCAACTCAAAGCTGAAGGAAATGATCACATTGAAAGAGCTTTACCACAGCATCGGGCAATTGAGGTAATTTTTTCTCTCTTTTTGTAGCATCACTTAAATATGAAATGGGTTTTTCTGGGCATTCTGTCTGTTCTGTCAGCAGCAGTGTAGTGAAGGCATTCTGTTTACACAAGTGCCTTTCAGCAAGTTAGCTCCCTTAAAACAGGCCCCATATTGTGTGTCAGCATCATAGCTCAAAACTGAAGTGAGATAAAGCCCAAACAGTAAACAAGTGACAGTGATTCTTTCACAGTCATGAAAACTATGCATCCAGAAACAAGAGAATAAATGTATGGAATACCTTTTAACATTTCTTTATGATGTGGAACAAAGCAGTGGTAGCTTGAGGACGTAATACATTTTTATATTGTCCTACAATTGTATTTAGTTATGGACAGAGAGATATTGTCATGTTTTATTGGGTCCAAATCATGCAGTCTTGATGTAGGAGAAATTGTCACTTGGACAAGCACTTTTATCTTTATAAAATGTAGTAATAACTTTGCATTGAAAACTGGTGGAATCTTGTTAAATATTCCACATTATTCAACTGTATAAACATCTCTGTGCATCTCTCAGCACAGGTGCAAAATACTGAGAAGCAGTGTTCTGAGATCAGGCAGTCCTGTGGATGTACCTCAGCCTTCTCCAGAATAGTTTGTGCTTTTGAGACTTCCATTTTTAGTTTAGCTTAATGTCATGAGCCTCGTGCTGATAATACCCAAATCTGCAATTGCAAGCTGTGCTTTCTGGAGAGCAGGGACTTGCAATGGGGAAAGCTTTCAAGCTTCCATGTGGTTAGTATAGAACAAAACCCACTTTTAATTTGAAATGATCAGCAGTGCTTGTGTTGTGCTAACAGTTGTGTTGCTGTCCTTTGTTAGCTGTTCCTCTGTTGGTAAAACCTGAGTGTGTTTTCTGTTGCAGGTTGGGAACAGTGACATTGATGATGTTAATATCATAGCGTTCCGGCAAATTAATCAGTTTGATTTAAGTGGAAATGTAATTACAGCTTCTGAATATCTCTCCACATTATGTGTAAGTTCAAGCCTTTCATCTTTGTCAAGTGTATTTGCTCTTGCTTTCACAACGATTTTTTTTGCAGGGTCACTGGAAATGGTTCAGTAGCCAGAGTACACATTTAATTCACATTATAACTAATAGTTTAATGAAGGTGAATTTGAATCCCAGATAGAATGAAGATTGCAGTGCTCCTGATGCTTGCTTTAATGTTTCCATTTTTCATGGGAATGTGTTTAAGAAATACCTTCTCTGGTTGCCTGTACATTTTGGGATATATATCCCTGATTAGGGATGCTCTGTCTGTAGAAGCATCAAAACAGCAAGGGTGAAATGAGTCTTTTGTATGAGAGAACTGCATTAATTCCTGAAACACCTGAAATTTTTGACCTATATATCAAAACCTGAAGATACCACGTGAATGCAGTGATACCATGGGACATGTGAGTTTAGAAGTACATCATAATAGACAGTATGAGACAAACAGCAAAGCTGAAAGT
Source organism: Thryothorus ludovicianus (assembly GCA_013397245.1). NCBI lineage: Eukaryota > Metazoa > Chordata > Aves > Passeriformes > Certhiidae > Thryothorus > Thryothorus ludovicianus. Next base: position 370,406 of record VZTB01000086.1, on the reverse strand, counting down.
TTCAAAATCCAAAGCACTGTGCTGTGGTCTGAAAAAGCTTCTTAAACACCTCTGATCCTTTTGGCTTAGGGTGCAAATTCTGGAAGTGTCTGCAAGAGGTGTTAGTGGGGTAGGAGTTACAGTATCATTTTACAGGTTTAAAAGCTCCATAAAATGTTACCTACAAATATAAATTGGGTTTCTTTCACACTAGTTTGTTATGCATCTCACCTGCCAAGATCTCATTTCTAAGCTTTGGGATTTTTGGGAGGCATCCAAAGGATCCAACACTCAGAGCAGGTGTGAAGGGAAAATGTGTCACCTTACTGAAGAGCCCCTGAGCTTGTGTCCTATCTTTCTGGGGAGATTTAAACCCTTGCAGTTCAGCCTAAGCAAATAGGAATTGATGTCAAAATTTGATTATATGTAAGTTATCCAAGCCTGTGCCTTCTTCATGTTAGGTGGGGTCTTGTGTTGCATGTACTGCATGTGAGCTGTTGATGGGTGCATGTCATCACCCTGGCCTCCAATGCAGACATTCTTATCTCTGAAAGATGTGCTAAGGCTGGATCCAGACACAAGTGAGAGCAGTTCTGTGATCCACAGCACAGACTGCTTTTCATACACTGGGTGTGTGAAAATGTCTGACAAGCAGCCATTCCTAAATTATTTCAGGTTCTATAAAAAGATTCTGTGACTTTTCACATCCCAGATTAGAACATGTACAGGTGTTCTTATTTGACAACTTTCTGTTTATATAAAGACATGATCAATTTTGAAGTGCTTTTATCCCTGAAGAGGGGCTATGTCTGAAATATCTGTTGTGGTGCAGACTTGGAAATACCTGGTTTGTGCTTCTTCCTTCAATTGCAGGTGAAGCTCTACAAAAGTGAGAACCTTGACAACCCAATTCATACAGTCAACTTAGGTCTGTCTCTCTTCTTTCATTTCCCACCATTACTCCGAGATGGAGAGGTAAGAATATTGCTGGAAAATTAGCTTAGATCACTTTATTTTTTTCCCCTAAGGACCCTGAAGTGTAATTTGTGGTGTGCCTGCAGAGCTGTATTCATGCTGGACTAACCAGTGTCTTGGAAGATTTGAAGCCTTTTTAGCTTTTTAACTTTGCCTTTAAATGTGACTTTGTCTCAGACTGCTCCTGATGCTGTAGCCTGAGTGTATTTTTTACCCACAGAATTACGTGGTGCTCCTGGATTCTACATTGTCTAAATCACAGTATGACTACACTCTTCCCCAAGTTTCTTTCACTGCCATTGGATATCATAAACACATTACACTGGTCTTCAGTCCCACTGTAAGTACAGAATATTTCCATGTTCCAGTGTTCACTTTGGGAGCAGTATTTGGTGTTATAACCTGCATGTATTTTGTGGCCTTGGCCAAGCTTTCTGTTAGTGTAACTATAGAGAGGTTTGTGAGTGGCATTACAGTGACAATTAATTTAGATTTACTGTGTTGCAAAGAGATGTTCAGTTCAGTTGCCAGTGGAGCAGGAGGGAGACATGAAACAGCAGTAGGAAATGAAGGGTGCAGATGTGCCTGAAAGGTGCTGTGCTGGCATGACTGCTGTAGTGGGGTCACAGAGGTGTGGGCAGCAGGGGACAGGTAAATCAAAGCACACCAGGCTGACTGTCTGGAGACTGACCTTCAGTGAATTGGCTTTACAAAGCAGCACCCTGGGACGGGGTCATACACGAGTGACTGATCCAGAGGGTGGCTGTGAATTGGAAAGTGAAGTAAATCCTAGAACTGCACTTGGAAGGAAGTCAGATGAGAAAGGCTGGATGTGCCTCATGATCCTATTGCTGATGTTTCTTAGAGCTGAGAGATTTCACAATCAACTGTTAAAAAACAAATAAAAATAAAATCCATGATCTCTCTGTTTGCAGAGGAAGCTGCCTGAACAAGACATTGCCCAAGGGTCTTACATCGCGTTACCGCTCACACTGCTCCTGCTCTTGGCTGGGTACAACCACGATAAGGTGGGTCAGGGCTGGTTCTGCTCTTACCCAGATATTACTGTCCTGTTAATGGGAATGTTGCACTGTGCTAAGTGAGGGTTTGTTGGGTTGTTATTCAGAGAGAGGTGCAGTCACAGTCCCCTTATGTGATATATTATAAGAAAAGCCACAATGCAGCCATGGTTTTGGATAATTACCTTCCTTTCAAAGAGCTTAGTGTGAAGGTGAGTTCCTCTGCTGTGGCTGAATTTTGGCTTCTCATTTGATCACTCTGAGAAAAAAATGATACAGCATCATTAAAATTCAGATAACCAGACTCAGTGATAATAGGAATGAAAATAATTATTTTATTGGCTTCAGGCACAATCAGACTGGAAAAAGTCTTGCAAGTCTTCAAGTGTGTCTCTGTAGCTTTATACCCTCCCTAGTTCAAAAGCTCTCAAGAGGAATACAAATACCTGCTATACAAACCCCTATGTCTTTGTTACCAAGCTGTGCTCTTCTAGTCTTTTCTGATATGACTGGATTTCTGTTTTACCAAGAAGACAAATTAAATTTGTCTGTGCAATTTGATTTCCTCTCAAACAGTCACTTGAGGTTTTGATTATCAGAATTTCCCAGAAGTTTGGTTTGATTCCTCCCCAAGATTTGCTGCCGTATTCTGATGTCTTTGTAGATGTGGCATCGATGCAATAGATTCTGTTAGGAGCTACAGATCCATACCATTTGGACATTATATACCATTGTAACCACAACTTGCTTCCTTTTTTTTTTCCTCAGCTTATCCCCTTACTGCTGCAGCTGACAGCTCGACTGCAAGGGGTCCGTGCCCTTGGGCAGACAGGCTCTGACACGGGGGGCTCAGAGGATGCAAAGAGACAAACGAAAAAACAGAAAACCAGACGGACGTGAGCTGAAAGGAAGGGTTGGGTGAAGTGGTGCTCTGTCAAACTGGAGCCTGAGGAGGCAAAGCCACTAAAACACATTTTTCTTGAATTTGCAGACTTGACATTTTCTGGTTTTGCTACATGAGCACCGTTTGTCACATTAGCTCCATTTTGGTTGTAAATTTTCTATGGAGTCTATAGATTTCCTTGTTGTAAAGTGATTAAATGAATGCCTCTGCTGTCACTGTGAGTGCATCTCTCATACTTGAAGACAATTAATGCCTTTTTTTTTTTTCCTTTTCATTGGAACAGGTCATGCTGTCCTTATTAATGATTTATAAAAGCAGTGGTAATAGATAATACTTGATTTCAGTTTCAGTCTCTACATTCTGGAATGATTTTTTCTTATGTTTTGAAATACCCACTTTACAGAAGCAGCACACAGGGATTCTACTAAATCAGTGTTGCTGGAAGCAGAATTTTAGGGGACGTAGCTGGGCTGGTGAATTATGTCATTGTCACTTCCAGTTCAGCAGCCTGATTGAAGAGTCTGTCTGATTTCAGTTCTTGTCCAGTGATTATGTTATCTTGGATTAAGTTTTTATCCAGTGAAGAAAAATTCTCAATGTCAGGTAAGGTTAGTTGTTAATATCAGGATGTTCCTACAAAAGCAATGTTTCAGTTTTAGTTTCCTGTCCAGTGTGATCTCTTTAGATCTCCAGTATTCCTGAGGTGGCTCCAGCTGGCTGCACTCCTCTTTCCAAAGCTGTACTGTGTTCTTGGTGTTACCATTCACCCATGGTGGTTACATCTCCTGCTCAGGCCATGCTCAGCCTTTTTCCCAATTAATGATTGATTTTTTTTTTTACCTTTTTTTACCTTTTTGGGTTTTTTGACTATAAGGAATGTGAGTTTTTTTTCAAATCTCCAATGTGTACGGTCTCAGTAATGTAGTCTGTAATAAATGTTTCTTACAGGTTCTCTTTTGATTCCTGCTTGAAGTAGGTAGTTGGATATACACAATTTAAATGTTAATGGGGCTTTTTATTGACAAATACTATAAAGGTTAACAGAGCATTTGAAGATGCACATAAATGCCTACAAATATTGCAAAGACATTGATACTGCCAGTAAGTGGCAATGTTTCTCTTTTGCAGTACTTGAAATAAAAGTCCCCTTACATTTAAGTGTTTAGGCTTAGAAACCCTACCTTAGAAATTCTTAGAAATTTGGATGCTGAAGGTTTTACACTGTTTTTGTTGCACTTTGCAAGAGTTTGGGCCTAAATAATTATAACTGCATTTGGTGATGATTCTAATCTCTCAGAGGGAAATTTTGTCAGGGCCATAACAAGATTGTAGAAAAGCATTATGTAGAATGTTGGAAAAGCATTATGTATAGAGCTTGAGGTGAAGCTCTAATAAATTATCATGCTCTACTTATGACCTTGAATTTCATGTTGCTGTCATGAAATATATGGGGAAAAGACAAGGTGTTCTAAGACTTATAATAAATTGTACGTTTTCAGTACATTTTTATTTTAAGCTGGTGAATGTTAAGAAAGTTACTGCTGGTTTGGGGAATGTATGAGGAAGAAATGCACATATCCATGTGCCTCAAAAGGAGCTTCAGATATTGTGATTTCTGAACTGTGAGACTGACTGATGATTGAACTTAAACATTGGAATTGTTAATAAACAGAAAAAAAACAAAATTCTTGTTAATTTAATGTATTTAATGTGTGCTTCAAATCTAGAATTTGCCCACTGTCTCTCCTCAAAATTGTTTTTTCTTTGCCTTCTGCATCACACTTGTGACTGATTATGAGTCCCATGTTTTGAGGTTTATTCTGCTGTTGAAGTGTTCATTCTTAACAAAAACTGTACCTTGAAGTTCCTCAATTGGCAGAGAAGTTGTACTCTGAGAAAACAGGGAAAACTAAAGCATGAGATAATTTTCTAAAGCAGAACTAAATGCCAAGGGATCAGTATCTTCAATTATTTATAGAACCCAATAATCAGCTGCACAGGCCCAAGCAGAGAAATGAATGTGGTCTCTGCAATGCCCAGAGCCAGGAGCATGGAGCAGGACAGACAGCCAGCCAGGTCTGTGTCCCTGGGCACTGCCAGAGGGTTTGGACAGACCCTGGGGGTGCAGGGGCTGGCCCTGTGCAGTGCTGGCAGCCCCTGGCACAGCCCTGGGCAGGGGGCTCTGTCCTGAGCAGGGCTGCAGGGCACAGCCAGGGTCTGCTTTGGGCAGGCGTGGGGGGCTCTGCACTGCTGCCTGCCCTCTGCTCAGGCTTCACTCACTCTGCACATCTAAGGTTTGACTTTGTGCTCTGAACCCTTCAGTGCTGGTTGGACTGGCCCTGTCCAAGTTATTGGAAATGTCACTTCAAGCTGCTTGTTGCATCATCCGTTAATTTATGTTAATGCAAAGAATAAATGCAGGATGGGACTAACAGAATTTGTTGACTTACTGGAAATCTTTCAAGACTCAGTGTTTGTTATTCTTTTTTGCAGGCATAGTAGTGAAAAATGATTAATTCATTTGCATGGTGAGCTAAATATGGGCAAATGGCTGAATTCTGTGGGAAATGAGAGAAAGGCCCTCTAGAAAAGATAGCATTGTATGTTACTTATTTTTTTCTATCCAAAGTAACAATGAGTGTTACATATATTTGGCTGATTCATCAGTGATGCACAAAACTCTATTTTTTAAGATTGAAATGGATCATTAATATTGAGTTTTGCAATTTCTTTATAGGTTGTTCAGCTTAATTTTTAAATTTCCTTATTAGATATTTGTCACACTCTTAGAACAAGTGTTTTTGATTAGCCTGAGCACCAGTGTTAAAGGTACAGCAAGTTAAAAGAAACATATTTTTTTTTTTTTGCTTTAAAAGCAAGAAAGCAAATACTTGAGTTCAGTGCTTCCTTTCCCACTGAGGGCAGAATTTCAGGAGGAAATCTCACAGATCTGTGTTGCTTCTTTATGTGCTGATGAAGTGACCAAGGCTCCCCACCTCCTACCAGGTTACTTTTTACTCAGCAAAATATGAACCTTGCCAGCTTCTCTAACCCACTAAGGAGAGAAAGACATGAAATTTAAGGAAAAAGACCATCCTCCTTCATGGCACTTCAGTGCTGTGGGGTTACACTTCTGGATTTTCCTTTCTGTCAGAAAATGTCCATACTGGGGAAAATCAACAGGCAAATCTGGCCTTCAGCATTGCCCATCTGAGACAGCAACTTGATTCCTGCTGCTGTTCATCTTCATGTTAGTTTTGTTCCTCAGACACTGGAAGTGCAATTGTAGAATTAGCAATTCTAATAAATAATGACTACTTCTGTGCTGAGGAAACGTGGACTAAGCAGTGAGGATTTTGAAGGTGAGATGGCTTTAGAAATCCTGCCAGAAATCTGAGTAACTGACTTGGCCAGGAAAGCTGAGGCTGAGTGTGGATTTGGACCCTGAAATGACTGGTGTATAATTTTCCTGCTATTTGGTATTCCTTTCTTTGTACAGGATCTGTATTTCTATTTTTGTCCACTCTAAAAGTAATTTAAACTGGGCTTCTTGCAAAGGTAAATGCAGTAAAATGAGTGATGTAGAAAAGGCCTGAAAGGCAGCAGATTTCCTGAGCTGAGCACAACAGCACTGGCCCACATCACACCCAGTGGTGGGTTCACTTTATTTGTGGTAAGTCATGTTTTCCTTGCAGATAGATTAATGGCTTTAGAAAATCTCTAAAATTCCAGTAAATCTATTGCTGATGCATTATTGACTGATGCCAGAATTCTTACTTTTTTTTCTTTTTTTTTTTCCTTTATTTTTCTTTGAAAAGAACGCCAATGAGTTTAATCTCTGTTATTCAGTCATTTATTTAAACCTGGAATGGGCCCATATGTCCTTGTTCAAATGAAGAACAGCTCAAGGCTGATTAGTATTCCCTGAGCCTTCATGGATTATTATTAGCAACTTTTCCCCCTTGAATGTTTACAGAGCTTTTGTGAGCTCCTTACATCAGTTAGCTTGTCCTTTCAATTTTCTATTATACCTTTTGTAATTGCTTTCTGTCTATATTTGATATGTTGTTGCTTTACTCCAGTAACTTCCATTATCACTTTTAGCTTTGCTGTTGCTGGGATCAACCTGATTGCATTATTTACTCTGCTTTAAATATCACTTCTTCCTTGTTCTCCCCCCTCCTCTCCCACCATCTTTCTGGGAATATTTGAGTTTAGCAGCATAATGCTGTCTGAAGTCTTATTTGTTAGCTTCATAGCCTAAGACCATGATTGCTTGAAGCCAAATGATTTGTTATCATAAAGCACTAAACACCCACAGACCATTATTGAATTTATCATAGCTACGAGCTCAATACACTGAAAGATAAACTTGTTTTTTACTGCCTGTGGAAGTCGGCAGGTTGATTCCCCCTTTAATTCTCATTTTTGTCAATACCAGAATAATTAAATCCCCATCACTAAGACCTGTTTATTCACAGCTCTCCAACCACAGCCAGCCCAACGACTTTTAAGCATAGGGTTGTGGTAAACCACGACCAATTCCCACTGCAAGCCTTCGTGCTGGTTTGTGTGCTCCCAGCAGAGGCTCTGCTCCCTGCAGGAGGGGGTGGGATGCTGCCCAGGCCCTCCTCTCCCTTTCCTCAGTGTGATGTGTGACAGAATGGACCATTCCTCTTTGCAGACAAACTCATTAAAGGTATAAGGGGCCTGGGTGTGTTGGTTCCTGCCCCACGCACAGCCCTGACAGGGTTTAACCAGCACCTGCCATTCCCAAACCTCTGTCACTGGAGGAGTGAGGCCCCTTATTTGCAGAGAGAAAAAAATGCTGCCTTATAATAAACATGGAAAGTGGATGCAAATTTTCTTACGCATTTAAAAGCAGAAATGTGAGTTTCCTTTCTGTTCCACACTCCAGCTGTATGTGCTGTCATCCTTGGGGAGGCTCAGTGGGATTGCAGAGCAAAAGTACAAGCACAAGCAACTCTCTGTGTCTGGCATTAAGGAAGGCAAGACCCACTTTAAGTACTAAGTAAGGAATCTGATTTCCATGTACATCGCAAAACTGAATAAAAAACTCTAGCTAAAAACAAAAGAGATTTATCCTGAATTTCATTAAACATGAATATTTCATAAATTTTACTACTTAATCTACTACTTAAGAATTCTGAAAGATCATCTGTTTATCATTTTAGGGAACGGGACATTTCTGCTTAAAAATTAATTTCTAGAACATAGGACATTTGTGAAGTGTTACAATAACAGTATATAACATTATAGATGAAAATCTCTGCTTCTGTTCTTTGTAACCTGGCACCAACCCTCTTTGCTATGTCTTAAATATATGGAATAAATGATTCTGAAATCCTTACTTTTGCATCTTCTAAAGCCAGGAGTGTCGCTGTGGGACATGCAAGGACACACACAGACACGTTCTCATGAGAAGGCTAAAACTATTTATTAAAGCATTTGATTCTAAATTTATAGTATTTCTACACAGACCAGGGATTGGAGAAGAAGGCTGATGCTTCTCCCATCCCACTGGTCAAGACAACTGCCCATCAGTTGTTCTTCACACCAAGTGAAAGTCTGTAAACAACCTCATCTTAACAAAAACAGACTTCTGATAATACCCGTGTGTGAGAAAGAGCTAAGAACTATGAAAACATCAAGTTAGAAAGTGCCTCAGAAAACTTGAAAAATCAGGGTGACATCGGAGCCTGAGCTTCATTGTCTGAAGATAGATCAGAGAGATTTGGTCTTTAAGACACTGTGACAATACATCCCCTGAGCAGCTGACAACTTTCTCAGTTTCCTCTCTCCTCTCATGACCCCTTTTGTAGGTGTATTGTGTCAGTTTTGTTCTCCATACCACAAGAGATGAAGAGCAACAGATGCATTTCTCCATTTTCTTCAGGGTCTTGCAAACCTTGCCTGGGGATATTTGTTTGTTTCTGGTTCCTTCTGATTTCCTTCTGCTTGAAAGAATAAGACATTGTAGGCCATCTGCATATTTGCACTTCTCAGATGAGGATTATTTCATCTGCAAGGAGCTTAATACAATTCTGAAGAATCAGATTTTTTATCATTTTAGGGAATGGGACAACATTTCTGCTTAAAAATTAATTACTAGCACATAACATAGTTGTGAGACCTTGTTGGGATTGAGAAAAATGCCACATTCTCAGGAGAGCTATTGGTCCTTTTGTCATTTGTAAAACTCACTTTAAAATGATAAGCATTAGTGATTAAAGACTGAAAAAAAGAAGCCTCAGAATAACCAATGGATTCTCTGGCATAGGTTAATATATTCTGTTTGGAAAGGTTACTTCCATTTATATTCCAGATGAAAATACTTGGTGACTTTATAGCATGTAATCACATTTTTTCCTATGGAATTCAAATACTCTGGTTACAACCAGGAATAATAGTAAAAAAAAAAAATGGTGATGAATTAAATTAATAAATAAGTGCTAATTTCAAAAAAAAGTATTTGAAAATACTAGAAATAAACATATTGATCAAGTAATTTTTTCTTATATATACTTTTTCTTTTGATTATATCTTCTATAGTAAATTTCATACTATAATGTTAAAAAAGAGAACAAGAACTTTCAATTTAATAAAAAAATATGTAAATTGCTGATCTAAATTATTTTAATTAATTTTTATGGTTATTTAATTTAATTCAGTAACATAAAAAAATCTAAAATAAACAAGAAATACAGAGATCTGTTGAAACGAGTCCAGAGGAAGCCACTGGGCTGATGCCAGGGCTGGAGCCTCTCCTTTTGAGGATAGGCTGAGAGAGCTGGGGGCATTCAGCTGGAGAAGAGAAGGCTCTGGGCTGACCTTGTAGCATCTTCCAGTGCCTAAAGGGGCTACAAGAATCCTGGAAAGGGAGTTTTGGCCAAGAGCATGTAGTGACAGACCAGGTGGAAATGACTTTAAATTGACAGAGAGTAGATTTAAGTTAAATATTAGGAAAAAAAAAAAATTTCAATGTGATGTTGGTGAGGCCCTGGCCCACTTTGCTCAGAGAATCTGTGGCTGCCTCCTCCCTGGAATTTTCCAGATCTCTAAAGTGGTTTGAAGCTTAGAATTTTTTTCTTCCTTTTCTAGGTTAGGACATAAATGAGACCTTTCTCAGCTTTCCCCTGAAATCTTTTCCACTCCTTTACATTCAGTCTCACCTTTGTCACTTGAAGCACTCATTTGGAGAGTAGGACATCATTCAGATTCCAGTCACTCCTCCCTGCAAGATTGGGTGAAGGGGATATCTGCATCTCAAGAAGGTGTTTTAAACATAAAGATAGGCGATCTGGGCTGTGAATCAGCTGCTGCAGCATTTAACTCAGCACAGAAAAATCTGAATAAATGAACAGGGCATGGCAACTTCAAAGCACCTTGCTGAAAAGCTACCAGCACTGAAGAGAAACTGCAGTCAGGTGGCTGAGATCATCCTCTCAACTGACAACAATAACGACTTCTGCAGGTGACAATAATCCCAGGCAGCGTTTGCACCTGGGGTAGGATCAGCAAACCCCAAATCTCTGAACAGCCCAGCTAGTTGGGGCCACAGGTTTGTCTTAACCAGGGAAAGAAATAAGTGGCCAGATAGATTTAATGCAGCTCAGAACATGTAAGTGCCTGCCAGGCTGTTCTGAGTCTGTGGGTGCTTGTAGCTCCTCAGAAGTTACGACAGTGAGGGAGCAGGGAGACCTGGCTGCCAGTGTCAGCACTGCAAGGACAATTCACCTTCCCTGCTTCAGAAAAGTTTCCCTGACTGTTGATTAATGTCCCAGAGAGAATCACCTGTGCCTTCCTCTTCCTCACTCTTAAAATAACCTGTCTTACATGGCTTTAGAGCCAAACTGATGCTGGCAGCAGCTTTGCTGGGCTGGCCAGGTTTGAGCAGCCCGGGGGTGGCCTCGGGCAGGAGGAGCCCAGGCCTGGCTCTTTAGTGAGATGAAGGGCTGGGATAAAAAGGGTCAGCTGGGGAGGAAACCTGCAGGGGAAGGGTTGGTGAGGAGTGGGGCTGGGATAAAAAGGTTCAGCTGGGAAGGGTTGATGAGGAGTGGGGCTGGGATAAAAAGGTTCAGCTGGGAAGGGTTGATGAGGGGTGTGGTTGGAAGCTGCAGCCTTGGTGGGACCCAGTTATGACCAAAATCCCTGCAGAAAGAGGTGCTGAGGAACTTCCTTGCTAAGGCAGAAGACTGTGCTAAAACCCCAGAAACACAAAGCTATAAAAAAATCCACAAACCCTTACAGCCAAGATGCTAAATCTGATGAGATGTTTTCCATTTGTGTCTCCTGGAGAAAGGCTTTACCCTGGAAGGCTGCAATACAAACTGAGCTTGCAGAGTAGGAGGCAGTGAGGAGACAAACCTACAAACCTTTTTCCTGCACAAGGTAAGCTGTCCCACAAGGGGCTTGGTCATTTTTGCTCATCACTGTGCCTCAGCACTCTTGTGTGGATTCCAGTTGCTGTGATGGTGTTACTGGTATTGAATTCTGCCTTCTGTGGACATCAATTACAGACTTGCAGCCTTGCATATCTTACTTGCCCTGTTCCAGCAGTCTGCTGTGTCTGTCTGGAGACTCGTTGGAAAGCAGGGAAGAGCCTGTAGCAAATTCCCAGGCTTTGTAAGCCTAGGAAAGCTTGCTCAGTGCAAATGTGTTCTGAGGGCTCCTCTGCTCAGCCCTGAGCTCACTGCCCAGTCTGGGCTGCTGCTTTGCACTGTTGCTGTAAATGAGTGCTGCTCTGACTACTGCTTCTTCTGACTGGGGATCTAATTATTGCTAAACTGAAAATGCATTTGCAAGGGAAGTGTTAGAGCTTGTAGACTGCTTTGGAGTTTGAAAAATCACTTTTCTCCCCTGGTATTTTTTTGTTTTAATATTCTTGTTCCTCTCCAAGTCTTTCTGTTCCTGAGAGGACTGAGGAATAGATTGCTTTCATTATCATTATTTCAGAATGGGGGGCAGGAGTGGATAATGATCCTATTTCACACTTCTATGAGTTGCCATGTGGTGATGACATATGCCCTCCAGCAGGAAGTACTAACAAGTGGCTCTCAATTTGCATTGAGCCATACTGCCATTCCCAAAACTGTCTGTTTTCTGCAGTGTGTATAACCTGGTACTCCCTAGACCTCTGTAAATATTGCTATTCAAAATTGCTGTGCAGTAACTTGAGGATTTTTAGTGACATCTCTCAGGTGTTCTGTCTTCTACCTCCTCTCTCTTCTTTTGGTCTCAAAGCAGAAGAGGTGTTTTAATAGGCACTCCAATAATACATGCCCCAAATACCAAACTAGGTATATTTGGTAGTTTAGAGGACTCGCAATAGGATGTAATTATGGATGTATCCCAGACAGCCCACAAGAATTAAAATGTAACTTTTAAATGAAAGTTAATGTTTCATCTTGACCTGCTGTAATCTAAAAGGAAGATAATGTCCTGTGTGTCAGGTATGATCTAGAGCAGCTTTCTTCTCTGTAGTTGCTCTGGATAACCCTTAGAGTGCCCATGTTCCTTCTCAGGACTGCAATCTGAGCCAAGCAGGGTATTTGGGGTTGGATGTTTTCAAGGAAGGAGAGCAAAGCCTTGCTGATACAGTGGGAACTGGAGTATTAAAACACATCTGATCCTTCCTGAAGCAGGAGGAAGAGCTGTGGGATGTTGGAGTGTGCCTGTGCTGGAGCACACACTGGTGCTGTGCAGCCTTTTGAGGACTCAGTGCTGATGTGTGAAGAGCAGTAGGTCAGTGTAAGGAGCTGCATAAGAGAGACCAAGAATGGATTAATTTGGAGGCAAAACAAAAGCTGCATCACTGAATTCCTGTTAACGTGTCCATTGCAGCAGTAGTGTAATATCTCTGCAGCTAGCACTGAAAGTGTGATGTACAAACACATCATTTTCTGGTGTGTCACATATAAAACACTCAGTGTGTGTCCTGAGCATGGGCCAAAAAATTTTCTTTGTAGTAAGGAGAAAAGATGTCATAATAAATCAAACCTGAGAGGAGTAATTCCTACTCCTCAGGTGGCTCATCAGATCTGAATATGATAAACATTAAATGACAGCAATTGCAGTATAAAGTCAATTATCTATGCATAGCAAATTAAAATTAGACACATCCTTTAGTCTGGAAGATCATCCTAATGGAGATACAATTCTCTTTCTATTGAAGAGTGGAGTCCCCCGAGTGTAACATCAGCTCAGGAGGAACATTGACTTGACAGGCATGGGAGGCCACTGGCTCCCCACTCCCTGATTGTGCTGGGGAACTTTCAAAGGAGTGAGATGCCAAAATCTCATTACTCTGAATGTTGGCTGAAAACTCTGAACCTTTAGAGGATGATAAATATGGCTTTTAATTTTATTTTCAGAGTTGCAAGCGTTTCTTCTACTCGTGCACTTTTCAACAGAGGCAAATATTGCAACCAGAAATAATGCAGAGTTACTGGAATGCATCCTTTAAAATAATGGAAACAAACAGGAAGAGAGTTCAGAATTGCCAACTGGTGGTGTTTTCCTCCTCTTCTAGAAGCAGAGAAGGAGTTAGCTTAAAAAATAGGAGGCTAGTTCATTAAGAGCTTAGGATATGGACACAGGTTTTTGAAAAAGATCTTTGCTTTTATTTCTGCTCTCCCATATAACTTGAATTGGTACCATCACTTCTGTCTGCTGTTTTCCCTTCCTGTGCTTTACATTCTGAGTTTTGTCTCACTATATTGTATAATGTTCTTTCTGCTTTATTTTTTTTTAGTGCTCTGAGGCACTTGAATATTGCCATCTTTCATCAGAAGCATAAACAAAAGTCTACATTTTATTAAAAATAAATTAATATGTAGAAAATTGATGAGAAATCTGGAAATTAAGCTGTCAAGTCTCCTCCCCCACTTATCATGTTCTTCATACTCAGCTGGAAATAATGTTTGAACCATTTTGAGGATGGGGTAGAACTTCCACCTGCTGTGTGGATAAGGTTTTTCCAAGTCACATTCACATCTAGCTCAGAGTGTGAGAAAATTCCTTCATAAGTCCCTGCTTTTGACCTTTTGGCTCAAGGTCATTTTTATTTTCAGCTGGCTGGTGAGGTGTATTCTGGTGTGGTGCAGGACCAGATCTCATAAAGCACTCTGCTCTCCATGCCAGTGCTTGGGCAGCAGTGCCTCTGCATGGCTGAGCAGCCCCTCTGTGAAAACTGGGGAGAAAAAAACAAAATCTGTATTGCAGGAGTGGAGTTAATGTGCAAAATTGCTGTGTTAGTTCACTGATGGATTTGCTTCTGCAGAATGAATAACTGGAAACTAATATCCAGTTTGTTTAATGGGAAGAAGATAAATCTTGAAGTGGGATCTTAATGACTATAATAATTAATGGCTTAATCTAAAGCACTTTGAGGGTGCTTTGTGAATGTCCCAGTGCCCCACAGCACAGAGCCAGTGCTGGAAGGGGGGCAGCAGGGTGGGGTCTGGGTGTGACCCACAAATCAGAATGACAGCCTGCCTTGGTTTCATGTGAGGCTTGTGGGGAGAGGTGATATCTCTTACTGGACCAGCAGGTGAAGCTGGGAGAAGCAGCAAGCTCCAGGGTGTGTGAGCTTTTCCCTCTCATGAGAGCACAGAATATTCTGAGTTGGTGGGGACCCACAGGGAACAGAGTCCAGCTATCAGCCCTGCACAGGCCACCCCCAAGCACGTTTCCCTCAGGTTTATACCTCACCTGTGGTGTGGGGGCTGCTGCTTCCCACAAAATGTCTGGGATGTGCCTGCTGTAGTCCTTGGAGAGACGTGGCTGCCACCCCTCTGTACAGTGTACATTCCTTTAAGGCACTGGGTGACCCTTCAGGCTTTGCAGATAGGGCTATTGTGTGGTATTTTCCTTAACCTATTCAAAAATGATGCTTTTATTGCTAAGAATATTTAAATTGGTTGGAGAATTCCTGTTTTGTCCTGACGTTTATTCTGCAGTTTCTGCTGGTCCTGCAAACATTTACCTCGTGTATTGCTTTGCCTAGTGAGTATTGGTGTTTGTGAGTAAACCACATCCTTGCAAGTGTTTCTATCACGTGGATTTTTGCTGAAGATGGACTGTCCTGCTTGTTGCAAGTTTGTGGTGTTTTTCCTTCCATTCCTTTTCTTGTGGGCTGTACCTGTGCAATCTACTCCCAGCCAGGTTTTCTGTGCTTGCTCACCAAACCTACTCATTACTGAGCAAACCCCTGCAACAAAATGTTTGATATTCCTCCCTGCTGCAGGGAGAAGTTCCTTCAGTGAGCTGAATCTGGGAAACTTGGACCTGAAAGGTTTCCTATGGTGTTGGTTCAAAGGGTGCTTGAACAAGGTCACGTCTCCTTTGTGGTGGAGCTATCCTAGAAGAGAGCTACTTAAAACCAAAGGACTTTATCTATGTAAATCTATTTTACTATTGCACATTAAGGAGGCAGTTAACCTTAAGTCGCCCTTCTACTTGGAGAGAGCTGCTGTAAAGCTTTGTTTGACCTGTGGGCTTTCAGAAGTTTTAAGTACAAATTAACCAAACGTGTTCTCAAGAGGAATGCAAGTGACCTGCCAGTCATTCCTGGCTGACAGGCACCTGTCACCACGTGGCACTTGCTCTTGGGGAGGGTGAAGCAGACTTTAAGGAAGCCTTTTTCCTCCCTGAAGGAATCCTGCCAGTTGGCAGTGGCTGTTCCAGCAATGGGAGGCTTTGGCAGGCAGCAGGGTGAGCTGTGGCTGTTGAAAAATAGGCTGAAGTAGCAGCAGCTGGCAGCTTGAAAAGTCTCTGACAGTGTGATGATAACCTGTCTAGTACTGTCATCATTTGAGCTCAGCAGAACCAGAAAAAATCCTGATGATCTAGGGAGGATATGGAAAAGCTGTGAGTTTTTTCTAATTCATCAAGGAATGGCTGTTTTCTTACAGCATGGAGGATTGTTTTAGCATTTGCAGAAATAAGACTGCAGCATCTTGACTGGCCTCTAAGGCCAACCTGACCTGAGTTTTACAGTACATTTCTAGTGGGAAAATAAAAATGAGTTTGAGCATCAAGTTTTTCAGAAATCTTATTTGATACAGCAAACACCTTATCCCTTTAAGGGGAAGGGGTGGGTGCTGCCCCTCTCCCGTTCATTGTGCGGCTTTGGGGGTTTATTTCATTGTGGTAAAGTGGGTAGGTGATCTGGAGTGCAACTGGGAATTAAGACATGAAGTACTAAATGTCGGTGGATGATTTCCATGTACAGAAGCAGGCAGCATTCCCCAGTGGCAGGGGGAGCTGGAGCTCTGGAGATACAGGGTCAGGGGCAGCAGGGACAACTTTCCTGCCTGCAGCCCAGTGCAGGGTGCCTGACTGCAGCTCAGATGAGCACCTGAAGTGCTCAGGAGCAAAGGAGCCAGGGTTTCAGTCGGTGCTGAAGGCCTTTCCTGCTGTCTCTGAGAGTGTTTGGCTGGCTTTTTAGAGAGCAGCATTATTGGCTGTCCAAATGAGTTATTCCACCCAGCCAGACTGAAGCTAAACAGGCCCCAGTCGTCCCTTCTGGAAAGGATTTGTGCTGAAATGAGGACTTCTGTGGTGGTCACTGAGAGATGAGGATGCCAGACAAACTCATTTCAGCATTTAGTCTGGAGAGAAGGCACAAATTTGTATTTAGATCTTGGAAAGTGAATGAAGCCTGTATTTTTCTGCTGAGTGGAAAAGGTGCACCAGAGAGATTGATATATTCATATATTTAACAATGTTTTATTTCTGGGGCTGATCCCAAGAGGGGATGTCGTCCTAAAAAAAAACATTCACATGGCACAGCTCTTGTACCTCAAGAAGCCTGGCAATCTGCAAGAAGGATGGGCTGGAATCAAAAGTGTTGGAGTGAAAGGCATTCCTGGGAATCATGGGCGCCTCTTGAATTCTGGAACAAAGCTTTGTGTTTCAGCTCAGTCCAATGCTTTGTTCAGACAACCATTATTTCTCATTAGCAGGTACCTAAAATTGCTCTGGAAGCTGTCTTGTACAAATGTAATAAAGTATGTTCTGAGTATTTATACAGTGCCAAGTATTAATTAACATGAAAGATACCAGCAATTGACTGAACCCTCTGCAAGTAATTTTATTAATGTTTAATCCTCATTAATGGGGTATTATAATTATTTGGGTACATGTTTTCCTAGCACATTTAGCACTCTCAGGCTCCATCATTTCCTTTGCAATAGAGATAAGCTAGACCTTAGGAATAAAGCTGAGCTCTGGTTTTCCAGCCTCCAGCTCAGCCTGCAAGCACTCCACTTAGAAGGAGCTGCTGTCAAGGGATGGCAGGATAGAAACCATCCCTGGGGAACTTCTGAGGGCTGCTATGGATTTGGAGCTGGGGGGGAGGCCAGTGTTATTCTAAGAAAACCAAATCCTGTTTGAAGGTGTGTGCCTGACTCCTTGGAGCCTTTGAAAATCCCATCTGGGAAATCTGCCTCGGATTATTTTTAGCCAGATTTGATGTTCCAGCAACGTACTTGATTAAAATTTGCATGATGGAATGAAAGGATTCTTAGCACCTGAGGAAAACTGTGATTGTCTCAAGGGCTGCAGTCGTGGTACAGAAAACACCTGAGCTGCAAGTTTGAGGTGCTGTGCACACAAGCCAGGTTGCCATTGAGTTGTGTTTCCAAATGGCACAATTCCTTTTCCAGCCCCCCTCTTCCCCCCAGTCCTTAGATGGAGAGATGGAAAGCTTCACTGAGGGCATTATCAGCAGCCTGGCATTCTCTGAATGGTGGATGATAATAATGTGATGACCTTCCAGTGATAAGAGCTGCAGAGAAAACAAAGGGACAAAGAAGGTAATTCACACTTGCAAGGACAAAATGTGCAAATCAAATCAGATATTAGGAAATGCTCAGGTTTGTGATGGCACTGTTGTATGTGATGTTGTCACAAGATGCTGTAGCTACTTTATCTGGCATCTAAAATACAGACTGCACATGACAATTAAAAGAAAATCCAAATCAGAAGAGCTTGTGGGAATTAATTTTGCTGTGAGCTTTCTTCTTTATTTGGAAGAAAGCAGTGAGGGCTGTATCAGAGCAGTGAACACTCTGTAGCCTGTTGGCAGCTGGAGTCTTCCTGGTGGCTTCTTGTCCTTCTTGGTTGTTGCTGGAGCAGTGAATTTCAAGCAGTTATTCGCAATAAACACTTTTGAAAGTGTGCAAGTCTACAAATGTCTGTGATCATTGCAATAAGTGTAAAGAGTTACACACTGATAAAATAATATTGTGATTCTAAAATAATGGCTTGTTAATCTGTGGAGAAAAGAAATGAGCAATGAGTTTGGTTCCTGAAGCAATGTTTCATTAACTGGGGCAAAGCCTAACTCTGCATAGCTGCAAAGTTTGCCAGTGCAAACAAATTATTGCTTTCTACCAAATATATTTTGATTTTCAATAATTACAGGAAACACAGAAATGTTTCTTCTAGTAATTGTTTTTTTTTTCCATTACTGTATTAGTTGAAAATATTTACTAATGACTAAATATAATGAATATTACTTTTGACTATCTTAATTTTCTTTAAATGGAGCTTGCTGAAGGCACTTTTAATTCATCCCAATTACTCTATCACATGGTTCCTGTAAAATTAATAATTAGACTTGATGCTTTTTTGAGTGCAGAGCAAGAAGCTTGCTTTGCTAATAAGGTGTGATTTCCCCAGTCACCTTTTTAGTGACAAATGTTTATTACAGCAAGTACTATAGAGCATGCAGCAGAAGAGTTAAAGGAGTTGATTTCTGTAGTGCAGGGGGTTCCTGGCAAAACACTGATGGGAGGAACTCCTTGGCTGATACACAAAATATTGGCTTATCAAAGAAAAAATAAAGAGTGCCAAGCAGTGGGTAGTAATCTAAATGAAATTAGCCTAACAACCTACAGTACTTAGAATAAAAAATATTTCCAGCCATGAGAGGCTCATTTTACTTAATTCTGAAATATTAAGCAGTTTGTGACTGTACTTGGAACACAAATGAGAACAACACCCTTGCTAATCTACTGAATTACAGAGTTAGAAGTGCACATCAATACCCAATATCTGCTTTTTTTTTTTAATTAAAAAAGGCAGCTTTTTTCTGTCTTCAGCTGGGAATTATTTTGACCACAAAATGGAGTAAAGTACGTAATTCTGTCAATAAAAGCAAAATACACGATGTGATGATGAGGAGTATAACACAGCCATAAATCCATTGCCTGCTGCTGCCCATGGGGTGGTGTAAAAGGGAATTAAACAGAAGGTGTTCAGTGTCTCTGGACATGGGATTATGTGAAAAGAGAGCTCTGCTGATGGCTTGTAATTCTGCTTAGTTACCCTTTTAGCTGCTTGCCATGATGGGGAGGCTGTTTCCCCCGGGTGGTTTTCTGGAGCTAGTAGGATAATTTTGCTCATTGGTAAGTATGAGGTGATGGCAAAGTTGTTTCTGTGCACGAATTTGATACAGAAAGGATGTTCTTCCTATTAAATAAATAGACCAGATTGTCTCAGTCTTCAGATCTACCAATTTTTTCTTTGTTCTGAAAGGTAGAAAAATAGCTTGACACTTGCAAAATAAGCATTAATATTCTCTTTTCTCATCTTTAGTGCATTTAGGTGTCAAACTCTTCTCTTAGCATATAAATAGTCCCTATGGATTGCATTGTAGCTTTTATGGGGGACTTTAGAAGGTATGGATTAACTATTCACTGTTCCCAGTTTGATCTCTTATGAGAATTAAAAGAAGTCATTAGTAACTATCCAGTGTGTAAAGCCAGGGAGAGATAAGATCTTCCTAATTAATTGGTCATTGTGGTGTCAGTCTCAACACATGGGATTATCAAATAAGAAAGGGGCATTATTTTTTTTTAGGGTATTCGTTGGTGGAGCTGAGAGTGAAAAACCCTCCTGGCTCCTCAAAGGGCACAGTGAGTTACTGAGCAGTGTAGGCAGGGTTGGTTTTACCCCATTTGGCCACCCAGTCACCATTGTAGGGGCAAGGTTTAGTTATTCTACATCCTGAAACTCCTGATTGCACTGGATTTGTGTGAAATTGGAGTGAAGGAAAAGAACAGTTTGGATATTTCAATAGGAAAAATAGATAAGATTCTTAGGTCATGGCTCTTATATAATTTTTTTTTTTTTTGTTATCCCATTAAGTTTTTCTTGTGTTTGGCAGCACAGAGCACTGTGGCAGTCAGGGACAGAGCTGAACTTAAACCTGGCTACTCCCCCAAATCCTGGATTCCTGCCACAGCAGGCTCAGCCCTCCCATTTTGGGAGGGGGGATTCAATATTGAGCCTGTGTGCTGAAGAGCAGATTGGAGCTCTGAAACAGCTGTATTCTAGAAATTCACACACACGTTTGCCCTACTAACAGAGGACACACAGCAGAACCAGCAGCAGTACTTTTAGCAGAGTGGGGTCAGGTGTTCTCTCAGTGCCAGTCACCAGAGCCAGGGTGAGATCTGCTGCTGCTGTAGAGGCTCAGGTGCAAGGCAATAACCCCACCTAAAAATCAGGGCATTTTACTGAGGAAGAAGAGTCCCAAACCAACGTATGAACACGGACTATTCCCAGTTTTAACTGGAAACATATCAAAATAATTGGATTTCTTCCCAAATAGCAGGCACTTATTGATTGCCAGCAATGCTCTGATCCTTCATAAATCATAAACCAATCAAATTAAAGTACTTTTATTTATTGTGTTAATCTGTCTCAAACAGGGGTTACTCTGGCAGAAGTTTACACAATGGCTTAAAATGGGAGCTGTGAATGCAGAAGAGGAGGGCTGTTAAGAATAGTAATTAATGTTATTGAAAATAGAGTTTGTTCCTGTGAGGTGGGAGTGCTGATTGAACACATGAGCTCCACTTAGGTTTTGCTATGTGATAGATTATTTTTCTTTTTAATAACACTGCAGACAAATTGTGATAGAAAAGAGAGAATCACTGGAGTAGGAATTTTTTGAATGTTTTATTTATAGTATCTTAGGAAGGATGCAGGGTGAGTTCTGTGTGCAATAGCTGTTTTGCCATACACCTGTGAAGTTATGGAAGAGAACCTCCAAACTGATGCTAAAATTAAATAATATCTGTTTGATGTTAGTCATTTTGGAAATGTCACATTTAAAATTTAGAATAACAGATTAACTTTGACATCTGAACTTTATTATTAAATTTGCTTTCCCTCCTTCCCCCCCCCGCCCCATCTGACAAGGGAATTTTCTTTACACTAAATAGATATTTTAAAGAAAAATGTATTTCTAAGCCCTAGGTCTCTTCAGGAGCTCTGAAAAGTATGGATGTACTTTGTCCTCAATATGTGTCCACAGATGCAGTAAATGATATGTGAGATGCTTGTGTTCTTGCACAAACTCCTGCAGCTGTGGGACAGAGCAACAGACACCTGTGAATGTGCAGTGGGGTTGGGTCTACCTTTATTTTGAGAAGGGCAAAGTAACCCTCTGCTCTGAGTAAAAACGGATTTTTTTTTTTTGTTGTTCTGTCAGTGAACCAGAATAATCAATTTGCTTGTACAGCTTTGCTGTGGAGTAGTGTGCCATTTTTTGAGCACTTGCTTTCTGGAATGAATTTTAATTCTATTTTATTTTAACGTTTTTCTGTCTTCCAGGGTTTTTCCTCGCTGCTTTTTATGTACAACAGTTGAATTATATGGGCAAGATAAGGATGCTGCTCATTGAAAAGTGTGACAGGCTGGCATTAACCTGTCCAGAGCTGTGTCTGATGGAGCAGATACTGTTTAGATTAATTGTATATTTAGTCCCTAAAAGCTTTTCAACACTTAAACAAAGCCCTTCACTTTTTCCAACAATGATGTAGCACGAGATCAAAATCCTTGTGCTTTTCCAGTAAACCATGGACAACAGAGAGGCACCAGGACAGTATCACACAGGACTTCTGCCTTTTGGAGGGGTGGAATGAGCTGTTCTTGTTCCTTGGGCTCTGATTTTGAGGCTGTTCCCTCCCCATTGCTGCCTGGCTGGGCAGAAGCTGGGTGTCCCTTGTGCCCTGGCCCTGTCCTGGCTGGGTGTCCCTGGTGGCCCGTCCCTGTCCTGACTGGACAGGAGCTGGGTGTCCCTGGTGGGTGGCCCGGCCCTGTCCTGGCCGGGTGTCCCTGGTGGGTGCCCCGGCCCTGTCCTGGCTGGGTGTCCCTGGTGGCCCGTCCCTGTCCTGACTGGACAGGAGCTGGGTGTCCCTGGTGGGTGGCCCGGCCCTGTCCTGGCCGGGTGTCCCTGGTGGGTGCCCCGGCCCTGTCCTGGCTGGGTGTCCCTGGTGGCCCGTCCCTGTCCTGACTGGACAGGAGCTGGGTGTCCCTGGTGGGTGGCCCGGCCCTGTCCTGGCCGGGTGTCCCTGGTGGGTGCCCCGGCCCTGTCCTGGCTGGGTGTCCCTGGTGGCCCGTCCCTGTCCTGACTGGACAGGAGCTGGGTGTCCCTGGTGGGTGGCCCGGCCCTGTCCTGGCCGGGTGTCCCTGGTGGGTGCCCCGGCCCTGTCCTGGCTGGGTGTCCCTGGTGGCCCGGCCCTGTCCTGGTGGCTGAGGACAGGCTGCACGGAGGAGGTTTTTCTCTCTGTCCACCCAAGGAACCTGCTCTGGGGGCACCTAGCTGAGGTTTTTGTGCTGTCCCCTGGCAGAGGGTGCTCTGTGATCCTCACTTCTGTCTGTCTGTCTGTCTGTCCCGCAAGCAGTTTATCCTCTAAGGCGCTGCTCATGGGTTTTGGGGTGTAGGAAGGAGAATGCCAAGCGAAGGACAGGTCCATTTGGGGATGGAAAATATTGCTGCTAGAGGATGTTTGCTGCTTTTGTGGATTTATTTTCTCTTGAGCTGCGCTACAGGGCATTGGAGGCAAAAGGGACTGCTGGGGTCCCTGCCAGCTTCTGGTTCTAAACTTGCTGGTGGCTGCAGAAGGGCCCAGGGCTGGCTGTGGAAGAGCTGCCCACTCCCTTTGTGCTTTTGGACCTGAGGAAACCCGACTGCTGAACTGTGCAGGGCAGGCAGGGAGCTGTCAGCCGGTCCTGGGGGCCTGGACACAGCTTGATGACCAGCCAGAGACCCAGCTGGGAGTGGGAACAATCTGAGTGCTGAGACATGGGGACAGAACATGGCTCCGTGAAAGGGGCAGAATGGTTTGGAAAGGAGCTCTAAAAGGCTTTTAAAGGTGTTGGTTCAGGGACCACCTGTACTCTTTATTGTGATTTTATTGAAAAATCCTTAGCAGAGCCCTGCAAGTAATCACTAACTTGTTACTGCATCCTTGGAGCCTTTTGAAAGATATTTGTTTTCAGATCTGACATAGTGTTGCTGTTCCTCTTGGAAACCTACAGATCTTCTGAGTTAGGGTTTTTCACTTGCCAAAGCCACTGGCAGAAGGCCAGGCTCTGAAGACAATATGTTTTTCCTGAAGATCTGAGGCCATTTGGTTTGTGATAAACCCATTCTCTTGTTTGCATTCACAAAATGAAAGGTCCTTTTTCTGCTCTTAGATCCCATCAATGGATGGGATTCCTGGAAACCCCTGGGGGTGGCTGAGGTTTTGTCCAGGATGGAGTTTTCACCATGGAAATTGAATGGGATTGTAGACATAACATCCCAAGTGTGTGAAACTCCCACTGGGAACTGGGAGATGCAATGCAAGGAGAGGATGGTGGGCAGTGAATCACAGGAGACAAATTTGTGTCTTCTGCTCAGGGGCTGAGAGTGACTAACTGAAACAGAGATGGCAAAACTGAAGTGGAGCTGTTGTAACTTCTTTGCTGTCTGCTGCACATCACCAAGGGTGGGATCTCCCTTGTTGCAGATGGTGGGGGAGGAGACAAATAGATTGGGCTCTTGTTTTGTACCAAAACTCCAGGAAGACAGTTGTTGCTTGTAGAATTAATTTGGCCTGGTGAATGTCAAATTAGCACATGCAGAGCACAAAATGCCCTTTCTGAAAATTTCTATTGATTTTTATGAAAAATGAAATATTGCAGAGTATGAACACAGTTATTCCTCTTCAGCAGAGATATTGCAAAATTCTGCATAATTCTAGTGAGACAACTGCAAAGGGACTGGTGGAATCTTTTAAATGTGGAGGGGCCTGATGGTAAATCTCATTTGAGAGTTTCAGAGTGAAGAAATTTCTGTTTGAGCAGTCTAAGCTCAGGTGAATCATACTGAATGCACACCAAATAATTCTCCTCCTTTTCCAGGATTTTTATGATTGAGGCACAGGTGACATTCAGTGATTTCAGTGTGCATAATTCAAGCATCAGTTCTATGGCATTTTTGTCCTTAATGTTAAGAGCTCTGCCCTGCATAATTTCATGAAGGCCTTCTGGGAACAGGTTATCATAAGTGTTGTTATCTGAGAGGATCAGGTTTTTTAACCTGTACTATGACATGATGCACACTGTGCATATACTCTGACTATGCACGCACCATTCTACCTGGGCTTCTGTCCCTTGTCCTCACACCATGCCTTTTTGTGCAGTCCCTGAGGATATGAGGTCTGATTAAAGTTATTGGTGTTGCTGGATCAGCGATTGAAACTGCCTGGATGAAACTTGTCACTGTTGCAGGGAAATGTAATCCAGCAGAACCCGCCTGTTCTCCTTATCCTTCCTCTTCAAGAAACTCAGCTTCTCTAATCTCCTGCATTTCAGCCTCACTGTGTCTGGGCCTGGCAGTGACTCCAGAGATGTGGCAGATGCCAGAGGCTCAGAGGGCTGAGAGGAAGAGAATTGGGAGGGAATATGTGAGACCCACCTGAATGACTGGGCTTGAAATGTGAGCCAGCTGAAGAATTCCGGATAGATTTGGACTGGATGCTCAGAGAACATCTTGTTCCAAAAACCTGTCATGGGCAGGGACCCTTAAGGTTTTGTGAAGGTTTCACTTAAATAGAAATACTGTGCATCTAAATGGCAGCCACTGTTGCAGACTCTACAGTGTCAAACTTTAGTGACTATATATGATTGGCTTAATCTTTGCCTACAATAAATTTATGAAAATATATGAAATATCTGCATCTGTCTTGCTGCCACTTCGTGACTCTCTGGAGATTGACATATAAGTGCCCAGAAAAGATGGTGAGATCAAATGCAGACTATTGCTGTAATCTGCTGGGATGGTTTCCCAGGAAAACTTGGCTGTTTTACATAATCCTGTCAAAATGCCTCCTAAGGTAAAGTAGGAATGTAGTTAAAGTGATTTTTTGGATGTCAGTCTCTCCCTATTTAAGCTATCCTTGCCTTTTTGTACAGCTCTTGAGCTAACACTTACCTCATCTGTTTTTTGACTCTGAGATGTTGTTTACACTTACACAACTGCATTTTAATTTTGATGTCAGATCTTACTGGCAAGTGCTTGTGTGTACAGAATATCTCTAACCCTTCAAGAGGTGAATTGTAAGATATCAGAGATACTGCCAGGATAAATGCACCTGCAGTGAAATTTCCCAGCCTCCAGTGATAAATGATGCCTCCTTCTAATTTTTTGATGCTAAGAGAAATCTTGGTTAGATTAAATTGTGCTTTTTTTTGTTGTTTAAATTACACTTCAAAGGCTGTGAGTGTCTCTTGCCAGGAGATGTTTAGAATAAATAATGTCTAGCCCTCTAGCACTGCTTCATGGCTGTCCTGGATGGAGATTAAAGAACTTGAAACCTGAATACTCCCCTTACACCTCCCCCTGCTGCCCCTCCCCGAGTGTAAAATCCCAGACTGGATGCAGTCTGGATTGGGACAGGCAGCCAAGAAATGTCAGAGGCTCAGGATTCCTGCAGCACCTTGCAGCAGGATGTGCAGTGCAGCCTGGAGCCAGCTGTGCTCTCTGTGCAGGGTCACCTCAGGGGGTACTCAGCCATCAAATGACAAAATTCAATGGCACTTAAATGCATCAAGAAAAACCTTGTTTTCCCATTTATTTATGATTTTTTCCCCCTTTTTTTTTCTTTTGTGAAAAACCAGTTTAATACTCTTTTTTTTTTTTATAAATGAAAAAACATGTGAGATTTTTGTGTGATGTTTGGGTTACCCAATAAATGTACTCTACCCATAGATTAATATGCAGTTAAAATGCTTTACTTCTGTACCTGCAGCCAAGTAGGACAGAGGTGGTTGTACAGGGAGCTCCTTGAGAGCAGCATAAACTGTATAATAAATTTAATTTGTCTGCAGAATGCGTGATTTATGGTTGTGTTGTTAGGAAATATCAAGAAGTATGATTCTGTGTTTGACTTTGACAGATATGGCTGTATATTATAAGGAAGGAATAAACTGTACTTGCAGGAAATATGGATATGTAAATACTGGGGAATTCATATTGGGAAGCATTCTTGGAAGACCAAGAAAACTCCCTATACTATTTAAATTTCAATTTTGTAGTTATATTTTTTAACTTCTGGTTGAAGTGTTGTAAACCAAACAAGCTGGCAGTTGATTTGGAGGAAAACATTGTGAATTATGTTTCTGGTGGCAAAATGCAATTTCCTTGCAAGAGTGAGAGGCTTAAAAATGAATGAAGGCTGATAAAAGTACTAGCTTTGCAGACCCCCTTTGTTCATAAATAACCAAAAATAGTACTGGGGCTTGTATTGGCAAGACATCAATTCAACAGACCAGCATTTTGGAATCTGAGTGTTTAGAGGTAGATAGTATAGATCATATTCAAACAGCTTTGTGGCTTTTTCTTTTTAAGATTAAATTTTGGTCACTTTAAATATACTATTTTAAATCTCTGGCTTAAATATTGGAAGTAAGTGAAAAATGTTGTGTGTGCTTTTACAATTCCTTTCATAATATCCAACAATGATGCTCTGTAATTCATTCCAATGCGACCTTTTCTAAGAATCCTCTGCATTACAGCAGATAATCTGGAATATTTCTATGCTGCTCTTTTTACCAGGGACAAAGCATGAGAAATACAGTCTGATCTAGCTGTTCTTAGACAGGAACACCTTTAAGCAGGGAGGGTATATTGTTGTTGTTTCCAATATTATGCCCATGAAGGGAATAGCCAGACCCTGTTTTAAATAGAAGCCAAACAATAACCCCAGAACACCACACACACAAAGGCCCCACTGAAATCATGGTAAACTTTAAAAAAAAAAAAGTATGAGCAGAAAAGCCCCTAATTGTACGAGTGAGATTAACTGGTAATTAAAAAGCTATCAAATTTGAGTTAAGAGTGCATTAATTAGATAAAGCACCAGGAAATCTAATTTGCTCAGCCATTTATTTTATATTATTTATTTTTATTCCAAGAAGATTTTATCATGACTTTTATGATGCTCATAGGTGCCCAGTCAGATTTAACTATACCCCTGTGTAATGGACCACATCTCTTAAATTTTATGTGTTATAATTTAATTTATGAATAAAAATGCACTTAAGCTCTAAAGAGAGTATCAGTCCATTTCATTGGCAGTTTTGGTGCATTAATGCTGAAACTGCAGAAGGAGGCAGTGTTTCAGGTCTCATCCCTGAAGTAGTGCATTTTTGTAGTTCCCTCCCATTTATAAAAAAATTATTTCTCTGTCCATGATATTTGAGCTGTCCTTTTACCACTGGGTACTTAATTCTTTGCAGAATGTGGACAGGATGCAAATGCAGCTACCTTGCCTGGTTAAATGTGCTTCAAAAAGTAATTGCTGTCCTAAGCACTTTTCTTAATAGACAACTTAGAAAATCTAAATATCCAAAATTAAAATTGCATGGACTGGAACAGGGTACCAGTGAAGACTCTGCTGATAACCAGATTTGTGTGGGATTAGACAAAGCTGTGCAATTGTGAGGAGCTTTGTAATGCAGCTGCACAGACAGAGTTTTATTGAGTGTTCCTGTGCCTGGAAATGATTCTCATGCCCTGTGTAAACAGTCTGGTCTGGCACTGATTCAGCTTTATCTTGTTTTATGAGAGTTCATGCAGGCCATGGCTGCAGGGTGTTTGCAGGCTGCTGCTGCAGGAAGCTTTGGTCACTCTGTCCCCAGCAGGACACGTGCCCAAGGTCAGAGCTCACAGCTCCTGCCCCCCTGGGAGCCCACTCTGCTATTTCAGCTTTTAACTCTGCCCTGGAATTTAAAACCAGGACTCCAGGAGATCTGTGGGCAGTTAGGACTGGGGGAGATTTTCTGCAGAAGAAATAAGCTGACGTTTTTGAGGAGACTGATCTCTTAAACTTAGGTTGCATCTTTTACAGACATAATCCAGGGTTCCATAAGGGCAGAAAACTTTTCAGGAATGTTGGTTGTTAAACTTTTGAAATGGGTATTTGCAATTAGACTGTTCTTAAACTTCTGGTCCTCAAAAATCCTTCAGAGGTTGATCTGAAAAGGGAATTTACATTTGTATTCCTTTAAAAAGCCTTAACATTCTACTTTTTGCATGAGTCAAATGAACTTTTAATGTATATTTTGGTTCTGTTACCAACCCAATATATACATTATTCATGCATCTCCAGATAAATTATAAGGAACATCCTGAGTAACATCAGAGGTTTTAATGCTGGTGTAGGGAAGTGACTCATGCAGCAAGAAAAGCTCCTCATGTTTCAGCCTGTGGAGAATGATACCCTGGAAAGGGCTTGCATGACCAAAGAAACCGTTGTAAGTGAACTTAGTTGAAAAAGGAAATTTCTCTTCTTCCAGAAAAATCTGTTTTTGTAGGTTCACTCTCAGATTTTGTTATTGAAATTACAGATAGGATCTGAATGTTCTTAGGTACAGCGGTTATATTCAAGCTGATAAATGTAAATTAAAGGTTAAAAAAATCTGTTAAAAATATTTAAAGGAGGGCGTGGAAGGAAAAGAGAAGTAAAAGGGGAGAGTCTTGGAGTGGTGGGTGGTATAAGCAATAATTTTTGTTTCTAGGAAAGGAACAGTTGTAAGCAGAATTTTTGAAATGTGTGTGACTTTTAATAAGGATCCATAAAACCTAAAAGCTCTTGGGAAATATCAGTTCTAAAAGTAGAAGGATTTAATTAAAAAATCCATCTAGATGTTTGTTGGAAAATATCCTAGGCAAGCCTAGAGCTTTCTCCTGAGATCATAAATTTGGATATAATTGCGTTAATTTAACTTCCCTAAACTGTTTA
Organism: Thryothorus ludovicianus; assembly: GCA_013397245.1. Taxonomy (NCBI): domain Eukaryota; kingdom Metazoa; phylum Chordata; class Aves; order Passeriformes; family Certhiidae; genus Thryothorus; species Thryothorus ludovicianus. The sequence goes on along the minus strand of VZTB01000086.1, from coordinate 341,418 downwards.
AACACTTAAGCTCTATAAATCCACCGTGTTTTGGTTGTGAAGCACATGGATAAGAATGGGAAAACTGAGAAATCTCAGAGGCAGATGCCAATAGGACATCATTTGCTTGGTCCAGAGTGCTGTGGGGTGTATTCCAGGATCTGACAACTGATGTTTATTCATTGATTAGTGAGTAACTTCACTTTAATTAATTGATATTGTTTGGGGGTGGCAGGTGAGTTGTGCTAAACAAAGGCTGATTTTTGTCACATGCAATGCAGTCTAAGACATGGGCTGTGAGAGATGTTGAATGAAATGTAAATCCTGAGGGGGGAAAAAATCCAGAAGGGACTCTTGGAAGGGGAATAGCCAGGAGAATCAAGAGAAGTGTGGTACCCCGGAGCAACAGCAACTCTGGGCACTAATAAGCAGGAACTTGGGGAACAAGAGGCAGACATCTGTTCCAGACAGTCCTGCAGACTTTTAAAATGGAAATTGCAAAATTCTAGGTTTTGGAATATAATTATAAAATGCTTCAGAGATTTCAGAATGTGACTTCAAGTGAAAAACACATGAATTCAATCCACTTAGTATATAAAAAGAATATTGAGAAGTTGCTTGAATAAAAGGCATTTGTGGGGATAAAATACTGGGTGTTAAAAAGCTCTGGAAATTAGTGCAGTGATACACAATGTTTGTAACTGAGTGTGGAAAGGGAGCTGAAATCAGAGTCAAGTGAATCCACATTAGATGGAAAGGAAAATACGTTTGTATCCACAAAAGAGGTGTCAAAGGAGGAAAAAAATCAGGGCACTACTAGTATTGCTAGAACAGGACTAAACAACTTTTCTGGGAGAGATTTTAATAAAACATGAGTTCTGCTAATGGTAAAAAATCAGTTGTCAGCCTTTTTTCAATGGAATGAGAGCTGGCCCACCCCAGATTCAGGTGTGCAAGTGATGGCCCTGTGCTCTCCAGGTCAGCAGTTCTTGCTGGGTGAATGGAGCTGTCTTTACCATTCTTATGATGTTCTGGTCTTTATCTGAAGTAGTAAATAACAATCAAGTGTTGAGCTAATAAAAGTATTTACCTGGGGTTAGCCAAGTCTGTTGATGCAGAATGTCTGCAGTACCTGCTAGGCTGCTCTGCTGTATTTGTCCAGTTTGGACCAGAATTTTCCTCTTTCAGCAGCTTAGATCCTCTGCAGCATTCAGAGATTAATTTTCATGCCCTCTCAGCCTCTGACTCGATGTTACCTTGCTCCTCCTGATTGAAATCCTGCCTGGGTTGACCTTAATGCATCTCCCACTCTGTGGTGTTACACATCTTCAAATATAGAAACAGCAAGTAACTTTGCTGGTCAATATTTCTATTCCTGTCTGCAGACTTTTAATTGCACCTTTGATCCCCCAGCCTTCCCAGCTGGGTGCCTGGTCTCTGTGGCTCAGATCTGCACTGTTTTGCCCTTTTGCTCTTCCAGCTCGTTAGTTTGCTCAGTTCAGTGGCCTCTGTGGGTGGCTTTGCTGAGCATCCACAGCAAAGTCCTTTGTTGTGATATCCAGGCATCTCCCTCCTGCCAGCAATGGAGTCTTTGGGTTAGAAGGTATTTTATAATAATGTTTTGGATTTTTTTCCCTCCTAATAGCCCTCTGATCTACCTGCTAGCATTTCTGTCCTGCAGCTCCTGGTCTGTAAATGCTGTGTGAGTCAATCCTTTTGTGCATCGTCAGTGTTACAAAGCCTCTTTTCCCCACCAAACCTTTCAGGAGCTGCTGGTACCTACACAAACACAAATCCCAGCTACACCTTTGTGCCACAAAGGCCACTGCAATTCCTTTTGCCCTTTACCAACAGAGTACATGTTTTAATCCATCCTCTTCTGCAAACATTTTGGGCACTAAACTTTCTGCTGTACCCACAGCTTCGGGTTCATTTGACTGAAGCCTTGTCCTGCCTGGTTGTGGGTGTGAATGTGCTGTGTGGATCCTCAAGTGCATGCACTGAGTCAGTGTCCTGAAGCCTCAGCTCAGGAGCTGATGTGTTTTCCACTGTAGTAATAAATTGTTCTAATTCTCTTGTATGCACGTATCAAAGCAGTTTTCCTGAGCAAAGTGGGCAAAGCTGGAAACTGAAGCACCAAGCTTCTTCCCAACTGTGACTGGTTTGCTACTGGAATTAATAAGTTCCTATGCTCATTCTGATTTCAATTTACTCCAGTAATAGCATAGATTGGATCAAAAGTCAACTGATAATTAGCAAGCTTACTGATCACTGCCACACATTAATTACTTGTAGTTGTAATACTGCTGCTGCCATGTGCATTTTGGGCAAACTCACATGTGAAGAAAGTTCCCTATGTCACCAGGTTTATTGTATGACTTTATTTCTGTGTGTTTTTGTTATATTTCTTTAATTTTGGATCCTCTCTGTGGTGCTTTGACAGCACTTTCAACACTGGCAGTCAGGCTGAATCCAGGAGTTCTGAATGAAGAAACTTTGGCTTAATGTCTTCAATAAACATGATTGAGCCTTAGGGATTTTTTTTGTTATGCTTTCTGATAATTTGCAATTGTTTCAAATTTTTTTTCTAGTTTCAGAGAAAACTCTAACTGACTTGGAACTCCTACCAAACTCTGGCAGAACCTTGCTGGGAGGGAAAGCTCACTTCTATCTGTAAATAGAAACATGCAAAGCTCCGTGTTTTCTTACCTGCATTTAAATAGAGATCTTGGACCTTACTCCCCTATCTAAGAATGCTTCTCTATCTTTACTGGTTTGCTAACAAATACTGTCAATGCTGGAAAATAGTTTAATCTAAATGAAGAGCTACCAGTACTTAGGCTTAGCTTATTATGGTGAGTCTTTACTAATTGACAATACTTTTACAAAACTCCTTGTGATTGGTATTTCTGTGGCCAGATTGAGAGACAGGATATGCTCAGGAGCAGATCTGCTGAAATTATGTAATAATAGCATTTGTCAGCTTTTCCACAGGTTGGCAAAGCAACCAGATCACAGCTACTGCAATGACACTGAGCTAAGATGCCCTGCAGAGATGCTGAAATGACCATTTTAGAGTGGCTTTCACTGTAGCCTTTTCCTTAGAGATGCCCAAAGGACAAAAGGAGGCTAAAAGGAGTAGAGGATGGGGGAGAGAGCAACCTGAGCCCCAAGCCATAATGTGAACTGGGAGATATTGGAGGAGAAACATTTGAGGCTGCCACTGCAGGTTTCCTTTCCTACAGCTACTGCCCTGCACCTATCACCCAGCAGATAAAGAGCTGCTGAGGGCACAGCCTCTGTCCTGCTTCTGTGCAGAGCTTGATGTAAACCAAGCTGGCTTTATTGTCATAAGAAACATCACCACTATAGTTTCCGCATAAGGAATAGATCCCAAGAGTGAGAGTCAGATTTTTCTTCTACCTGTAGTTTTTAAGTCTGTACACTAAAAGAAATGCAAAAGTTTCACTCTGAATTGAGGACACTTATTCCTGAATGTCTACCTACAAGAAGATTTTATCTGTGCATTTGTGTCTAATATTTAATGTTAGGATTTTATACAAATAGGTGTTAAAAATATTTTTAAGTAGTCTCAATTAATTGCTAAAGTAGGTAGGGTAAAATCTCCAAAGGGTATGTGGGAGAACACGAGCAAAAGCAATTGCCAGGCTGCTGAGCTCATTTTCTGTTAGTTGGCTTCCTTTCACTTGATCCAAAAGTGCTGTAAAATGAAAAAGAATCAAATCCATTCAGGGAAACCAAATACATTCTTCATGTTGGCCTGTGGGACAAAGGAATAATTTTCTTCGAGCAGGGAGAAAGCTCAAAAGTTTTATCAAGTCCTACACTAAGAATTTAGAGCATTCTTGTTCATCTATCCTGCTTTTGCTTGAGAGCTGATTTTGGCTTCATGCGCTTGTAATTGAAATTTGATGTTGTTCATATTATAATATCGTTGGTATGCAAAATGGCACACACTGACTGTTTGAGTTGTAAATGGCTGCTTTAAAATGGATGATCTTGAATATTAATGAAGCAGGCTTTCAAACAAATTGCCATTTTCTTCTCCTCCTGTCCCCTTTTTTGATGTAGGTGCGAAGGGTTTGACAGTATGGAAATTATGAAAATAAGCAAATTCATTTCATCAAGTGCACCATTAATTATTCATTAACTGTTTGAAAAGCAACATCTCAGCTCTGTGTGTATATATAGTATATGTATATATATATACACCATCTACTCCATATAGTGTTCTCTGTATTGGTTTCAGTAGCTGTTCATTATTGATTTTTATCATAACTTAGTCAAAAGACTGTGGTTCCCTTGCTCAGATACTTTTGAACTGATAAAACCATTTCTACTCCTGTTTTAACTTCATGGGCTTTTTGAGTGATGTGTTGTGTGCAATGCAAGCCTGTTATCAAAGCAGGATACAGCATGGCTTTGCAGCTAAATTAAAGTTGCCTTCGTACTTAAACTGACCATTCAGTTCATCTTGTGCACCCTGCTCTGTAGAGCAGATTTGTTTCATTCCACATAGATTTATATTCTCAGAAATCTGGATTCCAGCCCTGAAGAAGAGATTAGAAATTGCATTGCAATGAGCTTTAAAAAGGCCAAGTTCTGTTATGTAATGAAGTAAAAGAAAAATATGAAGTAGAACTTGTTTAAAAGGAATTTATGGAATAGTCATGAAGGTGATCCTGTCATTACTAATAAGGTATAAAAATGAAAAAATCAGCTTCCAACTCCTGGATGGATTTCAGTAGACCGTCCTAGGCAGAACTAGAGTTGCTTTGACTGTAAATCTAATGCTAGGATGTCATTCTGAGAACCTGTGTGAGCTGGTTGGCTTTACTTGGGACACTGGAAGTATGATGTACTTAAGAGTGAATATAAGACTTATGGAAGTGGGTTTTCTGACTCTTTCTGGACTTTAAACATTATTATTTTGACCTCATCTCACAGAATACAAAGCTTCTTACCTGCAGGTTCTCAGTGTCATGCAATTAAATGAAATTGAAAATCAAATATGTCTGAATAAATGGTGTTGAAAAATTGTCATCAAGCATCTAATCAGTTAGACAATGGAATCATACACTGTGCTAAGCAGGAGGAGAGGAGGCCACTATCAGCAAAAGTTGTGCAACTCTCAGAGAGAACAGATGCCCGAAGATAAAGTTGATAATAAAATCAGAAGCGTCCCAATCTATGTAATTTATTCACTTTACTAAGCTCTTGATCCAATTTGCCATATGCTATGGGATATAAATTTTGAGTATATGTTCTGTTTTCTCTTATGCACTTATCATTACACAAAAATATGAAAAACTTCACCAGGAGAATGTTAAGGATCTCGTAAGAGCAAGGACATTCCAGAGGTTCCTCCTTTGATTATTCCATGGGCCATTGAGTCTGAGCTTGGCACCTTGGGTTGGTGGAGTGTTGTATGGAATGTGAGGGGTTAATAATTTGCCAGTGAACTGCACTCTCTGAGAGCAGCAAAGGGAAAAGGAGGCTGGGATCTGAAATGATGATTTGCTTTTCCTGGTGGAAGCTCTGTGGGGAAGTCAGAGAAAGAGGGTGAAATATTGGCTCACTGTTTTTCCCTGGGTTTTCCTGTATGGAGGGTGTGCAGTGACTGTGGCTGTGGTGGGGAGGTGACAGTTGATGCACCCAGTGAACTCTGCAGGGAAGTTTGTGGCCTCAAATAAACATTCTTGGCATAGGAAGTCTGGAATCATAGAAGTAGCAGGAGTTTTGGGAAATCTCCTGTTCTGTCAGCTGAGTCAGCCTGCAGTTGTTAGACCTCTGCAAGTGTGTGCTCTATCCAGATGTGCCCTGCTTCACTGCCAGGAACATTTCTCATCTGCAAATATTTCTAGATTTTTATTCCCAAAAGCTAACTGGGGACAGCAGAGTTGCTTTGTGTTCCATGTCCTAAAGGGACCTGCCTGTCATGGGTTTTTGGAATCTGGGAAAATTGTGTAGGAATGGCAGGGAGCTAGGAGCTAATAGTGAAACTTGTTTATTTTCAAAGAATAACAGAACACTCATTTAAAGGCAGACAATCTAGAGATGTGTTCAGAATGCATAATTCAGCAAACACTAAGGAATAAGACTTGAAATATGAAGAAACAAAGCCTGCAGTTAAGTTAAATATCCAATTAAGCTATCTGCTTGGCTCCAAAACATCATCCTGACAGACAATTTGTTCTGGGCAAGTCAAACATTTCAGCTATGAATTTATACAGGGCAATTAAAGAAACTAATCTATATTTGATGTGAAGAAGTGGTAAATTGGAAAGCTTCAAAAATAATATGGAAGTTCAGACTGTGTGGACTTCCCTGCAGCCTTGCTACAATATGGGGAAGGAAGTAGTGATTTTCTACATGACTCTGGTACCACTCTTCTCTGCAGAATGTCCCCAGCAGGACAGTGCTGCTGATTTCTGGTTAATACTGGAGGTGCTGAGTGCCAACTTAGGTTTAATAGCCAGACACAAAAGAAGTATGAACAAGGTTACAGATAATATGTGGAAAAGTCTGGCAAATTGTTTTGCTAAGATGGATTAATGAAGGCTCTTCTTGCCTGGATTATTTCCTTTGTTGCTGGATCCTGGGAAGGGGTTCTCTCCCTGGCTGTAGGATTGCTTCTGGCTCTCAGATGTGCAGCTCAGTTGGTGGCTGGACCCTGATTTCAGCACTGCTGAAATTATCAGCAGCATCTTCCCCCTGCAGCAGGGCCAGCACGGGGCTTCCCAGCAGTGTGGGGCAATTTGGATTTTGCCATCCCAAGGCTGATTATCTGGGGCTGGGCTGCTTCAGCCCAAACAAGAAGAGCAATGGGAAAGATTATGCTGAGGGAGGCATCCCAGAGCTGACTTTGAATCTCTAGCTGCTTCTAAGGAAGCAGGGACAAGGAACAATTGGAGGAATGAGAAATGACAGTATCTATTTCTGTGGGACTCATTCCAAAAACTTGGAACTTATCAAATGTTCAGCATGAATGCATGTGTAGCTACTGTGTCATTTGCATGCTGTGTTTCAGAATGCTCCTAACTTTCTCTTGAAAAAATGTCTGTTATTAATTTTTATGAGATTACTGTTTATATGCAGATTCTGATATAGAGCTGGGAGCCTATTGGTGCTTTTACGTGTTTGTATTTTTTTTTTTCTGCTTCATTTGTCTCCTCCTTTGCTTAAGAAACTGCTCTCAATTCCTCAACTTCTATTGAATAAAAATTTTGCATGTATGGGAAAGTCAGGGCATGGCCTCTCCCTGTCTAAGCTGTAAAATACGTGGTTCAGTATTATTCCTAGTCCATAAATAACTGGGCTTCCTCTCTCCCTCACTGCCCCTACTTTTGCTCCATGAGCTTTACTTTAACCAGCCTAAATATCTGTTCCATTCCTTATCCCTGCAATGCCAGAATCACTGAGAACCTTGAAAAGGCTACTTCAATGATATCTCAAAGATATTTCTATAGCTAATGTTATCTTATTGTTCACTTGTGTTCCTGGGAGCAAGCTTTCCACCCTGGCTCCCTCTCCCCAAATATATACTGATCCTAAAAATGGATTTTTGCTGTTTGAGGTGTGGAGAACTGCATTTGTGCTGATAACTTGTCAATATGGCAAACTTGAGTTTAATACAAGCTGGAATTGCTGCGCTCTATGAAGGTCTTGAAAAGCAGAATTTATAATGGAAGTGGCAACTGACCAATAGGTAGTGAGGTTATTGAGGTACTGCTATAATAAATTGTTTTGACTTTATGAAACGGTGACATAAAGAAAGCCCATTTGGTTTTAGAGCATAATTATCCCATTATTCTACTCTCTAAATTTTGTTTTACTGCTTTCTCTTAAAATAAGTTTTATTACAACCATAAGCATATTAAGCCATAAAGCAGTCTGTCCCACGGGCGAGTGTTTGCAGTTATGGTGTGTGCTTTGTGTGTGTAAGACAAGCCATATATTATGTGACATGTGCAGGGACCATAAACTCCTCCAGTGACTGAAAGCCTTAATGTACCACCATAATCACAGTTCAAAAGTTTGTACAGGTTTCCCCATTAAACCATTGCTGAACAAGCATATTCAGTACACAGAGCACAGCTGGAAGATCTATTTCCTTAAAATTTGGAAAAGAAAACAAATAACTTAGGGTTTTTTTGGTTTTTTTTTTGTTCTTTTTAGTTCATTGAATTAATATTGGTTCTGTGAAGTTGCATCCATGGTTCCTTGAAATAGCATGTTTGATGTTTAATTTTGGAATGGCAGTGATCTGAAGACCTGAACACCTTTGGAACCACTCATGGCAATCCAGATGCTGATGTTTATCCTTTTGTTCTTTCCACACAGGCTGGGGGCCATAGGCTGCAGTTTCCACTGTCCCCTGTTCAGGTGGAGCTGCTCCATGGCTGCAGCCCTTGGGTTTAGAGAGGGCCAAACTATTAAATCAAAGCAGATGCCCAACATCTGGACAGGCAGGCTGCCAGTGAATGAATCTGGTGATGTAAAGATGTATATCTACATTCTCTTTTGTTCAAACTTCAAAATGGCATGTTGATTGACGAAATATTTTCCATTCTTGTGCACCTTGTAGCAGAAGTATTACCCATTTTTGAGGAAATTTATAGGCAGTGTAACTTGTTTAGTCAATATGAATCTTCATCTTGTTTCCTGAATTTTTAGCTGTGTTTTCCTTTAATAGGTATGGTTTAACAGCTGAAGGTGCCAGCAAGGGTTGAATCCCTATTGTGACTGGAGATGTGCAATTAGTAAACATGGCTTGTCACTTCTTTGTTTATTAATTTCTGCATCATTGAAATAATCTCTCTGTGGGTAAGGATTATTTCAAAACAATGAAGATGGACAATAATTTGCTTTGAAAACAGAGCCTAGTTATTTTCATCCAAGCAGAGAATTCCAGATAAAGAATAATAAGACTCTGCTGTAACAAGGTGCTGAAGTTCATGATTAGCTTGGCCCTGCAAGAGCTCTCGGGTGAGCTCCCAGCCAGGTGTGCCCTGGGTTGCCTCTGTTTGCCATCAGGCTCTGAGCCCTCTGCTCTTCATTTGCCTTTGTGCTTAGGATGATATTAATAATTGCTTTCCCTACAAAGCTCTGCCTCAGGAATGTATTAGTGTTAAATGTTATTTTGCAGCAGGCCCCTTCTTATTGCCAATCTGCCTGATTTTCTTTATGAAGGAGTAAGAGTGACATCAGTCTCTGGCTCCTCCCTTAGATCTCATTTTCCATGCCATACTGGCTGCATCCCTATAGATGGATGCTCCATCATAAGCACCCCTCCCACGTGCTGCATGCCCTAAATTGTGGCTGTAGACTTGTTCTGTCTCTGCAATGACTCCTCTGTACCAGGGTGAGTGAAATTCCTCGTACCTATAGTGCTGCCAGTGTGTGATCATTCATGTTGATTAGACAAAATGATGAAGCAGGTAGGAAAAAGGAAAGAGATATCAGTGATGCCTGCTGTCTCCTGGGTGTGATGGAACACACTTCAGAGCTCTTCCCCTCTCCCTGATCTCCAAAGGTATCAATTAAGGGACAAATCACAGGCGACTCCTGTACTGCACCATCTACAGAAATAAATGATACTTGTGAAAAATATTTATTCACTCTTCTGGTGATTATCATTTCACTTTGTGATGGATTCTTTCTGTGCATCTGAGAAGGAGTCAGAATATACTGATATTAAGTGTGTCTTTAAAGCCACTATTAATAATAAGCAGTAAAGTCTTTATAACTCACAAAAAAATAAGAAGGGAGAGGATTGAGGTGTTGTAGAACATCAATCACCTAAAGAAGATAAACCCCCTTCCTTCTGTATTTTGTATAAATAGATCCTACCTAAGGCTTGTTTGCTTAAGTTAATTCCTGTGAGGTGGGAGAGGACTAACAAGCTGCATGTGGACCACCTCACCAGGCTAATACATTATTCATGGGGGGTATTGACTTGTGTACCACACTGCCTGTGCTCTGCCTTAAACCTGGAAGGCCATCATTTATCAGTTTGACATTTTCTAAATCTTACCAAGCACTCTAATCACTGGTTGCCTGCTCTCATTGGGCTTAGCTGGGCATTTGACCTTGCCAGCATTCCTGAATTTCTTTATCAGGAAGATTGTGTTTGAAAGGGGTAATCTGTAGCAGGTATCCTTTAATGATTAATGTAATGGAAAAAAAAATAATGGAAGGTTCTAGGGAATATGTTCAACATTTTTCAATTAGAGAACTGGTAACATTTTAATTAATTTTCAAAAAGTTAGTCGATTAGGTGTTATCCCTTTCCAACATGTTAGGTTTCCCCTCCCTCCATTCCCTCCTTTCACAGGTTAATCCAGGGAAATTGTTCTTTCCTGGGAATTAAAGAGAATGCACCACTGACAACATTTCCACAGATTTGGTAAATGTGAAACAGTGAATTCCCAGCTTGGATCTGCCTTGTGCAGCTCTCACAGGTGATGCAGCCTGATCACCCGGGGACAGCTTTGGGAAACTGGAACGTGGGAGAGAGAGGCCAGAGACAGAGGGAACATCATCATGCTCAAAACCCACCCCCTTTGAGTAATGCTGGCTTCCTCCTGCAGTAATCCTGGCTGGGGGAAATGAATGTGAGCTGGAATGCTTCCAGGAAAGATCCTTCACATCCTGTACATGCCCTGTCTGGAAGGATGCATTTTGTGTAGAGACCTCAAAATTTATTTGGATCCAGATGGAGTTTGGGGAAGGAAGGCATAGTTACCCTCCTTCCAGGTTCTTATCTCCCCATCTTAAACAGTTTCATCCACAATTTGTTAAGGTGTGTTGTCTTCTCTTAATTATTATAAGAACTAATAGAAGAAGTGAAATTACTTTGATTTTTAATTTTGTTTAAATACATGCATTTGTAGATATGAAAAATGTTTCCTGTTAGGACTGTCCTTTTCTCACTTCTGTCTCATGTTTTATCTTGAAATAGAAACATTTGTCTGATACATACTTGGAAGTAAAACACTGCTTACTTTTTTTTTTCCTTCCATTTGGTTGCTTAAGGGGAAAAGTAGGCCGAGATGATCTATTGTGGGTACTTAAGTAAATCCAGCACCAATTTGTATCCTGCACTTTTATCAGTAGAACATTTCTCATGGCCTTATCAGGGCAATTTAAAAATATGCAAACTATTGTCAGGTTGTATGGAGAAGAACAAAAGGATTGCTGAATAATTCAAAGTGAAGCTCTCGTGGTGGCTCTGTCTCCAGCTCTGTCATTTTTCACCATGCTGTGTACAAATGACTGTCTGCTCAGTCCTAGGCTTAGATGTTGACCTTCCTGTACTGACAAAGAGATTCCTTACTCCTCTGACAGTAACCTTTTCAATGTGATCACTTCTGTGCCATGCGGTGGTAATGGAGCCACAATGAATAATAAATGCTTTTTGAGACAGCCTGCTTGTTTCAATTAGATCATCGGATTTCCCAGGAGTGGCTCCCATGTATTGTCAGGTGTGGTGTAGGTGCTGTGCTGCCAAGTACAGCCTGCTGTTGTAAGAAGAAAAGGCAAATGGCTTTGCTTGAACATCAAAGGGTGCTGTGTGACAGATAACAAAGATTTTATGGATTGATGCTTGCCATGCAGATGTACATTTGTGTGGTGTAGTATGTGAAATAGAGCAGGGCTTTTGGACCAAACATATGTGGAATCTCCAGCTGGACAGTTTTTGTACCAGTTCAGTACTTTGTGCAAAGTAGCTTGAACCTGAATCTCTGGCATGTGTTGAAGATGAATATATACAGAGTTGGGGATTTTTTAAGTTTTAGCACGGCAATGATCATTTCAGCAGATAGGACCAATCTGATATTTGAAATGGTCAGGAACCAAAAGTGTTCATAACACTTTTACAGCTATAAAAAAAGGACTTTCTCAGAGTGTTTATATAGACCCCAAAAAGCTTCCCCCTTTTTTTGACATCTTTTGAAGGAAGCAGGAAAGAAAAAAAGTTTTGAGGTCAGAATAAAAAATGCAAATTAGTGTGTAGAGTCCAGATAATACAGAGGACTGGAGATGCATTAATGGTGCTAAAGCTGTGAGGGAGGGTTGTTGTTTCATTGCAGGACTGGGTTGCCTTGGAGGAGCACATCCCACCAGGCATTTCCTCCAGAGCTTTGCAGAGATTTTTGTGTTTCTGGGCAGCTCACTGACCCCACCACTCTTGCCTGCTGCTGGGGATTCAGCAGGGCTGTGGTGAGAAGTTGCACATAGGTAAGCAACTAAGATTTAGCTGAAACGAAGGGGAAGGGACTTTGAAATGTTATCCAGCACTTCAGACTCCAAACTGATGTGGCTCCACACTAAAAATAAGTGATATCTGGAAGTATGGCTGCCTTTTCTGTCCACAGAAAGGAATCCCTTGTGATGTTTCCATCAACAGACCTTGGACAGAAGGGTGAAAAGCTGTGCATCTCTTACCTTGCTTTAACTTTGGTTTGACTCAGATTTAATTATTCATGCATTGCTATTAAACTACGATAAAGGAAAATTTTCTGTCTAGTTTAAGTAACTGAATGAGCTATGGCCATTTATGACATTTTTTTAGTGGATTATAAAATCTGACAAACCTATTAAGTGGAAATTTAAAATTAAGTCCCTCTGCTGATAGTTAAAGTAGTGTATTGTTAACAAAACCTCCTGCAGGATTCCTGTAGGCATTTCTCACAGGGTAATAAGCAACCCTGATTCTCCTCCTGTGCAGCAGAACAAAAGCCCTGCTTTTATTGCTTCATGCAGGGTTTTATGCTTTGTAATAACATGAATTTGTTTCCATTGATGAATTATGTTAGAAGAAAAATCCTGTTTTCTGGTATATCTTGCCTAAATACCTTGGCTGGCTAACTGCCCTGCAGGCTGCCTTGTAGGGCTAAAGAGTCTGCAAATAGACTAATCACAGTATTTTAGTGAATCTAAATTTATTTATTTATTTATTTTCCCCTCTCAAAAGTTTCTTGCGAAGGCAGCTTATTTCTTGTGACTCTGTGTGGGGCTTGTTCAGCCTTTTCTTGCTTCAGCCAGGGAATTGCATATGTTTTATAGAAAGGAGAAAGGGACATGGTGCTGAAGCAGAGGGAAATGACATAAGCTGGTGACTGAGTTCTTTTAATCTCTACCCTTCCTCAAGCTAAATTGAATGGAGCGCCATGAATCCCAGCTAAGGGAAGTGTTATGTGTCTGACTGGCACTTAAACTCTGGTCTGTACTTCCTTCTAGACTAGCAGTAGGCCCTGTTTCTGTCCAGATACTGGCATTAAACACAGTTTCTGTGTACGGGGTCAGTGCTCCTTGGCACTCGTTGCCCAAAGATCCTCAGTGCATCCCTTACCCCACACAGCTCTTCCAGAGCATGTGCCCCTGCTGGGAAGAGGTAAAGAGCAGGCAGAGCTTCTCTCTGCACTCCATCTCCTCAGTAGCCTCAGCCTAAACTTTCTGAAATGCCTCCCTTCTGGTGGATGCCCCACGGAAAGCCTCTAGGGGGGATGGATGGTGTGGGAGAAGCTCACACCTTGGTAGCTGTGTCTGAGGGAGAGCCCCTGGCTTGCCCCTTCTCCAGCTCCCAGGGCTGGGCAGCCTCTGCTTGACCTGGGTCAGAGCTCTGAGAGCCTTTGCCTGCCAATTCCCCGAGGCTGGCAGCTAAACAATGTGCTTCAAGAATGTACTGTACACCCCTTGACTTTCTGTGAGCCTTAACAGTACCAGTGCACTGAACTGTGCTTGGCACTTTTACAGCATCTGTCCTCTATCTCATTAGATCCTGAATGCTGCTTCTGCATGATAACTTAATTGCTTAATGCCATCTTCAATGTCTAACACTCAAGCTTGGAGACATGAGTGAATGTTTTAAGTGAATATGAATATGTTCTAAGATGAGTATGTTTGAATATGCTTTAACTGAATATGTTACATTTGTGAGTGTAGCTGGATTGTGAAAGCAGAGATTTTCCTGTTGAGGGAAAGGCTGTGGGATCCTGCTCCTTTAGCTGTAGTCCAGTGGAGGTGATTGATCCAGTGAGAGAGTTAAGGGTTGGCAGGACAGGATCAGATGACCCCACCACATTTTGGATAATCCAGTGTCATTGTGTTGTACCTGTAACCTGTGATGACATCATCCATTCTCATAGCCAGGTGTGATTCTGCCAAGGCACAACAAATCCAAGAGCCATGGAAACATCCTGACCACAGCCAAGGCGTCCCCTGGGGCTGCTCTTTAGGAAGGATCAAAGCCTGAGTGACTTCAATCATCCTTAATCTGTGACCTGAGTATGGTTTAGTGGAACAGCTCCAGGCTAAACACACAAGTAATTCTGAAGGATCCAAAGATCCACAGGGATAACAGAAGACAGACTTGGCATGTGATTTCCCTTTCAGTGATAGCAGGGCTGAATCTATCTAAATTAACTTATTGCTCTCTAGAAAGATGTCTTAATTAAATTTGCCCTGAAAATTTTATAGAAGAAAAAATTAAGATATGAGCATAGAATAGTTTGAATTTTGTTTTATTTTTGTCATCTCTCTTCTTTCTCTTTCCATGTGTTTTCTTATGACTATTTTTTTCTTTCTGGAATTTCTCCCAAATTCACTTTAGCCTGTTAAGTTTGTAAACATTTACTCAAAGTGGGTGATGCAGCTTTACCAGGAGGAAAGGAAGCACAAGGGTTGTTTGCAAGGTTGTTTTTGAACCAACCAGCCTCATGTTTTTGTATTCAAAAAAATCCCAACAAAAATAAAATCCAAAATAGAGTGGCTTTAATTATGTTGCACATAATAATTTGTCAGGGAAATAATTTTGAGGAAAAATCTACTCCCAAAGTGCCAGTGAGCCGAAAAAAACAGGTAATGAAGAAAGAACATTAAAAATGAACATTGCTGGGAATATTCTTCAGCTCCTGTATGACAAAAAACAAAGTGATGAAATATAGATATACAAGCAGGTGAAGGCATTTCATAGCATCTTTAGGTATACATCAGGCAGTCTTTGTGTCATAAATTTTACAGCACCTTTTGCCACTCTGGGTATTTAACTTGCAGATGAATTACTTTTGCTTGCATCAAATGCATCATATGTGGATAATATTTATGCAAATCACAAGCTGGTTAAATATTTGAAATGATAGCTTTGTATGGGTTTGGTTTTCTGCCTTTGACTTAACACCATTCTTCTGGGGGAGAGGGTATTGGATACATTTTGATAAACAATGCTGAAATGACAGATTTGGGCTTTAAATGAAATTGTGTTCCATAAACTGTGAAACAAAGAGTCATAACTTACCCTTAGCTACATACATTTCAGGGAAAATTATCTTTCATGCTTTGATCTACACTGTATCATTTTACTGAGTGGCCTCATGTGCTGTATCAATCAAATCCACTGAAGATGGGTGAGAATCTCATTTAAAATCAGAAAATACAAATCATAGATTCATCTGCCTGGTGGAAAGGAAAATGTTCCATGAATCTCGGCTTCTCCAATTGCAACAGAATTGTTTTTGTGAAATTCCAGAGAAGAAAATCCTGCAGTTTTGGTTCTCATGTGTTTATCTGTTTGCTTTGACTGCTTATGAGAGCCCTGGTACAGGTCTGCCTAAAGAGCCCTTGGCTCCTGAGCACCTCCCACCCCTGCTTGTCCTTTTCCTGAGCACCTGAGCCTTGGAAAAGCAGGATGGCAATGCTTCAGTGCCCAGTAGGGTGGGTATTTTAAACAGGCTTTGCCCCAGGCTCGTTGTCAGACAGCCACAGTACCCCCCTATGTGCCCCAGGTGTGTTGGGGAGTTCACACCTGGAATCTGTCACATCCATTAATGATCACTCACACCCTGATCAGGGGCTGGATCCACTGCTAAGACTGGGGAAGGGAGAAGGCAAATGAAGGAGGGATGTTGCTCCTTGCCAAACCCACTTGTTTGCTGATCAATCCCTCCAGGTGCTGCTCACCCCAAGCTTGGCAGCTGTGCCCAAGGACTGGGCTGTGGATTCCCCAAATAAATAATTTCAGGCTGCCATTTCCCAAATTGCAATGCATCTGTTACAGTCTATGCAGATGGGAAGAAAGCAGGAACAAAATTTGGTTCTTAGAGTATTTTTTAGTGCTGAAATGAGAGATGTGTTTCAGATGGGGAATCTTCATGCAGGGCAATGCTTCTCTCTAAATATGGGTCTCTTTTCCAGTAATCACTTATTGTCTCTTGCTTGATATTTGTAGCTCTGTCAGGATGTTTCCAGGGTAGTAAGGCTTTTGATGTGATAAATTTCATGCTGGAACTTCAGTCCCAGGATAAATGAGATCACAGACTTGAGAGGAAAACACTATTTTTAAAAGCCAAAGGTGGTGCTAATAAGAAGTTGGAGGGGAGTTAACTCTGGGAAGCAGGAGCCCTTGCAGAGCTTGTGTCCATCAACCTTTTCCCCTTCTATTTCTTCATCTGAAAAACAGATTTTAAATGGTAGTTGAGAAAAGACAACTTTGGAACAGATATGTTTGTTGCAGTAGGAAGAAGAAATAAAACTATACCTCATTCCTCCTCCCTCAGGAGATTTTCCAGTTCAGCTTCTGACAGGACTCCAGGGTGCAGGGCAAGAAAAGGTGGTGACTGTGCTCTGACAAGTGCTTCTGTGTGGTTGTAAACCGATAATGATGGAAATACAGATCATGTCTGCTTTCTAACAGGGTTTAGGCATCCATGCTCCTGCCACCTGCTTTTGTCAACAGGACAATTTGCAAAGGTTATTTAGCTCACTAAGCCTCTGTGTACAGCTGCTCTGCCTACAGTTACCTGCTGAGATGATCTCACAGGAGGCTTTACAGGTGTGTATATCTAGATTCTGAAACATTTAATCTGTGTCTCATGGAGTCCCTTCCAGCATTCTCCACCCTCCACTTCACCTTGTCTCTGATTTCCCGGCAATTCCTGATGTTGCAAGAGGGAATGTTTAGAAAAAGAAGTAGAGAAATGTAATTAAGAAGCTGTATGTATTTTTCATCCTTCTGTGTTCTCATTTTAAATTTTTTATCAAATTTGCTGCAGTTTTGTTTAGAAGGTGATGCGTGACTGTGAAATACCAAATTGGTCACAGAGTGCTGGAGCTTGGAATTTTGTAGCAAGAGATAGGGCTGTAGGAAAGCTGCTCTACTTTTTCTGTTTCATTCAAGTACCATTGCTCTCTTACACAAGCTTGCTCATGGCAAGCTGGCTAGGACAGGAGTGGTGTCACTCTCTAAGGTGTCTTTTCCCAATCTTCAGTCCCTCATTTCCTTGCTCTAGACCCCTGCAGGAGATGAAATGGGACAGTCTGGTCCAGGCTGCTTTGATTCTGCCTGCACAGCAGGTTACAGACAGACTGAAATGCACTACAGCAGACACCCATTTTTCATTCTTGAGCTTCCCCTCAGGAAGTGCACATTTTTATTTCTCTCAGATTTGTAGTAGCTTTTCCTGCCTGTCTCTGTCTTGATGTCTTACTGGGCTCCTGTTCTGTCTCCTGTGGAGCCTGGGAGCTGATAAGGCAAAGACAAGCCAACAAAATGATCTTGTGGGTTTCCTTCTGTGAAGGCTGTGCTGCCCTTTCTCTGCTCACTGCCTGCTCTTAACTTTAGGTAATAGTATTTCTGATTAATATCTCTGCAAGTGAATCAGTCCCTAAAACTGCTGTGAAGCAGCTCTTTGGAAGTGTAGTTTGTGTGTTACTTAGGATATTCTCACTGCTTGGTTTCACTCTCTTCTTTTAACCTGCCTGGCAGGGGGAATGTCTGTGGTTTTAGGAAGACTTTGAGTGACAGGTGCCCTGCAGGACACACTGGACACTGGAAGAGTGTGGTTCCCCACTGGCCTTACCCCTAGTGTGTGAAGAAGTTGATTTAAGGAAAACATACAAGGCTGCCCTTTGGTATTTTTATTTATTTATTTATTTGATTTTTTTAGGAGGTTTGGAGAGTGTTTCCCATTCTCCCTCCATCACCTTGATTTTGGACTTCCAGGAAGAAGATTGTTCTACCCCTTCTGTTCTATTATGTTTCAAAATATCATTTTCTTTTCTTTAAGATGCAAGAGCAGTGAGGGAGGGCTGTGTTGCTAATTAGCAGTGGCTCTGATATTGGCATTAAGCATGTTTTTTAGCAATCTGAAACCTCCAAGAATGTGTCCTCTTCCCCCTGTGCCAGCGTGGGAACACCAGCAGGGACACTGCTGGCTTGTAGCCTTATCTTTTTTATTCTGGAAGCTCCTGAGGCAGGTACAAGCTTCTTGCAGAGGACTCTGCAATGCTCAGAACAAGGGGACTCTGTGCTCTGAGACCTCATGGTATTTTTTAATATTCGTAATAAATCCTACAATTTTCACTCTTTATGGAGAAGATCAATCAGTCATGGCCTTAGTTACCACAGAAAAGCTGCAGCAGCCAAGGTGGGGCATTTCCCACTGGGACCTGCTGTGGGTACAGGAGGATGCAGAAGTCCTTTCCTCCTGGTTCTGGCTGCTGGTGCAGGTCTCACAAAATGTGCACAGCCTATAGCAGCTGCCTGCATTTTGGCATGAGAACATGGATTTTCAGAACTGAGATAGAAATCCCATTTAAAATATACTAAGAGGGGAACATCTGTGAAAAATCACAAGAACAATTTAAACATCTGCCCCTCTAGGGGGAAATTGCCCATTTTCTCATTTTATTTCATATAAATCTGCGAGTGCTGCACTGTTTACATATGCAAATACATATTTGAAATGGAAGAAGTGACTGATTAATTTAGCTCAAACTCTTAACACGTGCATTGTTTTTAATGTTAATTGATCATTTTGTTCACAGGGTTACTGATTTTTGCCAAAGCTTAGCCTGTACCTTTAGGTAGCTTTATAGGTAATGTTCTGATGTTAAATAAGTTGTTTGTAGTTCTCTCTGTCTATTGTGATGCTGTGAGACAAGGGAGAAGAAAGGGAAGAAGAGAGATCCTAAGAGGAGTTCTCAGTCTTGGCATCTGAGTGCTGGGCTTTTTTCAGTGGTTACTAGTTTAAATACTGTGACTGTTGAAATAATTCTTTCTAATCTGTGAAGCTACCTTCTAGCTCTCACTTGTGCTTGGCTGGGAAAACCTGGACAGCTCTCCCATCATCTGCTGAATTCCAGTCTTGTCTGAATACACAAAGTCATAGAAATTCTGCAACGTTTTAAAAGCCATTATCCTCAAGTTTTGAGGGGAATCAATGCTAAGGCATCCAACCTTAGACTTTTTCCATTAGTTATAAGTGAACTTGTAACTGTGCTTGATAATTTTGTCTCTTCAGCTGGGTAATGACTATTTTGCACAAACAGAGGGCTCAAATTTTCATCTAACCTTTCTATTTTCATTTGTTGGCAGTCTAAAATGAAAATCCTTTCCTGCATATCCCAAGGTGGTTTGAAAGTGGGTCACCACAGGGCAAATGTGTGATTAACTGATGGAAATACTGTGTTGCTGTAGTTCTCTCTTGTGTTTTTAGCAGCATTACATTTACAGGTTTTGGGTGTTTGCTCAGTCTGGGAGGAGAGAGATTGCTGTGAACACATGACAGGGTGTCACACTTGCTTTCGTATGTGAAGTACAATGTATTGTTAAAATTATGTCTTTAACCTTTGTCTGTCTCTGCTTGTAACCATATATTTCAATTATCTTAGCAACACTGCTCTTTGTTCAGCTTATTCTGCCAGATGTAAAGATGTGCAAAAATACTCCTCTTTCAGGAGAGACAGCCAGAATTGTCTTTTTCTTGCAAACAAAATAATTCTTTCCGCTTCCCAGTATCAGACTTTCTTAATTAGAGGAGACATTGCTGAAGGTCAAAGCTTGTGACACTCAATTTCACTCAGGCTGGGTGTTACCCAAAGGATTCACTGCCTTCAGCTGTCTCAAAAATGCTTTGGCAGTGGAGGCACAGCTCTCACATTGTGCACGTGAGAGAAAAAAAGGTATATCACATTTCCCTGAGACACTGTGATTGCTGCCTGTGCTTTGAAATCCTCACTTTCAAGTGATGAATTTTTGGACTTTAAGGATTGTGGCATATTTGGATATACAAAGGGTATTTGCTGTTATTTTAAAACTGAGTGATTTTTAACTTACTGTTTTGTCAGTTCTGTAGCAAGCCCAGCCATTAGTGGCGATCAAACATATGCATGCAGTTTGTGTGATACTGTATTTGATACATGTGCTTTCATGGAAGTTAAACCTCTCCCACTAAACTTGGGTTTAAGGGAAAAGAGAAGATTGCACCATAACAGGATGTAGAAGCAGACAGCAGAAGTACAAGGTGTGTGCAGACCTTGGAAATGGGAACCTGTAATATGTTGGAACTTCTCTGAAAGTGGGAGAAGTTTGGTCTTCACTCCCAGTGTCCATCTGACTGAAGGAGCTAGGGTGTGCACAGAGTGGATGAGAGCTTGAGCTGTGCTGGAAGATGAAAACAAAGGCAGCTCTGTCTCTAGCTGGCATAAATGTGTGTTGGTCCATTTTTGTCTCATTAGAGTAAACCTGTTCTCAAACACCTCCATAGTATCCCACTGATAATTTCAATATTAGAGTTAGGAATGTTTGTTGTAATGGCATAATGTCATCTTATATATTTAAAAAGTCTTTATTCTATCTAACTAAGTCTGTGCCATCCATCCATCCCAAAAATGCACGTCTTACTTAAAAAGATTTCAAGAATTGATATTATTGTGGGTTAACCCCAGATGACAAATACCATGCAGCCACTCACTCCTCTTGTCCTTCCTGTCACCCCACTAAGGGGGAGAACTGGGTGTGGAAGAAGTAAAACTCTTGGGTGGAGATAAGAACAGTTTAATAATTGAGACAAAATAAACTATAAGAGCAATGTAATAATTCTGGAAGGAGTGCTGCAGTGATGGTGTGTGCACCTGGGCCCACCTTTGCCAGATGACAGGATCAGGGAGGGGATCATTGTCCTGAGCTGTCACACCAGCTCGTCTGTTCCCAGGAAACATTTTGTATTGCCAAAGTGAGAAGCAATACAGTGCTGTCTACTTGTGAAAAAGCAGGGTAGCACAAAACAGTTTCTGCAGAAAGCAGAGTGGCCTTTATCCTTTGGGCTGGTGCACAGGCCCTCAGCTGACAGCTGAACAGACACTCACCCTTGGTGGGAGAGCTGAGCTTTATTCCAGACACTCACCCTTGGTGGGAGAGCTGAGCTTTATTCCAGCGTCAGGTGGGGAGTCCAGCAGCTCTACTGCCCCATGTGCATGCCCTGACTTTCCAACTGCATTGTTCTAAACAGTTGTTAATGTAAAATACAGAGGTAACATTCAACATATTAGAGAACATCTATTGTTAACACAGCAACAACTTTCGTTAAATATTTGCCATAGGACTATGTATCCTTTTGAAAGTGAAGATTGAATGAGGTGGAAAGCTTGCTTTCTGTTAATGTGTGTTGCTGAAGTCAGTAAATGGAAGTAAATCACTTCCATGTTTTTAAATTTCTTTTTCTGCCCTCCTCAACTTTGTAATTGAAAATTTTCCCAGACATCCCTGCTTGGTAGGATTTTCTCTTGGAGAGAAGTTTTTATTGCAAGCTTCTTTTGCAAATACATTTTTCTTATAATCTCTAAATCATTTGGCATCTTTCTATCCCACTGCCAAAGCTTAATATAGCTCTATCAATCTTACTTGTCTACAGCCATATATCTGTATCTATATATCTGTGTATGCCAACTCACTTCTAGCAGCATAGCTTTCATCTTGAAAATTCCTCCTGTATTTCTGCATCTACTGTTGCATCTCTTTTGAAAATGTGGCAACTCTTTAACCTCCTTAATGCACCTAAAAAACCCCTTAAATCTTGTCAGGGTGAGGTGTCCACTTTATAAATATGAAATGTATCTACATAGAGAATAAAGCAAACATTGGAAAATGGCATTCTCTGGAGAAAAGGCAAAACTTTGCATCTTCCTTACGTGAACATGGAACAAGTTCATAAGGAGTCTGTCATTGGCAAAACTTGTAATAGAAGTTTTTTAAGCATTGTCAGAGTACCTCTATTTCTGGCATTCTGGCTTTATTGAAGAGATATAAATGTCAGTTTCATATCCACTCTTGCATTATATTTATGAAACTGTGAGCTAATAGACAAAATTCCTATTTGTAGCTTTATTGTCTGTTTATCAAGATGCCTTTTAATCCTGCCAATAGGTAGTCATAAAAGGTGTACTTTCCCTTATGCCAATGAGAATTCCTGCAGCTTTAGTTTTAATAAAATGTATAAACTAGAACAATATCAGCAGTATTGGTAGATTTAGTATCCCAGCACACATTTGAAGTAAACATGCTGGGTATGAAAGGCATAAACTTCATGTACATATATTTGTGTTTTAAATGTCCTTGGAAGATAACCTTTGAGGAAAAAGTTGTTTGTGCAGTGATTGGGAAGCAGCCTGACTTTATCACAGTGACTCTTGATAAAATTACTTCTTGCACAACACAGTGAACAAAAACCTAATTTAATTTGTTTTATGATGCATAGAGATGAGCTGGAAGTATTTGTTTATTTCCTTTCCTGGTTCTTGACCATGGATGTATTTGGAGCAGTAAATCATCCTTAGTTTTGCTGGACTTGTCTCTTGAACATGGGAAAACTTTTTAATGTCATTTTTCTCTGGCTTTTACTTCAGAGACATGTGAGTATCTTCATTTTATGCAGATACTATTTTTTCCTATTCAGTTTTCATTTTTTTGGTGGAAGCTGGTGCTGCTGAAAAAAAAAATGAAATAGAATTAGAATGTTATGTAAGAAACTACATCCTTATTTCACTGTTTGCACAGAAATAGAGAACGTTTATATGTGGTTATTGGTGTCCTAAATTGTCCATTTGCACTTTCTTTGTAAAATGCTAAATATCACATCTTTCTGGTTAAAAATATTCTCTTTTTAATATTGGTGGTTTCCCATATCTGATTATCATAAGGAAATTAAATGTCCTAAATAAATTTCTCAGTTCTCAAGTCCCAGTTTTGTGTTATTTTTTTTGTCATATTTTCAGATTTAATAGGATAAATTTGTCCACACCTAGAGCATTTCTGGGTGCAGGTGCCTTCATGCTTCAGCCATTACCTACATCATCATTAGTCAAACTTTAAAAATGTTATTCCACAGCTACTCATTAATCTGGCACCAAGCTGGAGATTTTATAATTAAGGTGGTGGCAGGATTTCTGACTGTTTTCTTCAGTGGAAGGAACAGTCAGTGCTTGCCAGCAAAGGAAATAAATTCTGATCCAGGCTGCCTGGTGCAGCCATCAGTTCTGAGCCCTGTCTCACTGACCTCCAGCCACGCTCCTGGGCTCGTCCCTGACAGACAGGGAAAGCTGATTAATTATCACTGATTAATTATCATGGGTACCCTGAGGAGTGTGGGTGGTTTGGGGATGGAACACACAGGGATTGATCCATTGCTTACACCCCACCCAGACCCTCTTTGCATCTGTGACCTTCCCTCCTGTTCTGGGGAGGACTGGGTGAGGTGTAGGGGGATGAATCTTGTGTGCAGGACAAGTCATTTTTAAATAGGTATTTTTTTTCTGTTGGTTAGAAATCAGCCCCTAATGAAATGTAGTATTCAAAGGAAGTGAATTGTGTTCAGATTTTAAAGGAAATGAAGCTAACCCTTGTAAGACAAGCATGGCATCCACTATCAACATTGCAGGATATAGATTAGCCTAACAAATCACCTCAATTAGTATTATTTGCTTGTACTGAATTATGCAGACAAGGGAGTAGAAGGTTTTTGTCTGCTACATAAATCAATAAATCAAGACATGACAATTTGGTGTTTGAAGCATCTTTCTTTTGCCTCTTCTTAATTTTGTGTTTTCCCTTGCTGGGTGTGCTGGGTCCTTTGCAAACCCTGTGGCATGTAGACCACACCTTACTCCTGGTCTAGGAGCTAAAGCCCAGGGAGAACATGTTTGTATTTGGCATGATGTGAATGTTTTTAGGAGGATCACACAGTGGTGACAGCTGTGTGTCAAGAGGATCCAGCCTCTGGGTGCTGTGAGCTTCCACAAGATATTATCCATCCCTATGGTGTGTTCACACACCATTGGAAAATGGTTTGGGTTATAGATTGTAAAGTTTACTCACATTCAAAAAAGGGTTTGTAATGTAAAATTTGTATGGAAGTTGATAAGTTTCTTCTCGAAGTATCATTGATTTCTTCAGCTGGTCAGAACAAGGTGAGGCATTTAATCTCTATTTTGCATTTCTTTGTCCAGACCTTCCCTGCTGTGCATCAATCCGTGCAATGTGACTGTAACAGCAGTTGTGGTAGCTTTTGTCTGAGTAACAACCTTACACTGATGCTGTCTGATGGAGTTCTCACTCCCCAAGGCCTGATCTCCCTCCTGCCATTCTGGTTTCCTACTTTGGTACGAGTATAATGCAGTTCTCTAGAAGGCCATATCCCAACTTCACCTATAATTCCTTTATGATGTATCTTTTTTTCTGCCCTTTGCTTTTAGCCCTGGCATTTACAGTTATTTTCCCATTTTCTTCATTTATTTTTTCCCATATGACCACTTACCCCTTCTTTTCTTGTACAGTCCAGTGTTCAGAATCTTTTTGACTACTTAAGACTCCTATAGTCCCTTTGGTATCATCTTTCACATTTATAAATTTGCTTGCCAATCTTGCTATTACAGTCTCTGTTTGCCTTACTGGATATTTTACCTTTCAGTGTAATTTTCCTCCTTTATGCAGTTTTTAATCATTAAAGAACAATTTAAAAAGAAATTTTAAATCTGCCTATTTAATAAAGCAGACTTTAAGTATTTTCTTATTTTTCTTAGCGTAATCTATGACAGGCATGGCAGCACTTATTCACTGTATCCTAGCGGAGGAGGTTCTAAATTTCTCTAGTCTTTCTTCCAAAGATTCTTTTGATCAATGCAGAATAATTTTGCTATCATATTGCAATGTTCTTGAACTTCAGGAATGGCAGTAAGAGAGGAAATAAATCCCTGTTCTCCTAGGAGCCCTGAATTTTATTTGCATTGTAGCAAGGAGTGGAGGGCTTGCTTTAATTATGTAAGAGGATTTCTTCTTCCACTATTATTTCTTTTTTTCAAAATTTTTGTATACTCTTCATTGCACTGGCGATTCCTACCTTTTCCCTCAAATATTGATTTTATGTTGCAGATCTGTTTCTTCTCATGGCTTCTGCCCCTGTGTTATTTTAGGAGTCTGATTTACAAGGTGTGGCATCACCTCCAGGGATGAGCTCTTGTTTGCTCTGTTCCCCTTTGGCAGCTCCCTGGGTTCTGTGTGCTCTGCAGTGCTGCTCCACATTTCCCCCTCTCCAGCAGCTTTTTTCACTTCATCTTCTCTTGGGGATGTGGGGAGAAGATCTATCTGTATGGCTGTTCCAAAGAACTCAGAGAACTCTCTGCTTCAGACTCCAGAAACTCTCTCTGAGCACATCATTCTCCTGATGAGAATGTGGGTAATTCTGAGGTGCTTTGGAACCAGTTCCAAAGGCTGATGTTTTTCAGTCAAGTTGCTGTCCTGCAATCCAGTACAGAAGTTGTCAAGTCCTTTTTAATGAGTCCTTTGCTGTACAGATGGTTTGGGAACATATTACCAGTTGTACCAGCTCCTGAAGACTGATGGGTGGTATTTACAGTCTTGCAATCTACACTTGTGTGTGGTAATTGGATTTTTCTTAATTAGAGGAAGTGGGTGGACAGTTTATCACTTAGTGAGGTCCTTACTCATTAAAAGGATCAATAACGTTCTTCATGAGCCTCCAGACCAAATACACACAGAATAGACACCTGAACTGGAATGGATGAGTAAGGTAATTGTTTATCTGAGTAGTTTGCAGAAGGTGAATGATTTTGGTTTCAGCTGGGTGCAAGCCAACAGATTTTTGCAATCTTGCTGCCTTTTTTTTTAATGATACTTGTTTTCTTATGGAGAAATTACCTTCAGTCTGTGAAGCAGGCCCAAGACCCCAATCACTGAAATCCTATTAACGCTTTTTGTTGTTATTTTGAAATTATATTAGAGGGCATCATTGTTGTGCTGCCTCTACTGTACCATCAGTTTTACCTTGTAGGACACGGTGTGGCACAGTGACTGCAGGCTCTGTGTTCCTGTGCTGCCCTTCAGAGGCTGGAGTCCAAAGGATGCTCAGAGCTTTGTGGCTGCTCGACCCTGAGATTCAGTTAAATGTGAATTCCTGGAGCTATCATGGGCTTTGCTTTTTCTTTAAAACCCAGAAAATACCCACCTTTGTCTGTGAGAGTGTTGTATTTAAGTTTGGCTTTTCCCAAATATTATTGATTTTTTTATTCTTGCCTTAGTTACTGAAATGATTGAATCATGGTTTTTAAAAGAAGAGTAGCGCAAGGGAGGGATACTTAAACACAATTATTGTTGATAGCTTACCATGTAGTGACTTTCATGCTGGAGGATCAGAAAACAGTCCACAAACCATGTGCAGTGATGATTGTCATGCTGCTGAAATGGAACTGCCGCCACGAGGAGAAGCTAAATTGCATCAGGCAGTCTGGGGTTCCCTTGTATTTAAGAAAAGAAACCAAATGAAAAGCAGTTTAATCTGCTGAGAGTCTTAAAGAGAAGTCTTGAACTGTGGGGGTTGTGGTTACTGGAAGTGGACATTGTGTGACTCCTCCCTTGTGCACTTTGTGTATTTGAGCATGTCCAGGTGCTGCAGGAAAGGATTCACCCTGAGTTTGAAAAGGCTGTGGCATAAAAATCAAAAACTTGCATGTTGTCCCTTATTACTCTCTGTTCCTACTTTGTTCAATTCCAGAGCAGGGAAATATTGTGGAAGAGGAATTTTGGATAATATAGGATAACAGCCAAGAGCTTGGAGAGTAAACGACCTTAATTTTTATAGGTGAACCAGGAGAGATGGATCTTGATGAATAGTTTTTAGTGCTTGTATCAGTACCTAGGGATGACTGGCAGATTGGGGCCTGTGTGGAAATGATGGAGATCCCAGGGAATGTGAGTTGTTGGCATTACTTGGAAATTTATCTGATTTTAATTAGAGAAGCCTAAAGGGATTACAATTCTAAATAAAGCTATTGGAAGCTGTGGAATCCTCTAACCAAAGAGTTTTTATTTGCCCTCAATTTGTACTATTTGGCAGCTGACTTTTTACTAGGATCATAGTTGTTTTGAAGTTCTTTACAGTGTGTCAATTTAGGGTAAAGTATCTTCTTTACCTGAAAGAAAGTGTGTAGGGAGAAAAGGTTTCTTGTGTTTCATTAGATTCCTGCATGCCACACCATGCAACTGGAAGTTTTAGAATTTTCATGACCTTGTTCATCTGGAAGGTGAGAACTCTGTCCTGTCATAATCCATTGAGCTGTTTTTTCAGACAGGCATAGAAGAACAAATATTCTGAAATTCTCCATTGAGCTGTTTTTTCAGACAGGCATAGAAGAGCAAATATTCTGAAATTCTGTATTGCTTTCTGTCTCTCTTGGCTTCAGAGCAGCTTTTTGAAGCAAGTATAGACCTGGGCACCTGTTATTTAGTCTGGGAAATTGTGTTTGACTCTATTATGCTACAATTACATTTAAACCTGTGGCAGCTTGTGAATCTTACATAAAGACTGAGTTTTATAAGAAGTAAATTTGTGAAAAATATTTTCACACCAAGAGGGGTTTTGCAAATCCAAATCTGTTGGTTTCTCTCTTGGGAGCTCCTGCTCGCATGGCTGAAGTTGGCTCCTCAGTGGAGCTGCTTCTCCGCTATGCAGGTGGTAAAATATTCAGTATTTTTCCAACAGACATGGGCAGAGAAGTTCATTAAATGCCCAGTTCTTCATCCGTTCTTGCCAGTGCTCTCTGGTGAACAGACATAGATTTTGGCAGATGGATACAATAATGTCATAATTTGGAAATAACTCATGTACTGCTTGATCTTGCTGCAATGTTCTNGAAAGGCCGGGCCCAGGCCAGGCCCGGTGGGACACAGGTGGGAGCTCCTGGGGCCCTTTGGGTGTTTAACCAGAGCAGGGTCAAACAGTGCCAAGAAAAAGGAAAAAAAAACACAGTGTGGAGAACTTCTCTGCCTCAGCCAGCCAAAAACTAACAAAAAGCATCTCTCGCCATCTACACTGCAGCCAGCACAGCCCGTGTGTAGGAAAGCTGAAAACTCTGATCTTTATGTTTAAAAAACAACCACCTCAGACATTCCACCACTTCTCCTTCACTCTCAGAACCAGTTTTAAAGGTACAAAACTTATTTCTGAGCTAAACAGACGAATGGGGATGCAACTGAGCATCAACCCAGGGCATGCAGCAAGTTTGTTCATGCAGAAGCTGATGGCTGTGGTGGGGCTCTCAGCCTGCAGGACAGGGATTTGAGCTCCTTTCACCTGTGTGGAGCAGCTGGAGGGAACCTGTGTTTCTGGAGGTGGGGAGTGAGCACAGGGCCAGGGTGCAGCACCCTTGATTTGTGCCAGAGTCCACAGCACCTACAGCTGTGGCAGGGACAGTTCTGTGGCTGACCAAGCAGCCCATGCTCCACAGGTCACCTCGGTGAGTGAAACCACTGGGGCAAACAGCACCCACTTCAGCCTGCTCTGTAAGAGCTGCAGGGAGAGCTTCTGTCCTTTGATGCTTTTAAAACAATTCAGAGTGGGGCCTTAAATTACTTTCTTCAATAAAAAGAGAATCCTCTAAACCATCACTCTTGTTTGCTAGTTGCTAGAAGTAAAATCCAATGTAAATTAGGGGTCTGAGAAGTTTTTAAGGAATTCTAGTCAATGAAATGTTGTAGAATTTTACAGCTGGAGCTCAGCAATGGGGTACACAGGAAAATGAAAGAACAGCTAGGAGAGTGTATCGTGCTTGGACTTCAGTTGGTAAGAAAAAACTTGAGATGCTGGAGTTAAAATAGAGTCCAGAAGTGGTTAAAGGTACGACCCTAAGCAGGAAAATCAAGAAATACTTGTGGAGACTCATTAAAGGGATGGTGCACTGATCACAGAGGATTTAAATTACTTGAAGTTTGAATAGAATAATAATTGCTTAATGCTTGAGAAATGATTCATGTGTTAATGTAAAGGTTTTTTCACTTGCTTATACAAATTATAAGAGAAAACAATCTCAGAGGATATTTTGGACATAATCCCAGGAATTGAAGCAGGACCTGTATGATAAATAAGATAGATGCTGGAGAGCATTTATAAGGTTGAGTGATCATACTGCTATTGGATTTGAAATATTCATGAGGAGGATACAATATGTACAAAGAGTAATGGCACACGAATATTAAACTTTGAAAAGTCAGTATTTGAAGAAGTATGTAATGAATTGGAGAAAATTGATGGGGATGCAACTATTGTCCCCAAAAATGTGTTGTGATAGAATGGAGGAAATGTTTTAGGAACAGATAAGAAAGATGCAATCTATATTCTCTTTCCAATAAAATGTAAATATCAAATATGTCATTAGTCATCTCAAGGCAACATTTTAGCAGTGAAATAGGAGAGTGCAGAGAGATTAGAAAGGAGAATCAGGCTTGGTAAGTTACATAAAAAAGAAAACAACATAGGAGCAAAAATAATATATGGAGCATAAAATGTGAGACTTGCAATACCGCAGAAAGTAGCAAGGCAATTATGTTTGGAAAATGAAACCTTTTTCTGCCTAAAAATAATAATGGAAATTAGAGAGATTAGAACTAAGTGAAGTTCAGTTCAAAAAAATCCATCTGTTCCTGCCACTTCATGGTTTCCTAATCTTGTTTATCCCCACAGACATCAGTTCTTGCTCTTCAGAGTGATAGCTTGCATGGCTTTGTTCATTTACATTTCTGACTAGAATGATTCCTAATGAAGATCCTGTTTGACTTTCACATTTATTATTGCTGTGTAAATTACCAGCCAATTCCTGATATTCCCCTATTCCTTTTAAGAACGCATTGCCTTTTGAATTTATTGGTATCATTCAGAATTTATCAGTGATTTCAGATTGGGCTGAACTATGTACTTGAGAGTTAAATGGAAACAATCTTTTTCTCCCCACGCTAACCAGGAATATTCAGACATGGGGTTTCAAAGTGTAGCCTTATAAAGTGGGTCTGACTTGCTCAATCATCTCAGTGACCCTTATGGCCCTTCCTTGGAGGAATCAGGGTGACACTTGGGGGTGCCTCAGAGCTGGTGTCCTTGCTCTGGTAACTCTGATAACTTTGTGGATCATCTTGGTTTGGGGTTAGCCCCAAAACAGCTCCTGGCTGCCAGCCCAGCTGTGCAGGTAGGTGTGTGCTTTACAGAACAGTGACTGCCAGCACTGTACCTGGCAGAGCTTCTCTCTCTTTGAGTCTTCTGGGTCTTCAATATTTTAACCATATTTTAGTCAACAGGTGCTTTGCTTTTTTTCCTCCCCTCTTTCCTCATTGAAGAAAAACCTTTGTGCCCTTGCTGTTTACAGAGTTGTATTCCCCTGTTCAGCCTACCTTAGACCATTCATTGTTCTGTGGGTGATTTAGCATGCTCCCTTACTTGCTTGATAACAACACCAATGCCATGCTTGTGAACCCATCTGCCTTCAAGTGCTGAAAGGAGCCCAGAATCCATCAGAGCTGCTCCTTGTGAGTCAGCTCCAGGATAGCCACAGTCATAAAAATGTCTGATGCTGGGTCCAAATTTTCAGCTGGTGTAATAAGCCTTCCTGTGAAGGCAGTGGAATTGCAACAATTTGTAGCACACAATGAGATCTGTCTCATCGTGTCACTTGTTTTTGAGGGAAGTGTCCCAGTTGTGCTGTGCTGTGAAATTCTTGTAGTGTTACTTTTATTTATGATCTATGTCCTTTGCTAGGAGTGCTATGATGTAGGGATCTGGTGGTTCTTGTAATTCAGGACTGAATGAGATGGAAAGACAATGCTCTATTTTTTTTTCCCTGAAAAGCTGTTTTCTGTGTTCATTTCACATCTCTTAAGTATTTAACTGTGGGCTGAATAATGTGAAACAAGGCGAACGTGTTCAACTTCTCACTGGTGGGACTGCTTAGAATTTCTCACAGATATCCTCAAATATTTTCTCAACAGAGTCAGTCACCAAGCTGTTCAGCCAAGACTCTTCTGAAGTGTCCTCCACTTGTGATGAGGATGTCTCAGATCCAATTTTCACAGGAGAGCAGTTTCACTGCTGTTTCAAGGGATACTTGTGGCCTTCTACTTATTCTGTGGGTTTTTGGTGCACACACTACAATTTTAGCCTGAATAATTAAAAGATATGTACTGTTGGAATCCAAAATGCAGAGGGTCTCAGATGATTGGGCCTGTGGGCTGAAGCTTAGAATTAAACACAGGGTTTGATCTGAGACTTTGGAAAAGGCTTCCAAATTTAGATACTAAAAGCAAAATTGTAAATTTGTAGTTAAAGTAGAAACATATTAAGATAGGTAGAGGAAAGTTTAGAGTTTAAGATATAGAAAAAATAGAAGTAGTTAGAAAGGTAATAAGAAGTTTTAGAGTGTAGTGTTGTAGGCTACGTGTGACTTTCTGATTGTTTAAGGAAGTCCACACTGTGGCAAAATGTGTAAAACAAAATAATTAACTACTGGGTTAAAAACATAAATAATCTTTGTGACAGTGTTTTACTGGTTAATAAATCTTTAAAAGGTCTTCTAACTAGAACCATGAACCATGTGGTGAAGATGTGAGCCAAACTCACCCTTCTTGCTTATGTAGAAGATAAGAAAAAAGTGACACCATCTAAAGCAACTCTGAAGTCCCATCTCTAAATTGTAAAATTCCCAGTAATATACCAATGTTTTTATGTTTTATATGTCTGTCTTGTATAGATTTTGATCTTTGCATTCTGGAAAAACTTACTTGTCTTATAGCACTGAAAATACTTGGAATGCATCACGAAAAAATAAGTTGAAATAATTCATGGATCATTCAAAATTTATGGATAAACACCCCAAAGCTGCTTCAAAAGACCATAGATAGGCAATAATACCACTAGGCTGTTCTCTTCTGTTAATGTGTACACAAACACAGCCATCAAAACAATCTTCTTTAACTGAAGTTTTTAGTTGAAATTAAATCTCTCCATAATAAACAATGAGGATTGTTTTTCAACCCATTTATACCTCTCGTCATGAAATCGAAGCTTTTGCTGCCTGTAGAAGTGTTGGGAGGATAGGAAAATTTGATTGTCTTTCTTGAGACCATATTATGTTAATTTTTCCTGCCTAGGCTGTGGAAGCACAAAAAGCAGTAACTCGCTTATATGAAGACAAAATTCTCAGGGCTGTTGTCATGGAAACGAAGTGGAAGCAGCTCCTTTTCCTTGAATAAATTCAATAGCCAGGCTAACAAAGATTGAGCACAGAACTTGTGTGCAGGCTCTCCCTGCCCAGGCAGCCCGGTCAGCCCAAACCTGCCGGGCCTCCCCTGCTCACCCTCTCCCAGGAGAGCTGAACAAGTGGCCTTGGGCTGATGTAGAGTGTGACAAGGACAGTATTAATTTGTTTGGGCAGGGACATTACAAGACAGGTTGGTTTTCTTCTGCATTTTATGTTGGCTGGACTCCAAGTTCATTAACCCTATTAGTCTGTGGCTCCTGAATGAATCAGGGAAGCTTCAAGAGCTGTTCTCTTCACTGGCACAAATCTTGTTTGTGCTCACAAAGATGGGGGGAAGCCAACCAGGACCTCAAGAGGATTGGTTTTTCTGCCCTAAAAAATGCCTCAGCAAATGATCTTGTTTTTTCTGTAGAGAAAATCCAGCAGCTTTCTAATCTTAGTTAGAAACTTGCACTTGTTTTGCACTTGAAATATGGTATCTTGCTGCTAAAAATTTATCATAATACAGCTTTGTTCTCTATTTAAGTACTTGTTTTATGGGTCTGGTTCTGTCAAGGAGGAAGAGTTTGCTACCACATTTCAATTCTGACAGCTGCAGAACAGCAGGGAGTAGAAGGAAGAGAATTTTGAGGGAGATGATAAGATAAGAAATTCTTTTATTTTAGTGAAATCTTGGTAATTACTATCCTGTTGGGCCTGATCCAAAGTATATTCACCAATGGAAAAAGCTCTTGCTGAAGTGTTAATGGCCTTTAGGATGATGATTTCATGTGTTACCATGAAACAATTGGGTTCTTGAGGAGTGTAATGAGTCTGCCCTAATATATATAATGTAATATATATAATGTATCTGAGTATCCTGAAACAAACTGGAATATGTGACACTCCTTCAAACAGAGAGTGCTTAATGCATGGATACAGGAATCTGAGAAGAACTGAGGTGGCTAAGCTGAAGGTATTTTATGCCATTGTGCAGCCTGAAAGAATATTTTGTTCTTTCCAAGTAAAATGATGTTTGCTCTTGTGTTACCTTAACGTCCCTCAATACTCCTTTCACATTAAACATGAGAAAGGCAGGAATTACCTGTGCAAACTCTCATGAAGGTTGAGTTGTAGTTTGTGCAAGTATTTTCACAATTCAGGAGCTTGGCAGCAGGTACCTTTTGCCCAGCACATGTAAATGCTGTGGAACAGAAGGGAGCCTGATCAAAGTTCATTGTCAGAGCAGAGTTAATTTAATTTGGTTAATCTCAGTCATGACATGTGTTACCAGAGATTCATGTCCATTTTATGTGGGGTGCAATGGGAAGCACAGAATGGTCAATGAGCAAAAATTCTCTCTTTCTGTTGATGTCTAAGAAGATATTTATTGTCTTGTATTGTATCAGAGCACACAAGTGCAGGTCAGTCCAGCTGCAGGGCTGGCATCCCATGTGCACAGATGATTATATTTAAGTTTTAAAAACAGCTAGAAGAGAGAATCCCCAGTTCAATTCAGAAAAAAATAGTATCAAAAAATTTGAATTTGAATCTGAATTGTATTTTCTTCAGTTCATCTCAGGTGAGCAAATATCGGAAAACTCCAAGGTTTAAGTCTGCTTGCAATTTGCTGTTTTGTGTTTACATGGCAGGTGAAGTCCATTCCTGCTTAATATATGCCTTTTCATTTTTTATTGTGTAGGTTTTAAAATAATAAAAACCCACTTTTTTTGTTATAGCTTCTTGTTATTGCTTATTGATCTGTTCTTATCCTGGAGTATCTCAATTTTTTTTCAGGGAGGATGTCTATAATGCAGGTATATCTGTGTGCCTTAGGGATTTAAAAAAAAAAAAATCTCACAGTTTTGCATACTGGGTGAAACTTGAGTTCCTTGATCTCTTCATACCTTCCACACATCTGTGTTGCAAAGGTAAATCCAAATATTAGAGCTGAATGAAACAATCTCCTTTACTACAGACATTTGAACAGCTGCACATGAAAGGATAAAAATGTTCTGCCAAGTTAATCTCATATGACTTACTGCCTATGCCTAATCTGCTTGGAAATGGCTATGAATATTCTAAATACCCTTTGGAAATTACTGACTGGGCTGACAGCAGCTGGGAAAAGCTGGGAGCTTTAGGATGGCTGCCTGTGGAACCCACACCTGCCTGCCTGCCTGGAGCAGTCATAGGCAGAATCTTGGAACAATGAAAATTCATTGTTATTTGTTGCAGCAATAGAAATGACGCAGTCTGCATTCCCAGGAACTTCTGGAAGGCTGAGCAAATATGGGCATGGCATTTGCAACCTGTTAAGTAGATTTATGGTTGGCATTTAGGGAGTTAGTGCTAGCAGCAAGGGAGAGGCAGAAATCCCAAGGCAGGTCTATGCCAGCCCTGCAAACGCAGGATTTTCCTCATTTCCCTGTTTTCCTGGGGAGCTGCAGCCAAGGGGTTGGCTGGGAACTGCCCCCATGGGTGTCTGAGCACCTACACTGGCCTTACTGCTCTGAAGGACTCCTAACACTGACACAGGAACCCGTGTAAATATGGAATGTGGACGTGCATAAATGCATTGCTGTGTTCTAAAAACACGAAAGAAAATTAAATTAAGCAACTTTTCACACAAAATTCTCTTTCTGTACAATTGTTGAGGCAATCTGCAGTTATAGCTGTCTGCTCAGTTCAGCACTCTGGCTGAATTAAATGCTGAATGTTAATTAGATATCTGTGTATGGTCACATAATGTCTGTAAACCCCTACTGCTTATATTATAGAAGGGTGTTCCTGGCTGTTTTTCCTCTTTGACAGAAAGGTAAAACAAAGTATTGCAGAGAAATGATTTCCCTCTGAAGAAGGAGGGTCCAGGAAGAGTTACAAAACATAAAATACCTGGCTATATAT
Organism: Thryothorus ludovicianus; assembly: GCA_013397245.1. Classification (NCBI taxonomy): domain Eukaryota; kingdom Metazoa; phylum Chordata; class Aves; order Passeriformes; family Certhiidae; genus Thryothorus; species Thryothorus ludovicianus. The sequence continues at coordinate 306,159 of VZTB01000086.1, read as the reverse complement.
TGTGTTCCATTTACAGTTAACTTGTGTCATGTCACTGCTCATTTAAAAAAGAGAAATTCCCTGTACAAGAAAGGCAGAAGGGGGCTTGGTTGACGAGGTCATGTTTGGTTATAGGTTGTGTAGATGTATTTTCCAACCTGGCTCATTCTGTGAAATATGTACACATGTGATTGTGTGTCCCTTGAACTGAGGCTTTGATAATTCAGAGATATTTGAATCCAGCATTTGGAATGCTGGAGCCTGGTGTGAAGCCCTTTTTAGTCATCTTGCTGACTTCAGATCTGGTTTTTTCGATCTGAGCTAGCAAAATGCAAATGTTACAAATATTTCCAAGGGAAAAGAATGTTTGTCTTGTTTTGGGTTTTTTTTTGTTTTTTGTTATTTTTTTAGATAGCTGTGGAATACTGCTTAATGACATTTTAAAATTCATTTTCCTAATATATTTATGGTATGTTATAAATGAATCTTACTCTTCACAGTAATCACTTAATGCTGTTAACAGTACAGGCTTGTTTGATAGTGCTGAAAATTTATGGCAGTAATTCTAAATAAAGGCAGTTTATGCATTTCCAGAAGAAAGGAAATATTTTTACTATTTCATCTTAGTTTTTATAATTCTAACTGCTAGCATACTCTACAGAAAAGCTCATAGAATTTTACAAATACATTTCCTAAGTACCTTATTTCAGCTGTTTGTTTCTGCAGTCATTAGTCTTTACAAGTTTTATGTTATTTTAAAAATACAGCAATTCTTGCAAATGAAACTCATTAATTTTTGAGACCTAATTTGAATTGAGGGTTTCACTCAGGGGGACTTGTGAAACCAGTGAAAATGATAGATTTTGCAAAATGCAGCTGTTGCTAGTACATACCAGAGGAAAAACTTAAATTACACAATGCACCATATTGAGGTTTAAATATCTGTTCAGATTTGACACTGAGGTGTCACTGTGGGGTACTCCATGTGCAGCTGCAATAAAAAAAGACAATTTTTCCATGCACAAGAAATGTGACAAGTGATGATCCAGCTGGGAAAATGTCAGTGCACAGTGAGCTGCAGTAGCCTGTCTCCGAATTTCTTGCAGAACTGCGGCAGGTTTGGGGAGGAGGGAATAGTTACATAAAGAGACATTTAAAAAGCTGAAACCTCTATGCTAATTGAAAAGGTAATTGATAATTGATTCAGGGTGTATTTTAAATTGCAACATTTGTTTCTCATTTTTACCTTCAAATGTTATTGCATACCTTTTACCAGGTGTTCAGGAAATTCTCACATGGCAAAAGAAATTAATTCTCACCCACTGCACAGGACTCATTGCCATGAGGGTTAACTGGGATCCAAAATTCAAGGTAGAGCTAGAAATCTACACAAGTAACAGGACTATTTAATCTACCAGTCTTTGGAAACAAAAAAAAAAAACCTTTGTGCTCCAGAGTTCAAGCTCACTTTGACCTAATGAGAGCTGGGAACTGACCTCTTGTACACCAGATTATCTGTTTCTAAATCCACCCTGAAGCATCAGGTAAGAGTTCAGCCACAGGAGCACCCTGTCTGACAGACTGAGGCACAGGAATTCTCTCAGGATTTGGTCAGGAATCACTTGCATGACCTTCTATAAAGGGCCCTGGTGAAAGGGAAAGTAATTTTTGTTATAAGTGATGGTGTAGGTCCCTGGATGTTCAAGCTTCGTCCTTTGCTGTGCTAAGCTTTTGCATCAATACAGGAAAATCACCTGGACTTCTTTCTACTATGGACTGTTGGGCTCTAAGGTTTGAATCACACCCTGAAAATTTCAACTATTATACCAGAGTTACCTGGTATGCTAATGCAGAAGTTTGCCTACACTGATTACATGACTAGCAGAGAGCAATTAAGCTCCTGAATTAGCCACCTCAGTTAATTGCCAAAGGTAATTTGAAAGGCAGATTGGGGCCTAATGTAATAGAAAAGAAGAAAGACTGCAGATTGAGCTAAATCAAGTTAGCTGAGATCAGTGTGTCCTCTGGCTTGTGGGGAGAGGCATGAACCAGTAACAGGAGCTTGCTTGATTTTGTGCCTGGCTCTCCCAGGAAGAGTCTCTGGTAAAGTCAATGCTTTTATTTTTCAGGAGGAGGATAACAATAGAGAGGAAAGCAGACCTGATATAATTTCCCCTTTGTTCTGTGTTTTTACAAAGGTTATTTTAACACTTGTGTACTCTATATACACACCCACAATTCAAGGGTGACTTTCATTGGTCAGATGGTCATCAAGTCTCATGTGCTTTTGAGCAGGACAGCAAGGGAGCTCCCTGATCTCTCCTGCATGAGACACTCCTGTCCTTCCTCTGTGAGCTCAGCATGTCCCTTCAGAGCAGGCTTTGATAGGTTTCCAAACTGGCATTTGCACTGTCAGTCAGAAGCGTCAGGCTCTGAGCTGGGAGAATCCAGCATTGATGTCAGCTCTGACATGGTGTCTGTCACTGAATGTAGCACTCACCCTCTCCATTTCTTTGGTTACTCTTTTTTACAGTTGTCAGCTGGGGTAATTCAGAGTCTTTCCTGGTAAATTCTGTTCAATCACAAGCGCTCTCTCCTGGCTTTTATTTGTTCCAGATCTCTGTTTATAGGTGGCTGGATATGTTTGAGGAAAGAAAAAAAAGAAGTTTCTGTTTCACAGATATTTCTATTGTGCTCAATTTGAGAATGAATTTAGAAAGTGGGAGTTTCTCTGTAAATAATGATGGATTTTTGTGTTTGTGAATACAATTTATTGCAAGCATATAATTCATAAACATGTGAAAGGCAAAGATGTTTTTCTCCTCATCTTGTACAGATTGTTAGAAAGCTGAGTGCTTTTCCATTAGCAATGAGACAAAAGATCTTTTGGAGACTTCTGGGGGGATCTGGGAAAGGAGAGGTGAGGATCCATCAGTCAGAGCAAGGAGACAGAAATTGTCATCTCTGGGCTTTCACAGACCAGAGTTCAAGCAGGTATTGGGGAGAGAATCTAGACCAATATTCTGTGTACTTTTGGGGAAAAGAAGTGTAGGAAAAACTTGGGTTTGGTTGATATTGATGTTCTTGGAGGAAGATGTCTTCTGTTAAATCTCTCATTTGTCTGTGCTTCAGGTGAGATGTTCTGTGTCTGGGAGGCAGAGTTATGGCTCTCCCTGCCATGCCAGGAAAAATAAACCATGGCTTTTCCTGGCTCTGCCTCTGAGCTGTGTGAGTGGGAAATGTTTTAACCTGTTTGCAGGGCAGGCTCTGTGTCTGCAGAGTTCAACTGCTGCGTTGTTTCTGTGGGGCACAGCCTGGGAGTGGCAGGAGTGACTACTGTCTCTCTGCAGAGTCATACACAGCATTGTTTGTAAACCTCAGAACTGGTCGGGATAGTTCACTGAAAACCTAAGAGATATTAAAACCATAAAAATGATTCCAGTGTATTCTCTGAGTCAACAGAGACTTGTATTAATTTCCTAGCTAGCTTTAGTGATGGTTCTTCCTTCAACAGATCTTGCTTTGGCACTTGAGGTGATTTATGGCAGATTATTTCTAGTTTTATAAAAGAGAGGCTGCTCTTTAGGAAGTCCTCTGCAGTAAAATTTGCTGTGCACGGGACTGTGCTCACACCAAAACCTCAGCTGCTCCAAAGTCATCTCTAGAGGGCTGATCTACACCACTTTCAGATGTTATCTGTGATTATGGGATGCAGGGGCTTGCTGAAGGAACTTTTGGAAAAAGCTGTTGAGGAGTTGGAATATCACCTACTCATGTTATTCATGGTGTAACATATTTTTATGTAATAACATATTGATAGCAGCTTTTCACTGCAAGTTAGTCAGAAAGGCCTCCATTCCTCGGGGGCACACTGTGGAGCCAGAGTTGATCACTTTTAAAAATAAGGTCATTGCAGTGTGTCATGACTCGTGCACTCTAGAGCACAAAAATATTTGGAAATTTAGTTTGTTTCCTTTTTTTAGCCTGTACTTGGGATCCCAAAGGGCAAAGGTTGCTGGAAGAGGCCAAATTATATCCAGCAAAGATGCCTTTCAGACCTTGTTGTTTTCCAAAAGTAATGGCTGCTGCCACAGAGAAACACTGGGATGTGTTTATATCACTAGGGATTGTGTGCTTGATTATTCTAATACATTTTTTCACAATGCTCCATGTGTGCATAATTGATATTTTAGCACTTTGCACTGTCTGCATGTATTTATCTCTTTGTTATTAAGACAAATACTCTTAGAATCATAAAAAAACAGCTGACATGAGCTAAATTGGGATGTCCTGACTACAGACCTTAAGTAAATAAACAGACTTTAATATGGGCAAGCAGTGCAGACTGCAATTACCTGAGGCTGTGTGCCATGGAACTGGAACAAAAGTCAAACAAGCTAATTTCATTATTTTAATGGAAGTTTGCATCCCGTTCATGGGACTGACATATGACTCGTCATTAGTAACAGTTCATTTCAAAAGCTATGGTGGATAAAGGTTGATTAAAAATTAATGAGGCTCAGACCCATTGCATTACCATGGTGTCAAGTTGTTTAAGTCTTTGGAGCTAAAATAAGAGCTGGGTTTAAATACTCTCTTGAGTTTTTCTGTTTCTCATGATTTATATATTTATGCTCTCAGCCATGGAGGAGCAAGGACTTGTGAATACTTTTCCTTGCTGTAGATATCATCAATAAATTATACAGTTAAATAAGTTGCTAGCAAAACCAATTGCTGTGTCATACTGATACATTTTTAGAAAATGCATTTTGTTGATTATCCAGTAAATGCAAGACTTCATTAGCTGGAGCTGTAGCTGCCCTCAATTCCCTGGGACGTCAGTGGCATTTGATTGGCACCTAGTAAGCCAGTTGACTGTGGCTGGAGTTGCCTGTCCTCTTGCCAGCATCAGTGCTCACATTTAATTTTAGGAGCAGGTCTCCACTACGAGCAGGCCAATCCTTTTAAGCATCAGCACGTGGGTGATTTCCCTGGAAGCAGTAACTGGAATACTGAATGCAAATGCAGTCAGTGGAGGTCAAGCTGGTTTCTGTCACTGCGCTTATGTCCCAGGCTGTCAGCAGCCCTGGTGTGTCCCCACGCTTCAGGGGGCTCAGCAGGACCTCAGGGTCATGCTTTGCTTCAGCCCAGCAGCCTTGTTGTGGCCTTGTGAGGCTGGGGTTCAGCATGCACCCAAAGGTACCAAGCATTTTATTAACAAATACTGACTCATTCAAATAGCAATCTGCATTTCTCAGGGATTTTGCAGCCTTCCCCAAAATATCTTTGTTGCTTACCGTTATGTCTTCAATATGCTTAACTTCAGTTTAAATGTTCTGTGAAACAGCTGAACTTAAACCAGGAGATTGTCAGAGAGATCTGTAGTGACCATATGGTGTTATAAAATTACAAAAATGTGAGAGAGGGTTGAGCCAGTTCCAATTGCCAAACTTGCTACTTGCTTCTAATAAACACTGAACTATCTGGCATCTGCTATCCCTCAGGTAATACCATCAAGAGTGGAAGTAAATGTTTCCTTTTAATTGCATTGTTTATGTCTAGAGGGTCCAGGGAGATCATGTGATGTTTATCTAACTTCTCCATGCATACTGAATCAACCATTTCAGGGAGAACTTTGTTATTCTTGCCAATTTTCTCTTCAATTAGACTGAAGTTTCACTTGCCATTTTTTTGAGTTGTATTCTGTATGACGTTAGAAGTAAAAGTCCCAGAAGTCACTTCCAGTATGTTTTTTGATAGGATTGTTTCTTTTATTTTCACTCTTATTTAGTATTTTGGCAAGAAAAAGCTAGGTCAGTGCTTTCAAGGAAATCTGTGGATGAAAAGTGCAGTGATACAGATTTAGGGCTCTTTGGGTCAGAGAGGAGTTTGGAAACTGAGCTCTATTATTTGAACCAGAAAGAATTTAGTAGAGGTACAGTTGAGAGAAATTTTGTGAAAAACCTCTACTGAATGTAACTGCCCCCCTGCCCCCTACTCACTGCAAAAGGTAGGAATCTATTACATGGAGAAAATACATTGTGCAAAAACTAGAATCTTGTATAGTTACACAGAAATCTCTCATGCCTTCTGTAGGAGATAATTAGAATAAATTGTGTTTGCATCTTCTTGGAATTTTCTCCTGCGAGGAGATGATAATTCTGTCACCAGGACATCTCCCAGCAGTGATGCCTGTGCTGGTTTTGGCTGGCACAGAGTCGGTTTTCTTCACAGTAGCTGATGAGGGGCTGTGTTTTGGATTTGTACTGGAAACGGTGTTGATGGTTCAGAGATGTTTTGTTTATTTTTGTTCAGTCCAGAGCTGAGACCTTTTCTGCTTCTCACCCCCCAGTGAGGGCCCTGGGGATGCACAAGGAGTAGGGAAGGGACACAGCTGGGACAGCTGAGCCCAAGTGACCCAAGGGATGTTCCAGACCTCATGATGTCGTGCTCAGGGTATAAAGCAGGGGGAAGGAGGAGGACAGGCAGCACACACACATTTGGAGTGGTGGCATTTCTCTTCCCTGGCCACCATTAGGAGTGATGGAGCCCTGAACACTTGCCAGCCCATGGCCAGTGGTGGATGAACTCCTTCTGCTTTGCTTGTGTGTGCAGCTCTTGCTGTATCTGTTAAACTGTCTTTATTTCAACCCATGAGTTTTCTCACTTTAATTCTTCTCTCAGCCTGTCCCACATGGGGAGAGTGAGCGAGCAGCTGTGAGGTGCTCAGTTGGTGGCTGAGGTTAAACCACAATAGCTCAGAACAGAAATGAACTGTTCCCTTTGACAAGGTTAGGAAACTTCAGGGATATGATCCTGACTGAATTGGGAACTGACCCAGGAGCCCAAGGAGTTATGTGGCATGAAGAAGGATTTGCAGTGTCAATGGGAAGATCCTGTGCTTCACGTGGGAAGGCTGGGATTTGGTTCAGCTGGACTCAGCGGCTGCAGGGGCCACAGCTGGAATGTGCAGAGAAAAAGCAGCTCCACACAAGTGGTGGCCTGTCAGTTTGACAAGCCCTGCTGTACAGCTCATGTCACCCAGGAGCAGTAATTCCCATGTCTGATTGGCAAGGCCTTGAGAGAAATTCCCCTCCTGGCTGAGGCACTCTGTGGTGCTGGTCACAGCCTCTTAGGCTTCTTCTGAGGGCTGGATGTGTTTCTGATGATGCAAATTGTCAAATTCCATTAACATCTCCTTAAGTATTTGAACTTTCCAGCTCATCCACAATGTCTGAGGTGTTAAGAGGCAGTGTAGCACTGCAAACCTACAGACTCTTGTTCCTCCAGCACCAACTCAGCTGCCTCAGTGCACAGAGCCTGCAGACACTGATACAAGCACCTGACAGGGACAGAGAGAATGTCTCCTCAGGAGCCCGTCCTGTCCTCTCCCCCTTTCCAGAGCATTGTTTGCTGCCAGGGGAAGCTCTTGGTGTGAGCTGGGGGCTGTGCAGAACTCAGGGCATGGGGAGGGGGGCAGGAGGTCTCACTGGCACCCAAATCCCTTGGGCTCCTGGAATTCCCTCGAAATCAGGGCTGAGGCCAGAACAGGATGGGGGAAGTGGGAAAGTGCCATTTTAAATGAAAAAGGCTGCCTGGGAAGGTGTGCAGTGTGCCCATAGGCTCCTTGAGCACGTGGGAGTTGTCATCTCAGGGGCCAATCTCTACTTGTTTGAGCCTGATCTCTGTTGGTGCTTACAGCACCTGGCAGTTGTGTTCATCTTTTCATGTGCAAGTAATTAAGCTTCTGCCTCTTTATCACGACCTCTTTTTGTGCCAAAGGAACACAGGGTCTTAAGCAATGTCAGACTTGATATGTGAACTAGAGAAGAGAGATAATAAAGATCACATGTTGTTGGGGGGTCATCTGTTTGTGATGATTGAATCATAAATAATTCATTGTATAGATACCAGCGATACAGAAAACAGTACTTAATTTCCTTGAGCCGGTAAACATCCAAATGTTAACATTTTAAAATTAAATAAAAGCAGTTATATCAAACATATCCTGTAGCAAATCTTGTTTAATCAGAATATGTAGAGCTGGCAGCTTTTCCAGGCTTGGAAATAAAAGGGATTTTATAAGTGTTGCATATATAGGTACCATGGATCACGAAGCTGATAAATTGTTCATTGTGATCTTGTCTTATTTGTGTTGTGGCAAAGGAATGGTGCAATAGAGCTTTAAGTCCTTAGGTAAGGAGTTTCTGTAATGCTGGCAGGTGAAGGTGGGTGGGGAGTCTGTGAAGTCACTCCTGAATAGCTCAGTGTGTGGAGCTATTTAATAGCTGATGATTTGGCAGCCTGTTTTATGTTGTACTGATGTTTCTGTGGCAGTGACATGGCTGTAGAGGTGCCTATTTTGGCACCTCAGAGAGGAGCTGTGGCCTCGAATCTGCCCCCAGAGGGGGTTGAGCCTGTGGATGCTCCATCCTGGCCTGGCAGCAGCTGGGAGGGTGGCCACTGTCCTGAACACTGTGTTGGCATGAAAAATTTCCAGGGTATCAGTGACTTTGCAAAAATAGTTTAAAGGCAATGATTTTAACTGAAAAAAAGAAGTAAAAAAAAATCAATGGCACTTGCATAAATAAAACAAGTATTTTCTTTCTTAGTTGGGGTGACTTTCTGCCCCAAGGGAGTGCAGGTGTTGGCAGCCAGCACACATCTATCATTGGGGTGCAAATTAAATGGCTTTTGCTTCTCAGTTAAATGAGGAATGAGGCCAAAGTTTTAAAGACAATGAAAGAGCTGCTTTGGAGTGACAGAGACACTGGGGGCAACTGGGCTTGGTTAAAAATAAAACTAAGGTAAACGTATTTTTGAAGAAATAAAGCTAAGAAGGGTTTTTTTTTTTTTCTTTCCTCTATGGAGGACTTGTGTCATAGCTTGGGCTTTTTTTTTGGTTTAGTTTGTGGTTGGGTGTGGTGTGGTTTTTTATTTTTTTTAACTGAATGAAGCAAATAAGAACTCAGACGAAAGAATAGAATACTGGAAAATGTATTCTAGTTTTGTCCCTTTGGTTTTTGAAAGTTAAACCTGGGAAATTTGGTTTGGGTTTTTTTGAGAGCTGGTGTATTTGGAATTGTAGATACACTTTAATCTTTAAGAGATTTGTTAAGAGAAAAGAGATCGGTGAAAGAAAGAATAAAGTTTAAATAAAACTCAAGTTTTTGTTTAGGACTGATTTTAAAAAACTTGAAGAACTTGTGACATCCCAACTGAACTCATTAGGCCTGGATTTCATCCAGGTTTTCTCTCAGCTCAATTTAACTGCAGGTGACTGATGGGAGAGCCTTGCTGTAGGTGTGTAGCTGGTGATATTGTTCAGTGATTGCTCCCTTTGCAATGAAGTTTGAAATGGACTTGGGCAGTGCATTCATGGAGCCTTTCGTGGTGGCTGCGTAGTGGTGCTGCTCAGGTTGAGTCTCTTTGAAATCAAACACAGAGGGAATCTGTTGTATTCTCCTCCGCTTTTACAGACAGTACTCAAGAGAGGAGCTAACAAGAATTTGAAGTAATCTGATTTTTCTAATTAGTGTAAAATTGAATGATTTAAGCAATAAAATAAGAGCAAAACAACAACAAATGCAATAATTTCTGGTTGCTTTAGTTTGAGAACCTTAAGCTTGTTCTAACAATCCCTTCCCAAATGGTGGGAGGGATATTTATTCATCTGGAACAGACAATGTATATCTTTTAAATACCTTGCTCAGATTTTATAAATAGTAGTTAGACCCAATCATGTACAGGACATGTAGTGTTTGTTTGTTTAATTAGGAAGCTGAGCTGATCTGAATCCTGTGGCAGATGTTGCCATGCATAATGTAATAAATAAAAGTCTTTATGGGACCCAGCAGGCAGCAGAGCTCTCAGTTAGCAGATGGCAAAATATTAAACTGGCAGTGCAGTAACTTAGCTGACTGTGTCAGCTGGACCAGACCCAGGTTTAGCACAAGCATGAATTCACTTCTCATAGGTGTCACCCAGCCCATGTTTCTGCCATGGATATAATACTATCCATGTTAATATTATCTTTAATACAGTAGGTGATGGAAGATTTTTCATCCAGCAAGATGGTGTTGCAGTGAAAGTCAATCTAGGCTTAACATGATCACTGCTGTGCAAGACAACAAAAGATCTTTTACAAGATAAGAACAGAACAGGTGTGCTGCTCAGTCCAGACTAAGTGGTGGTGCTGAGATGTCAGACCTGTTAGAATTACCCCCGTGGAGCCTGGCAGGTGGGAAAATGCCTTTTGCTCCAGAGAGGTTGTGTTGGGCTGTGTATCAGCTCTGGGTCCGTGGAGGCACTAATGCAGAAAAGCTGTCCCTGCCTGCCTAGAGCCAAACTGCCCATCATCTCCAGAGATCCCAAGGCCTGCAGGATGAAAGGACTTGTGCAGTTCATTGCTGTGCAGACAGATCGTGCTTTTCACCCCGATTCCCTCCTGGCTTTCCTTTAGGTGTAGATGCACACACATCTCTCGGGGCATTATTCTGTCGTCCCCTGCTGGGACATCAGGTGTCACCTCCTGAGGCTCCCTGCACTGCAGAGCAGCTTCTCCAAAGCCAGCCTGGGGAGCCCTCCTCACCTGCAGCTCCCCCAGGGCTGTGCCTCCCAGTGGGATGGCGTTGGGCCCCGCTCAGCCTCTAATTTAAGGCTGATATTACAGTGTTTTAGCCCAATCTCGTGATGTTTAAACCCATCTCAAATGCAGTTGTCTGAACAGCAGGTGTTTATGACAGAGTAAAACAGGATAGATTGCAAAGCAATGGGGAAGGCAAAATGCTTTGTACAAACTTCAGAATCTAGCACAAAGCAGTTAATCACCCACTTACCACAGTGGCTTGCATGTGCATATGTTGATTTTAATATACCTTTGTGGAAAAAGAAGGGTTTCCAACGATTAGCTGCTTTCTTTGGCTTTAGAGACTGTCTGACAGGGATGATAGGGAATATGAGGCTGTTGTTTCATTCTTTTCTCTTGTCTCTCTCCTGTTGGTAGGCAGCTCACACCAACTTCTGGACAAAGTGGAAGGTTAGAAAGGTTTTAACATTATTTTGAAAAAACAAGTAAGTTGTTCACATAGCTGTATCTCAAAAATACAGCCCAAGCAAACTGCACCTTGTAAAACAGCAAATTGTTTAAGGAAAACAATGTAGTGTTTGCTGTTTTATTTATGCTCATTTAAATGAAAAAAAAAGTACTAAACTCTCTCTCTCAGGGATAAAACGTACTGGCTTTTTAAAACACATTGCCTCCTGAGAAAGCAAATAACCTTATTTACTGCAGGATTTTTTGGTTTGTTTTTTTTTTTTTCTCTCCCTTTCTAACATCTCTGGGCAGATTGGATGGATTGAGTTGAGGTGGAACACTCAGTACCCTCCAAGAGGACATTGCTGTCCTATAGTCAAAATCAGTTGTGACTGTGTTGCACCAAAACCCCACAGGAACAACACAAGTAACTCATTCCCTTAGAAAACACTTTGAGACATTGGAATATTTTGTGTCATTTTAGGTACTCAGAGGGTATAATAGTAAACAAATTTTATTTTCTCCCATACATAATGAAGCCCAAAGCTCTGAGCAGAATTGCACAGGGTGGGATGGGAAAGGAGGGTGACTTTGCACTGGTTTGGTTTTCCTGCACTGAGAGATTAACCAGGATTGTTCCTGCTCCTGCAATCAGACTGTTCTAACAGCTGATGCTCTAAGAATCTCACCTTACTGCTACAAAGACTTTCTGACCATACCATACAATCTGCTGGTGGTCTTGAAAAATCAGTAGCTCTTTCTTGCCAAGAGAAAACAACAAAGCTTTACTCTGGGAAACTGACAATGCACAAAAAGCTCATTTTCTTCTTACCTTTTTCTTAGTACACGGAAAGATGGCACTGCAGTAGTTGCCAGAATTTCTAGGCATTGATATGTTAGGAAAAATCTGAATTTGTATGGTCTAGTCAATTTGGTAACTGAATTGAGAGAAGTTTAGACGTGTCTGCTTGACTTCAGTTCTGTTGACTTCTTCAACCATCTTGGCTTGATATATGATCACCAAGATCATCCACATATAATTGCATTTGAGGATGTGAGGAGCCAACTGAGAGACATCAAGCAGGCACAAAATTCTTGAAGAGATGTATGTGTTTATTTATGTATGTGTTTAGATGTGTTAGGAGCACCAAATCAAGGACATCCAGAATGAGAATCATGTCCAGAAAGAATAAAGTTAGAGACACTTCAAGTGGCAGAGTGGACAGAATTTCAGTATTTTCCTAACCACTGGCATAAATCTACTTCTATTAAATACTAAAAGTCCTCAATTTCAGACAGTTGAGGTTTGGAAAATCTCACCCTGAAATCCATCTGTTGAGTCCTGACACCTAAAAACATCTTATTAGCATTAAATGGGGTTACTCAATTTGGATTATTCTGTCTGAATGTTTGATGACAAAATCTTTCTAGTAGCCACTTTTAAGCCCTTTTAGGTTTACACAGTTCAAGTTAGATTCAAATCAGTACAGTGCCTGCAGTGATGGTTAACAGTAATCCTTTATCTCCTAAAGACTGTGGAAATTATGTTCTTTGTACGGATTTACAAAGCAACAGATGATGTGTCAAGACAGTAATTTAAACTATGAATCTGCCCTTGCTTAAAGATGAACTTCTGCAAAAGAAAAATCAATAAAGTGCTAGTGCCAGACAAGCAGAATCTGTGGATAAGTGCATCAGTTTTTGTTACTGACAGATCTTGTGTTTGGAATAAAACTGAAGTGCTGTGAGGTCAGTGTCAGAATGGAACTACACTAGTTTTCACAAACATGCTCACGTGATGGTAACAGCAGCTATTAACAAGGTTGACACAGCTATCTGCCAAATAGAAAAATGAGCTCTCATCACAAAATGAACAAAATTGGGGAAATAATAAATCAGAAAATTAGTTAAGACATAATTTATCTTTCATGGCTTTGTGGCATTGTAGCTTAGAGTCCTTCAGGACATAAATTCACTTACTGCATTTTATTGTTTTGAAAACCTGTCAAGGCTGGCATCAGGCTCCAGGAAGTTAGATGAGCAGAAGTACCTGTGTGGTGTTAATTAAGATGGTGTTTGCATGCTTTTGTTCAAGATGTGACCAATTTGCTGTAAACTGTCGAATTACTCTTCTTCCTCTGAGCCCTTTAAGGAAAATGAGAATTCCAAAATGAGTAACTTCTGTCTAAGAACTTGTGGCTCTGGCTATCACAGGTGCTGGTGGATGGATGGCAGTAACCATTATATAAAATGAGATGAGACTGTGCTCTCTTCAGCTTCTCATTTCTATGTGTAGATTCTGTGAAGTTATTCAAGACTTTCAGTTTTTAATTTTAGGCTCTGTCAGCAGGAGGAACTGGTGCTATCTAAATTTTTTTTATTGGGTATTTTTTGTCCTTTATGGATTCCCAAGTATTTTGTAGTTACATGTCAGAGAATTGCTTCACTTGTCACAGAAATGCACATACCATTTCTCTTCTTCAAGACATGCCATTGCATGATAATTAGAGAGGGAAGAAGAGGAGATAAATATGTTGATCTGCAACTCTAAAGAGGAAAAATAGTAGATTCAGTTTGTACTTTTCACTCTGCTATTTTCCTTCAGAAAATAGCTAATCACATATGATAAAATTATTTCCTCAGTGTGGAGTTATTAACAATTTATGCAACTTTTTGAAAACTGAAGGAAAAGTAATTGCTTAATACTAACATTCATATTTTAAATGCCTAGCTTCAGTTTTGCTTTTGAACCAGAGATTTTTAAGTCTATCTTCAAATCGTAGAATGAACATACCAGCAAAATTAATGTTAAATCTTCAGCCAAGGAACTCCCTTAGCTCTGCTCTTCCTCCAGAGATCTTTGACAACTTTTATGCAAAAGTCATAATGAGAATGTGCAGGATGTTGAAATGGAAAGAAAATGGATTTTAACCTACATTTCTTTACTATCCTGTAAATATTATAGGATTCATTTACATAATACCTTAAGGTTTTAAAAAAACCCCAACTGTTCCCTGAAAGCAAAACAATGAGGGATTAATTATTAATTGCACCTTCTGGGGCTACAGGGGAAAGGGGATGGTGCACAGAGCATACAGAAAAGTTTGGACATGTTCCTTTCCTTTCCTAAATAAATAAATGTATATTTAAATGCCTTTTGAGGAGGATTGATATGAAGCTCAGAGTGTCAGCTTGGGTGTTTTTGACAGTGTTAACAGTGACTCCATCTTTAGCCATGGGGACAGGCTGGGCAGGAGATGGAGGCTGGCTGTGGTGTCCGAGTGTGCTCAGCAGGGCCAGGAATCTGGAGCAGATCCTGTCCTGAGTGCAGATGGAGAGGGAGGGAAGGAGCTGCTGAAAGGAAAGATCCATATTGCACACTAATGCTTCTGCAGAGGTCTTATCAGATATTCATGAGAAATGCTGCAGGGCTGGGAATCCTTATCAGAGGTGAAGGGTGGTATAGATGGTTTTTGGATGGGAGAATTCCCAATGTAATTTGTTAGCAAAATAGCAATATAAAAAGTAAGAAGACCTATTGTTAGCTTTTAATTCTTTTTAGCATTATTTAGAGCAGAGACACAGAATTTTCATCAGGTTGGATAATTTTGTTCTTTTTCTGCTGAGCATGTCTTGCTATTTAGTTTTCCTTTTATTTAACAAGAATTTTAGCATTACCAGCAAGCAGCATCTCACTTATACAGCACCACTGACTTTCCATCTGCCCAGGGAGCTGAGCTGCTCACAGATTGCTGTGAGTGCAGCGCTTTGTAAAGAGTTGAGTTTCTGGAATAACAAAACTGTTTTGTTTCTTTGAAATGCAGGTCAGGTAGCCCATGGCACTGAGCACAGAATCACTGACGTGGTCAGCAAGCTCCTCAGGGTCACATGAAAACTCGTTTCCACACTCCCCCAAAGACACAAGGGATATGTCCTGCATATGCAGGAACAAAAAAGGAAGGATGTGATTTTGCTTTTTATACATTTGATATTTTCTTGGGGTCCTGGAAAAGGAGGTATTTCAGCATGAATTTGCAAAGGGACTTCTCACTTGTGTGACTGAGAGCAGGAAGGTCAGCTGTAGGTCAGCATGGACTTTCTTCTAGGCTGTTATTATTCAGTGCTGTTCTTTCACACCTCCATTCCCATTCAAAGCTGATTTTTGCATGCAGCAGATCTTTGTATTCACAGAATATGCTCTTAATGCAAAATAAACTGGTCTGGTCTTTGAAGACTGAGAGCCTCGGCAGAGTGTGGGGCAAAGAGTGATCAAAGGAGGCCTGGGATGGTACAGGGAGGCAATGGGCCAAAGGGAGAGGCTGCTGCATCATTCTTAAAACAAGGTAATGTTTTTGAGCTCTTGTGCAGGTGGAGACAGAACCCTCTCTCCCATAAAGAGGAGCTGTAGGTCAGGTGGAGGAGCCCACTGGGGATGCCCCAGGTGCTCCTTCTTTGCAGATGGAGCTGGTGGGAAAAGGGGAGATTTGCTGGCTTGGTAGCTCAGTGGTCTGTGCCCTTGTGGCAGAAAAAAGAAATGTGGAGTGTAGCCAAGGAGACTCCCCGGAGCAGCACATGTTGGGAAGAGGAGGTTGTTCCCACAAAGGTGATTGTGGGTTTTTATCAGATGCCTTCACAGTTAGGAGCACTGGGAAAATGGATTCACTGTTTGATGAAGCATGGGATGCAGCTGTTACCCTCCTCATGCCTTTACTGTTCTCTCTTGTGTGCTGCCAAATATATGGTGGGCATCTAAGAGCAATAAATAGCAATTTAGTGGCTTAGGAGGGAAATCCCAGAGTTAAGTATGTTTAAAGTCACTACAAGTGTTCCTACATGCCCTTTGGGGTGGTGTGGACTGATGGCCCTGCCACATACACACCCTTCCTGCCTCTGCAGTGCTCTGCTCAGATCTCCATTTCCCAGGCTGTTCACACACAGCTGTGCTGCTCTTGTCCTCTTTTGGAGCTTAATCCCTCCTGTGGATCTCCACACATGTACTGTGGTCATGATTATGACACTTGATCCTTACAGAGCTGCTTATACTCTTGATGCTGTTTTTTGCTATCCCCCTGCTGCCCTCTGGTACCTTCTGCTTTCCCTCACCTCCAGTTTTTTTACATGTTTGTCTACCTCCCCTTTTGCTGTCAGGACTCCATGAGGAGTGAGACATCAGCTTTGCTGGGCTTTTGCATCAGGTGTGCACCACAGTTTGGGCTTTGGAGGCTTTACTGGGTGCTGCTCTGACTGAGATGAATATTGTGTATCTGTGTAATGCACAGCAAGTAACATTACACATCCGTATTCTCTGTGCATTGGGCAGAATTTCTCACTTCATTCAACATTCTCAGCTTGCAGCAGCAATTTCAGAAAGTCAATCCTTATCTATTAGCACATAGAAAAAGCAGCAGAGAAATATACATGTGGCACAGGACTTTTTATATTTTGAGAAAATTTTCCAAAGGTATTTGATGAATAACTGGAGTCAAACTTCCTTTATGCTAAAAAAAAAAAAAAGGCTTTGGGTACTTGACATGTTCTGTGCAAGAAATCTCTGAACTGGGTTGATCACAGGTTTGACTTCATAAATTATGCAGTTTCTGTACATAGATGTGGATGATCAGCTCAGCATAGCCACCCTCACCCTTGAGGGTAACTTGCAGTTACTTTGAGAGCTTTACATCACTCATGAAGTTTATTTATTATGTGCCTTCAGTGAGAGGCTCCTTAAATTTAGCCAAACTAAACCCTGCCAACTCCAGTTTGTTTCTGCTGCTCCTGTCCAGGAGGGAGAGATGGTCTCCAGTGCAGCTCAAGCACACGAGCATTCCCAGTGTCTCTTCTTTCCAGACACCTTTGGAGTCATGCTTCCCTACAGAAGTGGTGTTGTAGATGGACCCCACTGTGTTTCTGAGGCTGATGCTGCTGAGTGGTGAAAGTGAGTGCTCACGTTAGTGAGATTGATTTTCGGAAGAACAGCTGGGAGTTGGAGCAGCTGGAGGATGTTTCTTGGGTGGCCAGAAGTGGTTTGGTGTCTGTGGCTCTCTCATGTTCCCATGAGCTGGAGCACAACCTGTGTAGGAGCTGCAGGCTGGTGTTGTGTCGTGCTCCAGCCCTCTTGGGAAGAGAGGCTGCTGTCACACTGGAGCAGAGGGACAGCGTGGCAGCCTGCAGGCTGGAAGCAGGCCAATCCCTGTGCCACTGTCACAGCTGACAGGTGACAACCTCGCTGTGGGACAGAGCCAGCAGCTCCTTGGAGGAAGCCCAGGAGCCACGGCTCCCAGCTGGAGAGCAGGCTGTGGCACCCTGCTCAGGCTTGTCACACTCTGCACTCTCTCCAAGCAGCTGGGAGGGCTGGCACCAGGGAAGGAGGGCTGCTTGTCCCACAGCCACCATGAAAATTGTTCCCAAGAAAGAGCAACTTGGCAGCAGCTCCCTGGGATTTGTGACTTTGGCAACTTGTCAGTGGTAGGGAGTGAGAAAGAGGTGTGAATGAATTATTCTGTCTGCACAAGATTTTTCCCTCTGGGGGATCCAGGCACAATATTCCTCCTCCTGAGCTTGCCTCGGTGATTTTGTAAATCTGCAGCATACAGGAAAGGTCCTAAATGTCACCTAAAAACATCTGCCCATCGTGGAGGCTTATTCTTGCTGGGCCCTCATGGAGCATCTCTGCCTAGGGATGATTTTTTCTTGATGTGCACAGTTACGTGGCAGTTTTTTGCAGACAAGGGACTGCCTCCATGGATGGAAAATAATGTGAAGAAAGAATAGGAAAAAGCATAATAAAAGCAGAACAGCACTAACCTAGGCAAATACACTTTCTCCAGCCAGGAGAAATGTTTGTCAAGCAAAACAAGCAAAATGCACCTATTGTCTGTTCTTTGCAGTGAGGTTTGCAGCCACACAAAAGTGATTTCATCACTGCTAGTACCAAAAATAAAAGGTCAGCAATGAAGTCCCTGCCCAGTCCTGAAAAGCACTTGTTATCTTCCCAGTAGCATTTGAGGCTAAGCTCTGTTTGCAAGTGTCTTGCTACAATTGTAAATTTTCTTTTTTGTTTTTTAAAAAGTGATTCAGTTCCTGGATTTAGGACACCACAGACTGCCCAGCCTTTGGGAAGCTGAGATAATATGGTGGGAGCTGGTAGTTCTGCATATGGCCCCTTCCCCCTCTCCCTAGCAGATATCTTTTTGAATTAATGCTGATTTTCAGTAGTCAAATACTTAATGGATTAAAGGAAGCAGCAAGGGGAAATCCCAATTTCCAGAGACAGTGCTGTGTGAGAGTGGGACAAGAAGTGGTTTTCTGCTGGAAAATATCAGTGTGTGTGTGTGTCTGCATTTGGTGACAGAAAAGCAGACTGAAGGCTTTCTAAGGGGAGTCACATCGCCTGTGTCACTCCTGGTGCCAGCAGAGCTGCCACCAGGGCGAGGTCAGAGCAATCTGGGGGTGGCACAGGGCCTGGCTGCTGGGCTGTGCAGAGGGATGCCCCCTTGGAGCAGTGCCCGCCCTGCCCCTCTGTCACAGCACTCGGCAGACGAGAAAATGCTGAAGGCAAGTGCTTACTACTCCATAAACAACCTAATCTTTCATCAAATAATTTATTTTATGTAAAGAAAGAATTCTAGTTTGCAGAGCTAATCTGTCTTGTCTAAACCCTCGGTTTTTTATCTTTGAAGCCCAAGTAAGTGTCCAATTTATAGTGTTTAGTAGATAGGATTTAGGATTCTTATCGACTTGGTGATCTTGGTTTTGCACTTTCTGGTCACGTTTCTGAAAAAAAAACCAACCAGCTCAAGAAATTGACATATTTGTCAGTGTATTTGCTTTTCCTTTTTTTTTTTTTTCAATGTCTGAGGCATTTCTGCTTGGAAAATGTGTATTAAAATTATCAGAAGGTTCTAACTAAAATTTTCCTCAGACTAAATGACTTTAAAAGTTCTGAGTGAGACAATTTTCTTATTTCTCTGGCTCCTGTTTTGTCAGTCAAAATATTTCACAAGAGCCAGGAGATGACATTTTTCAGGGGAGGTAGAAATCAGTGGCAAAAAAAAGATATTTTATCAGAATTGATGGTTTCACTTCAAGACATGCCAGCAA
Organism: Thryothorus ludovicianus; assembly: GCA_013397245.1. Taxonomy (NCBI): domain Eukaryota; kingdom Metazoa; phylum Chordata; class Aves; order Passeriformes; family Certhiidae; genus Thryothorus; species Thryothorus ludovicianus. The sequence continues at coordinate 287,045 of VZTB01000086.1, read as the reverse complement.
ATTTTTACTTGTAATTATTTCTGATGTTTATGTCTTGAGATTCTGAATCTGATGGGCAAAAGGTCCCACTTTAGGGCACTGAGTACTTGCTAGAGTTTGGAGAGCTCAGGCCTTCAGCACATCAAGGTCACATCTTCATAATGACAGTGTCCCCATCTTCATGAGTGTTTTAGTAGAACATCAATACATAAAGACAGGGATGAAGCTGATCTGTGTAGCCAGGAAAGTGCCTTGTGTGAGAAGAGTGGCAGGATTCCTGCAGTGGCACTGGGAGGTGGCAGGTGAGGTGGCTTTGGGCAGGAGCAGTGGCTGGTTCTGAGGCACTGAGGGTGCTGTTGGTATTGTGGCTGTTGTGTGGAAGTGGGACAGGCAGCTGAAATCCATGGCACTTGTTAAAGGCAGGGCAGCCTTTTGGAAAAAAACAGAAACGGTGCAAAGAGGTGAATGCATCAGATGATAAGAAAGGAAGAGACGGAGGAGAAGCCAAAAGGAGGAATTAAAATTTTAGATGCTGTCAATCTCAGGTGTTCTCATGCTGTCCAACACAGAAAGCTGCTAAATACTTTGTTTCCTGGTGCTTGGTGCAGACATGGTGCACAAGAGGCTGGCAAAGAGGTACTTCAGCTGTTGCCTAGTTTGTGACTCCCTCCTGCTATTGATGCTGCAGGGAAAGTCACCTAAGTTGAGGTACCCAGCTGGGTAATGTGTTTATCCTCAAAAATCACGTTCCCTCTAGCTAAAGAACCATTCCACTCTAAAAGATTATCATCACATTATTAGCTGAGCTGTGTTGTGAGAGCTCACCTTGTGATGTCTTTTTTCTTTTTTTTTTACACCATCTTCAAATAGTATGTTTGGCAACAAACCAGACTGATTAAAAACAGCAAACAGGCTGAAGCTCTTTTTCCTTTTCAGCAAGTAAATGACCAAAGCTTTTTATATAGCTCAAAAATAACTCTGCAGATGAAATCCTGCAGTGTCTAGTTCAGCCATATTCACCTAATCAATTTATCTTATACTATCTCTCTGTGTTTAAAGCTGGTCTTAATGAGCTGTCAAAAGCCCATGTGCAGTGGTGGGTAATGTTAACTCATCAACTGAGGGAGATGTGAGTGAGGGACTTGATGTCTATGTTGGGGCTGTTTCTTTACATCAGTTTTTATTTTTCAAGAAAGCCAAATATATAGCTATAGAGATAATCAGCAAGTATGAGACTAATATGTTCTTTTGACTTTTGAAAGCACATGCTCTATTGATAAAGTATTGGCTGCTTTTTGGGATGGAATATTGTGGAAAGCAGAGGGAGGTGAAGCCCACAGCAGGAGTTATTAATTAGAGGAGATGATAGTGTGAACGTGCTGTAGCTCACTCAGGTGAGTCTTTGGTACACATTGATTTATACATTATTAAAACAAACTTGTCAGTTATTTTCAGGATTAGTGTGACAATCTATTTTTGTTAAAGCCAGGCACAGGGGACAGGGAGCATGTTCTGGGGTAGGCAATTAATTCTCCTTTTCCTAGTCTTGCTGGTCCAACTCGATTAACAACAGATTTCCTCACACATGGCCCTGCTTTATCTGTCTTCGGCATAACTTCTTTTTGCATTTTTCCTCATCACATGGGTAATATGTGAAGGAGAAACTGGTCCTTCCATGACAGAGGAGATTAATTTCAGCAGCTGTTGTGGGATAAATGCAAACCACAAAGGGAACTTTATGTGAAGGGGTTTTAAACCTTGCTTTTGCTTATAAGTTAACTTGCAGTGTTTTATGTTGTTTGGGAACTTCATTTACTAAATGAGGAAAACATTTTTTCAAAATTGGGGCCAAAGCCAAGCTCTAGACTTTTTTCTCTGGGAAGGATCATGATTCTAGTCTGGAGACAAAGTCCAAAGTTAAGTTGCAATTCCCTACAACTTGTGAAAATACTGGAAAAATTTTAGCAGCTCCTGTACTGCTTCAGGGCCAGTATGGGGCTGAGTAGGGCTTGTGTTGGCTGTAGTTTCTAACCCAGGAGAAGTTTCTTCACCCTGCTGAATAACTTGCAGTGTGTGGCAGACCCAGAATGTGAAGTGTAAGAGGTTTGCAGTAGAGCAGTGTGTCAGGGGAGTGGAGGTTCAGTGAAGAGCTGTGACCAGTCCAAGCTGGCACTGTGGAAGGTGTTGTACACTTGGGACTGTGCTGTGGGTTCCCACTCTGACAGTGTTAACAGGTTTTGCCATAATTCAGTTGCACCTTGGAAACGGTTAAAGCAATTTAACAGCAAACCTGGCATAATTACTAGTTAATAGCCAGAGCCAGAGCTCCTAAAGTGTAAATTGTTTTGGTATTGATCTAAGCTTACATTGTCAGCATTTTGTAGAGACTAAACTTTAAGTGCTTAATTCAGCTGTATGCAACCGTTAATTTTGCTTTTTATCTGCAAACAAAGGTGAGAGTGGTTATTCTATTTTTCTGTAATAATAAAATCAATTAGACTGTTTTTTCCTAAACATAGATGACCTTTGTAAGCAGCACGTTTGAAATGCCAACATGCGAAAAGAGAATTATGACAGAATCTTGTGTTTATTAAGAGAAATGGAGGACTTGATAGCAGATTAACACTTGCTACAGACCAGGCCTCCTTTACCCTGATTTCCAGGGGTGGAAGTTCTGTGGTCAGATCTGTGTTCCACCAGCCTTCCTGCAGTTAAGCTTATCATTTTTTCTCTAAACCTCTTCCAGTTTTGATATTTAGTACTGAAGTCATTACCTCTTGGTGAGCCCCAGCAAAGCACAGAGAAGGGGAAGTCTGTACCAGCATCAGCTCAGAGGGGTGTGAGCAGAGTGAACACACACACGAATAACTGGAGATGTCTTTGCAGGATCAATGCTCCCTCTCCAGAATGGAGGAATTGCACAGTTTGGAACATTTACATGTACTGATAGCAATTGGTTGTTTAATCCTTATTAGCTTCTGATCAGATGTTTCTTGTTTGCTTTTCACACGTGGCAGTTCAGGACTAGTTCCTTGAATTTAAAATCCAATGTCTCAATTATTTATGAACGTTTACTTTTCCCATCTGCCTCAGGGTGTAGATGATTACAGAAATTAGTTCATTTTCCATAAATGGTTGCATTTAACTCTGCTCAACACCAACCTGTGTCTCTTGTGCCCTGAGAGTCACAGCTCTGGACATGGCATCGGTTCTGTCTGTGCAGCCAGGATGGGAAATGCACAACTCTGGGTCCATAATCTTCTAACTGCATCAGACTGCCTGAATGACAGTGTACTGGCATTTCACATCATTTATTCCTGATATTCAGAAGGGCTGATTCATGCTTTTCAAGTCTTTTCTTAGACCTTATGAAGAAGGAAGTGAAACTTATGAAGGACCAGTAAATATAACTAAATATAAATATGCTATCAAATACAACTTTGACTGAATCTTTGTTATTAATCAAATGTTCTCAGTAGCCACAGGTTTAGCTTTCTGAAGAATATAATTGCAGCATGTGTTGAGTTTTATTAATTTAGGGAATCAGACATCCTCCTGTGAGTTCAATAGAAAAATTTTGAACATGTTCATGTCCATCTGACAAAGGCATACAGCTTAGTGACTTTATTATTTTTCTTAATTATACAGAGAAATGTTCACATTTCATTAATTGAAAGTATTAGAAAATACCCTAATTTTGCATAAAGAATTAAGAAGATATGCTTACTCTAGAAAATCAACTTTGGAAAACAAAATGGAACATGCAGCACCATAGTAAAATTACATCAATAAATAGAATTATAGGGAAACACATTACTGCAAAGTGTCAACAGTAATGGTGGTTATTCAGTGTTGCACTTAATTTTAAAACAATGTACTACCTTGTCAGCAAAGAAAATTCTTAGTTCTCATCTGCTAAGAGCTCTAACAGCAATAAAGAGAAGGTTTTGGTTCATTTACCCCTAGAAGTCAACTCCAATTCAAAAGTTATTTGAGTTAATGATGTATGACCAGAAGGGAATAATACAGATTTAGCCAACACGAGGGTCTCGTACCTGACGTATGGCAAAATATGCAACCCCAACCTGACGCCTTGGTCTGACGTTTCTCAGGAAGTGGGGCTGAGCACCATAGAGTCATCTGGACAATGAACACTTCAGCAAATACTCCTACCATCACTTTCCTCTCTTTGCCCTTTGGAATTTTGCTTTGGAGACACATTCCCATTCCACTCTTAACTATGAGTGTGCTCACACATTACTTCCCCAGTTCTCTAGGGCATGCTCCAGGGGTTCTGATCCTCCTGCCATCACAGCTCTTGATGCACGGTTCTGATTCAAGGGATGGTAACTGATAAGAATAGATTGTGTGCTGCAGATCTAATTATGCAGCTTGGTCAATATGAAGCTGCCCATTGACTTTTGCCAGCTGCATTGGACCCAAGTTGTGCAGTCTCCTATGGAAGTGATGTGTTCCTAGCAGAGTGCTGGGAGGAGCTGTTTGTTGGGTTTTTTTCACGTTTCGTGCAGGAAAAGGGAAAAAAAGCCTGCTGGTGCAGTGCATTTCCTTGCTGCATTGTGTTCAGTTTTCAGGCCAAGGATAGACCTGTGGTGCAACACCTGACTCCCCTTTTTGGAGTGAGATGCCATCAAAACATGGATTGAAAGAATTCAGGAAACCTGTTGTGACCTGTTTTGCATGCCCACAAATCTTAGTGGTCTGGTTTGTTGCAGACATTATTGGTGGGAAGTTTTTGCAGCATGGTTCTATTGCCTTGGATTTGCAGACAAAGTACTTTCAGTGATTATGATCTTGCAAGACTTATTTCATTCTCAGACAAAATTTTAAAAACATTCTCTATTGCTGGGGATGATATTTTGCAAAATCTATGCGTTCACAGCTTTCTCTCTCCTCCCCCTGCATGGAGTTTCTAACAACCTAGAATTAAGGTGGGAGAGATGAGTAACACAGAATTGAAAATATCATCATGGCTCTTGCATATGCAACAACAGCTTTGGAAATGCTAGCTGATAAGTTTTCTCCAGATTTGCATGTAAAAGCACTTAACTTTGCCTTCCCACTTCCTAGTGTGGAATGAAATACATTTCTCTCCATGACAATCAGATTCTACCCCTGTAAAAGTGATGAGAAGAAGCCTGCTACTGCATGATGTATGGCCATTTAAGCAGCTCTAATTCTTTCAAGGGTCCATTTATCTCTCTAATGTGGTAATGGTGATAATTCCATTTACAGCAATTCTGCCATATTAACAGGAGGATCAGCACGTTCTAGCAGCTGACCTGGGAGCTTGGTACCTGCTCTGCTCCCACTTTGCTGCTGGCTTCCTGTATGACCTTCAGCAAGTCCCCAGCCTTTCCTGGGACTGCCAGAAACCTCCCCATTACCAAGGGTAATGACACTGAAATATCTTTGTAATAGGATAGGAGATCCTTGGAAGTAATAGACTTGCTGTACATACCTTACCATGTATGCTAAATTCTCTTCTTCTTTTATTATAATGTTGCTCCCGAGAGAATATTAAGTGGACAGGGTGACATTTAATGTAACACGAAGTTCTGGTCTAATTCCAGTCTTGTAAAAGTTTATGAGCACTTTAACTTCACTGTTCTGTGAATCACTCATTGTGCTAAACTCTGTCTGACAGCCATTCCAGAAGATGGTACAACACTTTTTTCTGTGATTTCCTTGTCTTCTCATAAGTGCTTCTTAATCTGAATTGGAAGAAACCAGTGGAACTTCAGGGGATGATTTTGTGTTTTGAAGTCACACATGGTTTAGGTGCTGTGTCTGAAAGAACATTTATTTTTTTCAAGGGATGACATAATGTTTGTCTCAAGATGGTGTAAGTTCTAGCATACTTGGCTGGAAAGAAATGAAGCTGTTGACAAGGCCTTATTTAAAATGATTCTGTCAGTCCAGGGTGGCTTTCAAAATCCAGTGGTCCAAACTAAAGCCCATTTTTAATCATAAAAAGAGATTGAAGAAGGGAATGTCATTTTTTATGTGCTTTTATAGCATCATTCACAATGGAATGCTGGCTGGGTTGAATTCTGCTCACGACTGCAATAGCAGTGTTTTAAATCAATAGCAGTGGCATTTTAGTCACAGTGCTCTAAGGATGTAAAAAAAGTAATGTTCACACAGTGAAGTTATATCTTTTGTTTAACCAGTGCTACCAGATGAAGCAGGTAAACTTTCAGGCAGTGAAAAGAGTGGGAATTGTAAAATCATGTTTGTAGTAAACATTAATATTAATAAAAATATTGCATATTTCTTAGCAATACAGGGTAAGAAAAGCTTTAGACCAAATAGAAAATAATTGCTAAGCTAAAAACTGCACCGTGTTTGAATCATTGTAAAAGGCCTTAGTGTTAGTAATCTGTTACTGATTTTCATGAAATACAGTTACTACAACAATAATTGTGGTTATAGGCTTAATTATAATCACTTGCACATGGACTGCAACTATACTCATGCCAATATATTGGTCTAATAATTTAATTTTCTGCTTTAGAGAAGTCTTACCAGGAAGAGCATAAAAATGTGTACAGTAAATTAATGTTAAAGGAAATCAAATGAACTTCAGAATACTATTACAGCAGTTGGTTAAAAAAATTTCTTAAAGCAAGGTCTGGTTCCCCAGACACATCTGGGATGTGTCCTCTGATTTGGGAGCAAATGTTGCTATTTTTGTGAATAGCTGCCAGTTCAGTATCTTGTGGCTGAGGCTCTTGTGCCAGGGGAGGGGCTGGTCTGAGTCCTGAGTAAACCACCACAGCAGTCCTTTCTTCTGCCACTGGTGGAAAGTTTCAAGGGAAGCATGAGGGACTCCCCAGCACGAGAGAGAAATACTGATGCTGGCATTAGCCCCTCCTGTGTTTAGGTCAGGCTGAGTACAGAGCAGGAACCCTGATGCAATAAACTGGGCTGGGCACGGTTCTTACAGACAGCAATTCCATGGCAAACAATGGGTTACTTCAGAGTTACTTCCTCAGATTTGTTCTTTTCTGCAAGCTAAAAAAAAAGCGCATGCTCTCTGGTTATGTGAGTTATTTTTAGCTGGTTGCATGCTGTTCTGGTCGTTGTGGAATATTCAGAACAGGAACTCCACTTTTCCTGTCTATCATCACTTAAAGACTTTTCACAAGTGAAGGTATTCTCCATTTGTAACTATTTTAAAAAAATCATCTCAGCAGCTGTCAGATGTTTATGGGGAGAGAGGTGTCTAAACCTCCTTGTAGCAAAGAAAGGTGGCCCTGTGCTGACCACTGCCTGGGACTGCTCAGTGATGAATAATGTGGTAGTTCCAGAGGCAGGTATGAGCTCTGGAGATTTTTTTATAGCATCCTGCCACAATTTCATTTTCCTTAGTGGTACAAAATAATGCTATCATGAAATATTGGTGTGTGCGCAATGACTGCATGTCATTGCAATTATTCAGGTGTATTTATGCTTATTGCAGAAGAAGTTAGTCAAGCACAGCTGTAAATAAAGAGGTGAAACACTGGTTAAGAATGATTTAGGCTCTGGGGAAGATTCTGTGGCCCTCCTAAGCAGTAGAGATTTCTTTGGACCTGCTGCACTGTAAGGAAGTAGTTGACTTCAGCCAAGCAGCCCCAAGGTGGAGCAGAAGGATTGAAAAACTTCACCAACACGTGCAGAAGCTGCAGTTCCAATAAAATGCATGAATGCAATCTGAGCAGCCTGAGGGACACGAAGGACTCCTAAACACCAAGCTGCAATAAACAGGGAAGCAAAAAGTGGGGAAGTCTCTCTTGCTGCACGGGTGGCAACATTTTGCCAGACTTTGCACTGTAGTTTGAGTTTTACAGGGAGGAGAGGTCAGGCTGGTCAAGAGCTCTGGTGCCTGGCTCAAGGCCACCAAGCTGATGGCAGCCACTGCCTTGTCTGCTCGGTCTTGGTGCACCAGTGTCTGCATCTTCAGATAACTAAAGTGAGTTTTCATTTGGCCCCCAAGAACAGAGCAAAAAAGGGGAAAAAAAGGATATATTTCTTGTTTTGTGACCGTTGTCATACCCTCCTTACAGGTCTGACCCTTCGAGTTGTCTGTCTTAATGGTGTGGTTTTTTTCTAGAGGAGGCACTCACTGCTTCCCTCCTAGAGTAGCAAAGCACATGCTTTATTTGTAAATTTCCTCCCCCCCCCTACTCTTTCTGCAGAAGTTGTTTCAAAGCAACTTGTAATTTTGGCTCCTAAGATTTAATCACTATTTTGTGTTTGAAATCTTTGTCCAAGTATACTTTAGCTCACTAATAGCAGTCATGTTCTTCCAGGAAGAATTTCCCAGGTGACTGTAGAATTTTAGAGAAAAAAAGTCCCTAATTGCATTAATAATTTTTAACATGTTGCTTTCACCATATTTTAAATTCTTTTGTGCTATTCATATCTTGTTTGGATTTAGGCAGTAGACTGTCATACTGATTTCCATATTGCTCTCACTGCACTGATTTAATCCTCCCTGGTATTTGGGTGACTTCCCCTTTGTGTTGTATGTAGGAGACATTTGATAGGATGAAACCTAAGTGGCAAGGTGATGAATTTGTTACTAAGTGCATTTTTTTTATAGGAAAGAAATTCCTAATCCCTTTGGGTTTGTTTTTTGGTTTTTTTTTTTTTGTTGACTCTGTTCATTCACTTAGAAATAAGCTTGGAAAAGAAATCAGTGTTTGACTTTGCTGATAGTCCATAACTAGATCTGCACTTCTAAGAGCTGAGCTCCAACTTAGCACTAAACAAGGGACATGAGGATTTCCAAAAGCATTTGGCATCCTCAGCTCTATTGGAAATCTGTGCTGGTGCATTGGCAAGTTAAACTTTTTAAATGCTCTGTCACTGTTGTCAGCATTTCGTTATTCAGTGATGAATTAGCCAAGTAGAAACATTAACTTTTCTCTGGGATGCAAATTTGCTGTTGCTATTTTTTCCTACTTATTTTTGAGACACTTATTTTTATTAAAAAAACCCTGAAGGGATGATGATGGAAAAAACCAGTTTCTTTCATTATTTTCTCATTTTCCCTGGGTGAATTCTGCTCTGTAATGTTAATGTGAATGAAGCCATTCAAATTTTAATTCTCTAGCTTGGTGCAGTATTTCAGGGGGACAGTTTTAACTTGACAATGTATTAATTCCTGGGGAAACCATCCAAAAAATTTGCTTTGGCTGTCATTTCACCCACTCCCATCTTCCTGTCTCCACTGACAACCAGTTTTCCAATGGTATATTACTAACACTTTGAACAGAAATACCATTATTTATCTAGCAGGCTTTCATTGCCTGCTGCTGTCTTGGTTTCATAATTAGACATAACTTTTTTTCTTAACTCACAAGTGTCTCCCCTAAAAGTAGATTAGAAAGAGATAGAGTTTAGGAAAGGGAAGAAATGGAAAGTATTTGACAGTGTTTCTCTGCAAGTATTTTTATTTCTAGCACATATTTAGGGAAAGTGCTGTAGGTTCCCTTCAAAGCAGGTGATGTTCCTCCTGCTGGGATAGGAACTTTGTTCCTCACTGGAAGTGCAAAGATGTCTTTACATGTGTAAAAGATGTATAGTTGCAAGGAAAAGACAAACAGCTCAGCACTGTTTAAAGGGGGGAAAAATGATATATTTTTTGTCACTTAAAAGAGGAGATAAGATGCATGTCACCCATAGGTAAACAACAGTAAGCAGTCACAACTGGTCACTCATCCGTTGGGGTAATCAGGTAGAACACACTGGTTCCTAGTCTTAATTGAGAAAGTGACTTCAAGTAAAATTAATAATATGATAATTAATTTTACTGATAACAAAAATCTTCAGACAACTCCAGATGTACACACTTAAAAATAATGCTGTCTGAAAATTAAATTAAGTTAGCACTGGCAGTGTAATTCTCCAGTATTAGATGGCAGCATTAAAAACACTGTAAAAAATTTCCATTAGTTTTCTCTGGTTTTGCTTCACAGTCAATATGAATCAGTTAGAAATATGTTGTTGGAATGTAAAAAGCAAAAGTATAGTTTCTTATTGATTGGTCTAACATAGCCAGATGCAAAAGAAAACAGTGCTTCAAATGCTAAAACAGGGAGGAAAGGAAGTTAAAGAGCATGATCAATTTATTGAATTCCAAAAGTTTGTGGCTTGTTTTGAAAAAGGTTTCCTGTGCTTTTCCATGAGTGATTTGATTAATGCAACTTCCCCGTGATTTTCCCCGGACAGTGTTACAAAGAAGGCAGAATTGGTGAAGTGTGCATGGAAAAGCCTGTTTCCCATGAAGATGGGAGATCCCAATCCTAACTCTGTTAGATTTTCTCAGAAAGAGTTAAAGGCCAACAGAATTACTCTTGCAAGAAACTTCTATACAAACTCTTCCAAAACCTTTTTCCATCAAGATGTACCATCTAGGTTAATAACTCATTTGATTAGTCTGTCTTGCATGCTCTGGGTTACAAAAAACCAGTTTAAACTCAAGGAACTGTCTGGTCTCATCATTCTGTCTCTCGTGATTTCAGCCTTGAAGCATTGCTTTGAGTTCTGGGATTTTTTTCAATACTGGGACAAAATCGGTGAGGTCTTTAAAATGTATGCTTGGAGGTATAAATGTACAAATCTGCGTAAGTGTGGGGAGTTTCTTCTTCCCATTTAACCAAATATTAAGATCTCTCACTTCTTAACTCTTTGCTGAGGATTAAATACATTAATTGTGCGGACAGAAGTATTGCATCCTTGCACCCACAGCTCCTTGGTGCTGACAGATTGTAATTTTTCACCCTCAGCCAGGGCAACACAGTGAGGACAAGCTTTGAGATCTGACATGTTTTATCTTGATATTTGTGTCTGTTTTCACTTGTAAAAATAGTAGACTTTAGTTGTCTGAGCCAGGTTTGTGTCTGACTTGTTTTCATTTGAGAGAACAGTCTCTACTTATGTGGGGAGAAAAATGCAAAAGGAGCCTGAGTTTCTCTGTAGCAGACCTGAAGTTCAGTCTCCCTAAAACTTCTGTAGGTAGCCAAAGCTTGCTCAAACTGTTGTCACTGTGGTTTTAAGGACATCTGATGGCATTATAATTAGAAATTCTGTTTTGGAAATACATTTCATGTGGCAGTGAAGTGCTTTGATGAGGTAGTGCAAATAACAGAGTCAACACATTTGGGATAGTGCAACTCTGGAGGTTCAACTTCATAAGAAAGAAATCCTATCCAAAACGTGAGAGTGAATCTGAGTGGGCCAGCATTTATGGTAATATATATAGCTTGATGTTGGCAAAGGATGTAAGCTAAGGACTGTGGAATGCATTTGATTTAGCTGTTCTTGGAGATATTCAGTGTTAAATTATCTAAGTGTTAAGATTGTGATCTGGTCTTTTCAGAGTGCAGTGCCTAGTTGTTTTTACATTTGTTAGGGGAAAATATAAAAGCTAGAAAGAGGTATTTAGAGTTGAAAGATGTTTGTCAGCATATGTATATGGAAATTGCTGAGAAGAAATGGTAAGAAAGCTTTTCAAACCCAGAGCTAGCCCTGCAGAAGTCTCAAAGTTCAAATGTTATCAGTGTGATACAGCTTATTCTCAGAGCTGCTGCATTTCAGGAGGTGCTTCTGGGAGCAATTCTGAATGAGATGTAGAATCTGAATCTTTTCTTCCTTTTTATAGAATAATTTGCTAAGTTTATTGGCTCTTCTCCAAGTATTGGCTCTGGTTTATGCATGGATTAAGGCTGTGCTGGTTGACCTGCCCTATATCTTTGTCTTTTCAGCTGCAACTGCATAAAATGACCTTAAGGCACAAGTCCCTTAAATGATCAGAGAAGCCTTCTGTTTGAACTTTCAAATCCTCTCATAATTGGAATTTGTCCCTAACACAGAATGACACTGAAAACACCAGAATGTGCAAAAAAAATCTTTGCTATTTTGAAATATCATCATCTGCTCTTTGCTGGAATATAATTTAATTCATCAAACTGCTTCATTAATCCAACAGACTCATTCAGAGAGACATTTGATCACATGCATTGAGTCATCATGTCATCCTAACTACTTCTGAAATCGTCTGAAAATCCATTCCTGTCACAGAAGCAGTAACGAGACTGTAAATTTGAAATGAAATAGAAAGGCAGATAACTGAATCAATGATTTGTTAATGATATTGAACAACTCCCTTACCCTCAATCCACAACAAAATTTTAAAAAACTAGTGTGGGCAGGATGTCCAAACTGACAAGGTGCCAACACAGAGCTTGTGTGCATGGATAATGATACTGCTTGTAAGGCTCTGAGCAACCCTGCCAGGGAGCAAAGCTCTTGGCACAGCTGGCTGTGGTGGAAACCCATCTGTATTTCTCCCTGCACAGCTTTGGCTTTTGTTAGATGAGAGGGAGCAATCGTTCCTGACTGTTGCTTTTCAATGTGCCGTGCAGGAATTACGAGTGGCAAACCCAAAGCATTAGTTCAGCCCTTGGGCCCTTCCTCTGGGCCAAGCCAGCTCTGTCCTTCAGAGCAGCTGCAGCCCAGTGCTGTGGAGACGTGACCTATGGCTGCTTTATGCATTGTTTTTGATATTAATGACAATGGCAGCACCGAGCTGGCACATCCTGCTGCTGCCTCCCTCCTGCCCTGGCCGAGGCTGAGCAGAGCCTGCCTGGGCCAGGAGCTGCTCCCAGCCCTGCTGTGGGGCTGGGCCCTCTGCAGCACATCCCACGCTGCCCTTTGGAGGGATGGCAGTGGACAAATCTCTAAATCTCAGTCCAGTATCTGCTACACAAACATCTGGGACAAAAGACCTGCTTTTGGGGTTTTTTGGGTACCGTGACTCAGGTGCAAACCTGGGTGTTGATTGCAGATGTGCGTGAGGGGCCTTCTGCCTTCTACAATAGATGTTATTCCTTGCACGATGAGATTTAGCTTTTAGCACAGGAGGCTGCTGCCTAGAGCAGCAAATTTCCTACAGATGAGCAGCCAGGACCCCATCACCTCTCGTGCCCTGGCAATCCTTTGCTGTACTTGCTGCTGCTGCTGAGGAGGCAAGGTGTTCCCACCCTGCTGTGCCACAAGGCTGGGAGCAATTCCCCGGCACAATAGTCCCAGTAAATCCCTTATTTGGAAAAGGGGAAAGTATTTCCAAAGATTTGCTGATGCTTCTCCAAATTCCTGAGCTGACTCTAGTAAATTAGATATATGGAACTCATTGCCCTGTCTCAAAAATGAGATTACAATCACCTATTGCAAAAGATCATTTTTGATTTCAGACAGCCTTAAGCTCCCTATGCCTCTGGGCATGTGCTAGCTAATGCCACTGCTTAGCAGCCCCATTTGCAATATATATTCTACAAATTATTTCTGCCTAAATTTCCCCAAACAAATTTAGTTTGATGTTTAAATGAGTCTTAGACGCAGTCCCAGGCTTTGCTTTCAACAAGCAGTTGTCAGAACAAAACATAGTGCTCATAAATATTTGCTGAAAGCAAACAGCTGGGGCAAAATTCTGGGCTTTAAGTGGCTGAAATGGCTCTGAATATATCTGTTCTTTGCTCACTGTGATTATTCCTCACTCTTCATCTTAAAACAAAGCTGAAATTATATACAGTGCTGCTAAGTAAGGAAAACAAAGGCTTTGTTAGAGTAACTGGATGTTAACATGTCTGTAGGTCAGATCCCCTTTACTGCTTGTATTTATTTTTCCACTGAACATTAGTTTCAGGAAATACATCTTGCTCATCCTATGTGCATGCTTGTGGGATTTTTTTTTCCAAGTATCACTGTATTGACAATTTACTGACGAGCTAATATCAGAATCCATGGACTTTTGATATTTTATGTGGAATCTAAGATAAATTGGTACATTATCACATACCCCTGTCACTGATGTCAGAATCCAGTAGTTACTAATCATGAAAGGTTGGCTGACATTTACACTGGAGTTTCCACAGCTACTCAAGTGCTGTGTCATCAGAAGGGGACTTTTGCTGAAGTGACAGCTGCTATCTCCTGCATGCAGCTGATCCCATCTTGATTTCCAGCTTATTCTGACCCTGCCTACAACAAGGCAAGCATTGCCTGGATAATGCAATGGGTAAATGTACAGTGAGGGAACATATGATATTAAGGATTTGATTTTAGCCAGCTGCTTTTATTCCCCATGTGCCAAAGAATAAGATTTACCTTAATTCATTAATTTATAGATTGGTCTACCAAATTATTTTTAAAACATAGTCTGGTTTCTAGGAGTGAATAGAGTATTAAGAAGAAGAAATAACAGTGCCATGAACCATCTAGAGTTTCATCAAAACCTCTGTAAAAGCAACTATCTGATGATAAAGTTTGGGCACTAAATTACAGAGGATATGTTTTAAAAAAATAGCTGTACCAATGCGAAGAGAAATTTCCCAAATGTCAAACCTTTCCAGTGTGCAGCAGATACAGGTATAGATGTGTGCTGATGATTTTCCCAGTGTGCAGGAGAAGGTGTGAAAGTGGCCTGAAGAGCCTTGGGCTTTCAAAGCCATTATACCACATATTCCCAGAGTCAGTGAGCAGCTGACATGGATGGGCTGCAGCCCATGAAATGCACATGGATATGTGACCTTCTCTAGTGCTTTTGAAGGGGAAGAGATGGTTCCAGCCTTAACTTTTAGGTATCCTGCATTCCTTGGAAGATATAAGTAATTACAATACCCAGTTTTAAATTACTTTTGTATTGGCAAATACTTACTGAGATGCTCAAATGCATGCAAAGAGTCTACAATTAAATTAAGTAGTAATTTACTTTCTATCAATTAGATTTTGTCCAAATCTCCTTTCCATTGTTGCTGGCTCCTGTAAATATTTTCCCATTTAAATACTTAAGCTAGTTGATCTGTTGGAAATGCTGTTCTTTTCTACACGGATAATTAAAAGAATGTCATCACCTCATTTTTGTTTATTTAGTTGCTGTCTCCTAAAGTCTGGTCCCTGCTTTACATCCCTCCCTCTACTCAGTGGAGTAAATTACAGGTTCCTTCTTGGAGGACAAATATGTGTGTAGGCCAGGTAATAGAAGGAAACAGATTTCAGGAGAATAACACCCAGTTCTAAATATTTAGGCAATATATCTTAATAACACCAAAGTAACTTAAGATAGGAAATAAAATTCCTGTTAATTTTTTATGCAATAAATCTTGAGTGTACCAAGATAAAATTCAAGTTCAGCTCCTGCAGGAGCCCCAAGGCATGTGGGAAGCCTTATTATTATCTGCTGCAGGATGTCCTGGTAAGGTCCATTTGTTCAACCCACCCTTTGGAAGCAGAGAAAATAATTTTCCAGAGAATGAAAAAATAGCTGTCTTTGCTCTGCCCTAATTTGGAACTGTACAAATGTGTTTGCAGAGGATTATGCTGGATGCTTTAAGTCTGTTCTACTTTTTCTCAAAGGTGATCAAAATTAGCATTAAGGCCATTGAACACGTTTTCACAACATAGATCATGCAGGTTCTATAAACCAGTACTCAGCTTCTATATTCTCTCTGTATGTTTGGTTTATTTTTCTTTAATCAAACTGCTACAATTTAGTCTCTTTCCTGTTATTTAACACCTGTCATTAAAAGAAATGGTTGTAGAATATCTGTTTCTAGAATATCTACCTAATCTATCTATCTAATCTATCATAATGATTTCTGTTTTTAAAAAAATAGTACCTTGGAAATGCCACCAGTCCCCAGCATAAATTCTCCTTAGTCATTCTGCTGCATTTCTGTCTTGGCTGTTTGAAAGAAGCCAGTGCAATCAGAAATACTAAATTGCTAGGATTATAACAAAAGTGAAGAAATGCTTTAACTATTTGTCCAACATAAAACTGTTTAGATATATTTTATTATAATTGTATAATATTCCTATATTTAAGCTTCATGAAATGAGTACTTAAACTAGAATTTTTCTTTCCAGTATGAAACAGTCTGAGGAAAATAGTCTGGTAAGGTTAGATAATATATCCTAGTTATAAAACTTAAACCCAGTAGGCTTTATCAAAATACAGTAAATGATGAAATATAAACTAAAAGAAAACAATTTTGCTTGAGTGATTGGAGCCTATATAAAAGAAGAAAGCAGGAAATATTAGTTCCATAAGACTGGTTTGAAACAACATAAAGCAAGCTAAAATTTCTGGGTTACAAGCACATGAGGAGATCATGGGACCCTGGAAAGCTGAAGATGCAGCCTTGTGTGTAATGCATTATTTATAATTAATGTGAAAATGGTTTGCATCCCCTTTACCTGCCCTTGTTATACAAGTAAGATAAAAATAAATTGTGCATGGCTTAAACTCTTCATTGTCAGGATAAACATTTTTTGGAGCTGTTTAAAGCTCCAATCTAAAAGTATATTGTCATGGGGCTTGAGCACAAATTGGCAAAATTTGTTCATATGATTAAATTATAAGTCTAAAACTGCCTCATAAATAGAATGCCTTGTGGAAGAAGCCAGTAAGAATGAAAATAGTTTTTTTAATATTAAAGATATAATAGATAAGAAGCCATAGATCTCTGGGTAGAGAGCACAGAAGCTAAATCACAGTGATTATTTTTGTATTGGAATACACACCACATGGTATTATGCAGAGTCCTTGTTTAAGAGCACCCTCCTTCTTCAAAAAAGGTGAGAATTTTAATATAGTTGTATTTTACCAATGCTCCAAATAGAGCTTATTATCAGCAGCTGCAAACTGGCTAAATGTGCAGAGACCCTGAGAATTAAACTGTGCATGGACTTGTCCTGTGCATCTCTGGTACCTGCAGTATCCAAGGGCTGGTCCTTACAAACTGAAGCTCTGAAGAAGTTCAAATTACTCCTTTGCCCCAGAAAAGCTCTGCCTTAAAGATGCTTTGGTTATTTGTAATTCTTAAGGATAAACTGCATATCTGATCTTTTGAAATGCTGCTGTGCCTAGTCAGTGATTCCTTGAACTAATTCTGTTGTAATTAATGAAGACACTATCTAATTCCCTTTTACCAGCCTTCCACCCAGCTCCTATCTTCTATGCCACCAAGCCAAATCATCAGACAGCTGGAGCCATTCATTGTAACTTTTAAGGAGCTAAACATAGCCCGAGTTCAGTGGCAAAGTTCCACAATTTTAATGTAAAAATGCCCTTCTTTTGGGGAGCCAGGTGGCAGCAGGAGGGAGATGCACAGGAGTTCCACAGGTGGGGTGCTAAGGGGAAAGGGTGTTCTGAGCTATGCTGGGCTCCTCTGTAAGCAAGAACAAAAAGGCAGGAAATTACTGATCTGCTGCTGTGATCTAATCCTAGAATAGAAGCTATACAAGAGCTTCTGTTTTTGAGAAAGATTCCTTTAGTTAATTTTGGGTGCATGCTGGGGTCAGGATTTGGGCTCTTGTCACTTATTTTTTGAAGCATCTGCAGCAGAGAAAGCAACACGTGCTCTACTGTGCTATTCTGAAGTTGCTGGCTTTGCTGTCAGGCTAATGAGCCTGTCACATGAGGTTGCATTCCAAATGGTAAGAATTATTTGGATGAAATAGTACCAGAATGAGTAAGGAAAAAAGTTGTATTCTATTTTTAATGTAAAAGGGAAAAAATTACCCGGCAAGATCCAGCAGCATCTGCTGCTTTCAGTTCATTGCACAGTCACAGGCCTCTGGGCTTTGTGGCAGAGAAATGGGCCTCAATGCAGTTAGCAGATACTTTTGGGACCTGAAAACCTGGCACCTTCTACACCCTTCACCTGGTGGACTTTGACACTCACACTTTCTAGAGCATTTTTCCAACTATATGCCAATTCACTGGGCACACAGCACATTCCTGAAATAACATCCATTCTGGTACTGGGTGCTGCCTGCATGGCAGCAGTGAAGCTTCCAACTCTTGTTACATTTGGCACATATTTGGAATATGTGGCACAGTGAAAAACTAGAGCATTCGCTGGCCTGAGAACTTACTTTAAAATGTGGCTGAACATTTTTTGCTTGTTACAATGTAGGGTGCAAATATATTGGGTTTTTTTTTGTAAGAAATTTTGAGGCTGTATTGCCATTTCAACTTTTATTCTGACTAATAGAGGAGTATAACTATTTGTGGTTCCCAAGATCACATACTCTTGCAGACATTTGTTAGTTAGCATGGCAGTAATTTTAAGGATCACTTACCATGTTTAGTTACTGGTTTTAGGGTATTGCAAGGAATTGACTGAAAAGAATGTCTCTGGTTGAGCGATGAAAAAAACAGTGTAATAAATAGAAAAGGTCAAATAGTCAGAAGTTTGAAGGACTGTGAGATTGTTTTTCAAGAGAAATTTGCTCTAAGAATAATAAATGTTGATCTTTTGTCATAGGTAACCTGACTTAGGTGTGTTCAGAGTTAAATAGAATCATTCTTAGAGCATCTCCTCTCCCAGCCACACACAAGTGCAAATGGCTGTAGCAGTCAGAGGGCTGGTGGTGGAAACAAACCAACATTGCCAGGCTAAGAGAAGTGGATACAAATGGTGAGGGAGCAAATAGAACCCATAAAAGGGAACGAGACCATTGCTTGGGATGAAAACCACAGCAACCATCTTCGAGGCAGCCTCAGGAGCAGCAGCTTCCAGCAGTGCTTATCAGGGACCAGGGTAATTGTTCAGACAGCTTCAGCAGAGCAGTTGATTTCCAGAGGGAATAACCTTTGCCAAAACATCAGAAGAAGCCTTGAGTTAATTTTGAAGGCAAAAAGAAAGTGAAGGGGCAGCTGAATCTCCAGCCCAGCAAGTTCTGAGACTCATAATCAGCTTCTCTGCTAAAGAGACATTGGCACTTGTCCTCTCTCATAATCAGGAACCTCTGGTTTCTGCAGCTCTGCCTGATGCAAATTTGTGTTTTGAAAGTGCAGAGCAGTCTGTGGGTGGGGGCTATTACAGGCAGTGATTAATGCTCACCTGGTTTTGAAAAGCCTTCCTGCTTCTGAACTTTCAGCTTGCACGTGAATTTTCTGTGTAACCTTTTCTCAGCATCCTTGAGGGCTAGAAACTGGTGAGGGAAGGAACTGAGTTTCTCAACTAATTACATCAGTCTTGGTAAAAAGTTTCAACAACTGCCCCAAATATTGTAGGACTCCAAATAAAACTTAACTGAGACAGCATGTTCTGGGAAAGGAATTGCAATGACAGAGATCAATAGGGCAAAATTGGGACCAGTGACATACTTGGATCTGTATTTGACTCAACACATGCAAATACATGTTCAAGCACCAAACTGTATTTTTTTTAGGTCAAAGAACATTTAAAAGGAAGAAAATTAAAGTCTTTAAACAAATGTGAGGTTTTAACATCCGTTAATAATTTCTGACAACAGATATGTCTCTCTCTGCACATAGGAAGTATTAGTTATCCACTGTGCTGCTGAATACTGGCAAGTATTACTGCCAATGTAATAAGTAAAGTGTCATTTTAAATGGTTAGCATATTCTTGCATTTAAAACTTTTTTTTTTTATAATGATGTCGACTCGGAAAGCAGTTCTCAAAGCTCTGCTACCAAAATTGAAATGTTCTTGCAGGCAGCAGTCATAGAAAAGAGTTGCTTCTAAAAAGAGGATGAATTTGGGAATTCCCTTTATTTGTCAAAATTTCCTAAGGAAGCAGAAAAATCTGAAATACTCAAAGCGTTATGTGGGGCCTTAGGGGAGTGCTGGGCTTGCAGGACAGCTGGGTTTCCTTCATAGGTGTTGGGAGATGAAAAGTGCTGTGAATGCATCCCTGCTGATGCTCCTGTGCAGCTCCTGCAAGGGGTCCTGAGCCCTGCATGTGCTGGGAGTTGGGAGATGCTGGGGGGCTGCTGCCTGAGACCCCAGACAGGCAGAGGTGTGGAGAATTCTCCTGTGCACACGTGGCCAGGGAAGGGGTTTTGATCACAGCCCTTTGTCTCCTCGCCTTGGGGAGTAGGAGGTGATGGAATGTTCATTTCTGCAGACAGCCCAGCATTCCAGCGTGCAGCACCACTGTTCATAGTGCCTCTTCCCATGTTTTATTAAAGCAGCAAGTGGGAAAAGAGCTCTTCTGACAGAAAGGAAAAGTGTTTAATACTGGAGAATACATTTAATATGTTTCCCTTTCATTAAACTGGATTAGAATTCACTCTTTTATTGATGCGAGGCACCACATTTTATTAAGAGTCAGGCATTTTATGCATGGGGAGCAGTTAATGTTTGGGAAGTTTTCTTTTTATGAAACTTTAATCGCTTCTTGTATAAAAAGTTTTATACAGGAAATGGAAGGATTTGAACGAAACAGGTCTCTGGAAGGCTGAGACATTAATGGTCAGCCAAAGGAAGGCAGGGTGAATCAGAGAACGAGCACTGAGCACCAAGAAGTAAAATTTTGCATTTTTTTCTTTGGGGTGAGTCCTGTCCCAGCTGATCTGGGCTGCCTCACTGTGCACCTGCATCTTGCTGCTGGTAACTGCATTGCCTGAGAGATCTTCTGCTGTTAAAAAGCAGTCCACCTGCACCTTTAATGATGGGTTTCTTGGTGTTGATGAGTGATCTCCCTGATCTATCAGCAAAACATTTCACTGGCCAGACTGTTTATCCCTACATGATGCTTCTATAGAGAGGTTGCCTATTGCAACACCAATAGCAAAAAACCTTCCAAGGAGTTTACTCTCTGGGCCTAACAGAAATATTCAAGGATTTCAGCAAAAGATTAGTATTTAACCAGGAGATTATTTTTTGTGTTTTTGTGTGACAGAATATACTGAACTTGAAACAACTAGTTTTTCCTTTGAATGAGAATTTTGGCCTCATGATGAAATTGGGAAAAATAAATCCTTCTCAAACAGAAACCAAGAAGAATTACAGACTGCTTTCAAAGTTTTTTGTGTTTTACAGCAGGAAAAAAGTTCTTCCCTTTTATAGGTTCTGTTTATTATTAGGATGATAATGGCTTATATAAAAATTTCTATGCAGTTGCAGCCAATCACACTTTCAAGTCCATTTTTGCAAACAGGTACTTGGTACTCATTACTTAGACAAAGACACATTTTAAGATTTGAGGTGACTGGCCATTCTCTGGAGAGCAATGCAAAAATATAAGGGACATCCAAAATACAAGCAGGAGAAACAGACAGAGGAAAACTGAGTGGCTGAAAAAGTGCCTGTGAAAAACACACCTGCTCTGCATTGCCTGATTGAGTGAATTTGGAATGACAACACTGCAGAGCTTTATATGGATTGATGCTGCTCTTTGCTGTAGTTTCCAACATCTCTTTCATCAAATTAATAGCTGGAGTTTTACCTAATATTCTTCTTCAGGAAAAAAAAATCCCCAAAACAATAACCAGCATCCACCTTTGTTTTGGCCTTTGCATGCAACTACTTTTGGAAAAAATGCCTCATGCTGGAAAAGCAAGGCTGTGACCAGAGGCAACCTGGAGGGAAATGTTATAAACTCAATTAATCCACAAGTGGCATGAGTTTGGCAGTCTTGGATTTCACAGGTCTGGTTTCAAGTACCTGAGGCCACCCCCTGGCTTTGTGCATCTGTCAGGCCTGCTCTGCAATTTAGATCTAAGCAAGGGGCACTGCAAGAGAGCAGGGCTGGACAGGCTGTTCAGGGTGTGGGTGGTCTGTGGGGAGCACCTGTGTGTGCAGCTGTGGCTCATGGAAACATTGCTAAGGGAAAGCTCAGACTCTGGGTGATGCTTAAATCACTGTTTGTAAACAGCAGAGTTCAGGGGCTGCAGTGGT
Source organism: Thryothorus ludovicianus (assembly GCA_013397245.1). Classification (NCBI taxonomy): domain Eukaryota; kingdom Metazoa; phylum Chordata; class Aves; order Passeriformes; family Certhiidae; genus Thryothorus; species Thryothorus ludovicianus. The sequence goes on along the minus strand of VZTB01000086.1, from coordinate 265,344 downwards.
GCAGCCATGGAGAATGAGGAGCAGTAACCAGCAATCAGGTGTGATTGCATGAAAACACACATAGTAGGTTGTTACTGAGGCCTGGCTCTTCTCTTGTACCATCACACACTGGACTGTGCAGAAAAAAGTGCTGGACTTGATGAAAAAGCACTTGAGGGAGATCTCAAAAGAATATTTCTTACAAGTGTTGACCAGCTTAGGGTCAAGAGTGGAATTTATCAGAGTATAGAGGGACAAACAAGGGGATATAGTGTCTGATAAAGCAGCTAGCTGCCATTAGAGAGGAAACTTCATTAAAAGGTTTAAAGCTAATTACCTCTTCCCCAAGCAGGGCACATTTAAAACACAGCCTGGTGCTCCAGCCTGTGCTACAGCAGCACAGAGTGAACAGAGGGGCACACAGGGCTGGGAGTCCTTCACAACTGGGAGCTGTACAGCACAGATAAGGACTGGTATAGCATGTGAGCTCTACAGAAAATGGCATTTTCCTGTATAATTTACAGACAATCTGATATTCTTTGGGATGGCTGGGAAGCTTGGACTTCACTGGTAGGGTTTGGAAGCCCATGCAGAGAGAGATTTTGGGGCTGAGCTCTCTGGACCCAGAGCTTCAGACAATGTTATCTGTATGGTATTGACAAGGCACAGGGCTAATATTTAATCCTAAATTTAAAAAACAAAAACAAAATCAGCTTTAGATGTTGCAATTTTATTTTCAGCGGCAGTACCAAAATAGCAGTCAGAGGTTTGATGCTAACCAGGACATGTTGTTGGCTTTATGAACTGATAGTTTCAGTTTTCAATGAGAAATGAATAACCTCTCCAGCAGAACTGTGCACTCAGCAAAACATCAGACTGGAAGTGACAGGGGCCACCAATGCTGGGGAGCTGACTGTCCCATCCTGTGGCACTGGATGGGGACTAAGGAAGAGATTTGTTTCCCAGCTCTGCCCACAGGATAAAGTGATTTCAGGTATCATTTTGTGATCAGGTTCCTGTCTGTGTAAGATGGGTTAATGCAAAGGTGAACAGAGAGTTCAGTAGGAAAGCAGAAGGATGTGTTTAGCACAAGTCTCTGGTGTATACACACAGTTTTGTTCTAAAAATTAATTTCCAGGGAGCTTTCTCAAGCATTCTTAAAGAATAGTATCTGTTGACTTTGGTTACATACGATTTGTTTGCAACTTTACATTCTTAGCTGGTCTGGGTAGTTTCATTTCTGTGAATATACCAAATGTTTAAGGTATAGTTTCATGCAGTATTTGTCCTCTTGCTTTGTGAGAATTGGTCTCCATGGACACATTTGGGTGAAGGAAAGCAATACTTTTCAGTAGAAAAAGATGATTTTGTCAACAGATCTTCTCATGCGTATTTCAAAGAATATTTCCAACACAGTTTTTGTCAGGCAGACAAAGAGAGAAAACCTTATTCAGTACTACTTTGTCTGATTTTTTAAATTTCAATTGCTACTCTAATTTATAGCTGATGAGCATGTGACTTATAATTAATTTCAATTTTAATACTAATGATGAACAACATAATATCTTAAGGGTGTACATGTAAACAGCTTTGTGCAAAGGAACTACGAATAATAGAAAAGGGCAAATAGAAGGAAAGTTTACCCGTTCATTCCCTTTTTACTCATATTTCAGTGTTTCTAAATGAGGAAGTCTCTTTAAATCTATTTGTGGATCATTAAGTGTCAGTTGGAGGAAGGTTATTTGGGTTTTAAATATTGATGTTCAGATTTTCAGACATTTTCTTCGTGTTTCTTTATTGCATCTGACCTTTAGTAATAATTTTTCTGCATTCAAAATTTCCATGATATTTGTCTGAAAATGCCAGGTTCAGGAACTTAAAAAATAAGTAACTGTTTGCTTTGCTTTTCATCAGTGGTCTGATTGAAAAATCTGATTTCACAGGAGCCCTGCTTATGTTGAAACACCTGAAATAGACTCATCAGGAAATATTATATATATTTTAAATATCAATAAGGGGAAAAAAAAATCTGATTATTGGATGTTTGGATATGAAATATTTTTTTTTGCTAGTTGCTAGAAAACCACACCCGTGTATGTAAACTATGTTGTTGTATCTCTTTTCAGGCAACTTTAAAATTTTGTCCCTCCTCCTTTTATGATTTTAGCTTCAAAGAAACCACTTAAAAAAAAAAAAAAAAGGCAGCTGGTAGTGGTTAC
>VZTB01000086.1:231155-263119 GCA_013397245.1 Thryothorus ludovicianus | reverse complement strand
TTCATAGGCCAGACAAGGAGCCCGTGTGTATTTCCTAACTGGCCTCATAAATATCTCTGGGGTACTCCAGAGCCCACAGGGGGAGGGATGATTATGAAGAGATGATGATGCTTCATCAGTGTCATTCAAATTATGCATGAGAGACATGATACTGCAAAGCCCACAGCTGAATCATTAGTCCAGTTTCCATACAGTTCTACTCTATAAACCTGTATATATATATATATCTATCACTTTGTACACTATTAGAAGACCTGACTTGCACAATAAATGTACTGTGTGACCTTGGATGAGAGGTGGGCCATGCTTTTTCCACAGCAATCTGTTATTTTTGCATGTCCAAATTATCCAGCAAATTCATTTACTTCTCCTTAATTAATTTTTTAAGCATGCTGATAACCTTCAGCTCCTAATGATTCAGTGGGACTTGTGTGTAATTGGTGCTTCTGGTGGATGAGGTCTGTTAGCTCCAGCTGGGCTCTCAAACATGGCAAACACAGGAGCACTGCAAAAATCAGTAGCCAGTTTGGAAATGCTGGTCCTTGGTACTCAGTGCACTTCCCAAAAAATCAAAGCTGGAATAATAACTCCTTTGACAATGCTTTCAGAGCTGTGAGAAAAAATGCTGCCATAAATGAGTATTGTTACTGAAGCATCGTGATGGTTTCTGTGCTCAGAATGTTGTAACTGGTACATCGTTCCCAAGTTTGTCACCAAATCTCACCTAAGTTCCTTCTCCGCACTCTTTGGAATCAGATCTCAGTGGTCTCCAGTGGGTCATGACAAACATCTTTAGTTGGATGGACGAAACAAAAGTTTCCCTTTTGTTGTAGTATTTAAGAAATATTGGTGAGTGGAAAATGGGTTCAAATGCAAGAATTTCTGTACTTTGCTGGGTTCCTGGGTGGAAGCTCCTTTCTGAAAGGATGTGCAGCACTTTGGGAGTGCAGGCTCTGATACTGCCCTCAAGGTTCCACAGGGCTGCCCTGTGTGTGTCCTTCACAGTGTTCATAAAATACTCTACAGTTTTCCTTCTGGTATCCAGGAACCACTATCAGGGCATTATTTCTAGAGATCACATTTCAGAAAAGGAAGAGCAGATTTTTCACAGCACAGAGAGGTTTGGCTTCTTCCTCCCACTATGATAGAGGGGAAAGAAAATCACTTTTTAATTCCCACCTGTATCTTATCAAACTTAAGAATTTACTGGGGAAAAGTAGTTTGTTCAGAAATTATCCTTAAAGTGTCATGAAGAAAGGCTAAGCTTTAATTGAAGTTTTACTGTTATCTACAACAAGGGAATAGTGGCATAATTAGCTGGTTTGACACAAGATATTCTGTATATGCACCTGAAGGGGGCACAGGCACGGGGAATGCCATCTACTAATACTCCCATCAGAAAGCAATACTGTTTTAACAAAAAAAAAAAAGTGTCACTTGGGCATAGAACAATTGCTGGTGCAGGTGAAAAAGACAGGAGAATTCCAGGAAGCTTCTGTTGGCTTAGGCAGGAGGTCAGGGATTGGAGGGAAGCACGTCCAAGGCTGGGATGTGTTCAGCCCATTCTTCCCAACAAACTTCAGTGTGTGTGAGCAGGAACCCCTGGGTGGCTGGGAGGAGGATGTGCAGGTGTCTGGAAGGTCTGGAGCAAATTTTTAGTTTTTTCATACTGAAATGAATGAGCCACCTTGAAATTTGCCCCGTCTTCTAATGGTTTAAAAACTTTTGTTTTGTATGGTTCTGTCTCTCCTGTGTGAAATACACACAGAAATGTAGAAAGTCCTGCAACATTTAGATAATTAAAATGCCTGTTAAAAAATGCCAGGGATGCAATGGAAAGCAGTAGCACAACTGGAGAATGCCTATCTGAATTATCATTTTGAGTTTGGTATTGAATATATTGTCTGGCTGTGGAAGTGATTGATAGGCAAGGATCTTAGACTGACAAACTGATTTTTATGTTGTTGATTGCTGCTCTCTCCCCTCAGCTGACATTGTACTCCTTGAATATTTCTATGACACAAGGGAAAATAAAAAAGACATTAACTCCTCTGTTGTTTCCAACTGATAGAATTGATTTTTGAGCAGGACCTCCACAGAGAAGTGAGCCTTACTCTTTAGAATGTGAAGTAGTGCCATGCAGGTGTGTTTTACTCTCTGGTCAAGGGGATGAGATGCAATACAGAAGAATCTGTATTCAAAAAAATCACAGTAGATGGAAAATAAAGTATTTTGAGGAACCTCTGAACAAGGCTGCCTTTCTCAGCAGCATCTGTGAATGCATATAAGATTATGGGTGGATCCCTAAATCAGTATTTCCTGATGAGAAGTCTTTTGTTGCTGATGACATTGAGATTGTATCATGCTGAGTTATGGTAACTATTAAGAGGTTATACTACTAAAGCCTGTTTTCATCAGAGTCCCCTTGGATCAAAGCACTTTTATATCTTTCAGCTTCTGTATCCCAGAAGACTTTGATCATGGGGAAGGGATTTACTGTGATAAATTTAGCAAAGAATGAAAAATGCTCTAAGACTTCTGAACAACAAGTAATGACTTTCACCAGGATCTTGTGTAATTGGAAGGATTTATCCTGCCTACAGGATACAAAGGCCACACAATCCTTTATTTTCCTGTTTATAGCCCCTGTCACTTACTGTCTTAAGTCCCAATGTGATGATCTGCCCTTTAAAATAGGAATATTTATGAAAGTGAAATTTTTCTTTCCTTTACCAGGAGTAATTTCTTGCAAGTGTGTAACCAAAGGGGTGGCTGGTCTGAGGAAGAGGCTGTAGCATGGATACAAAGGGCTGTGATAATGTGGAACATATTTTTGGTGGTTTGGGTTGGTTTTTTTCCCCTAGTGGAGGCAACAGAAGAGAGGAAATAAAGCAAATTGAGACTTAAAGATGTCTAATCCTTTGAACTTTAAAAAAAGTTTAAAATCTCTGCCATTCCTTATAGTCTAACAGCAAAAACATTGATCTTCATAAGCAGCTTGAGGTAGGAATAAAAGTCATACCAAAAGGGCTCAGCACTCTCCAGAGGAGGCAGTAAACTTTCCTGGGGTGTGGAAATCTGCATCCTTTCAATTGCCTCAGAAATGCTTAAGGAAGACACCACCTCAATGTGGTTCTTTAGGATTGTCTGGAGCCTCTTTGCTTTTATCAGCCACTATCCCTAGAAAAGCAAGTTTACTCTTGAACACTTTTTTAAACAAAATTATCTTTATCCTGAAGTATGTTTGTGCCACAGCTGTAGTGCATCTTAGACTGTGCAGCCTCTGCAGATGAAGATGTGACCATGGTGTGGAAGCACCTGCTTGGTTTTTTGGTTGGTAGCTGTCAGAAAGCACCTTAGCTGGACAATTTTCTGTCCGTTTTGAGCCTCTAGAGGAGAACACTAGAGCACTATTTATGGACTCTTCCACCACTTGCATACTTGGTTGTATGTCGTTGGTGGATTCAGTTCAGTGTTACTGCCTGTTCAGCTTGGAAGCAGACAGCTTAACCAGCCACAGTTTCAAACTGTCCTTCTGTGCTCAAGGGTTGTTTTTCCATTTCAAAAACCATCTAAAATATAAAATCAGTATTTATTGTTTAAATTGGTTTCTATTTTTCAGATTTAAAATAGAATCTGAAATTTGAAGGTGATATTTTAAATTTAACAAATAATATCACTTTCTGCCTGTAGTAATGTTGTATAGAACCTAAAGAAATACACTAACATAGAATCTAAATATTTTATTCTTGTAAACATGTTCCCCCTTTGTAAACAAACACAACCAAAACATACAAGACCTTCACAAGGAATACAACAGGTCCTTTGGATTAATGCTGTGTCCTGAATAGCTTTTCCATTATTGAAACTATACATTCAAATACTACAGATTTCCATCTTTCCAGTCTCCTGAAGGATTAGCTTGAACACAGCTTTGAAGAGCACAGAGACTGGGGTAATTTACTGAAGAGTTCTCTGTAGCAGACATTGTGTTTCCATTTTGTGTTCTGCCTTTTCTCATGGATTGTCCCATACAGAAAATCTTCACCTCCATGATCCAGTGCCTGTCAAAGTCTGACAAAGATTTCTGTTGATACCAGCCCTCAATATCAATGCAGGCTGGCAGATGAGTGGATGGAGAGAAACCCTGCCAAGAATAACTTGAAGGTGGATGAGCTGGTAATGTGTGCTTGCAGCCCAGAAAACCAATCTTATCTTGGCCTGCATGAAAAGAAACGTGGCCAGCAGGTTGAGGGACATGTCCCATCCCTGGAAGTGTCTAAGGCCTGGCTGGGTAGAAATGTGGGCAACCTAGTCCAGTGAAGGTGTCCCTGCCCATGGCTGAAGGGTTGGAATGAGACAATCTATAAGGTCTTTTCCAATCCAAACCACCACATGACTTTATGGAAGCTAAATAAGATTGCCCTCTTTAAGTTTTGGACCAGACTGTCTTCAAAACATGATGAACACAACTGACTGTTTCTAATTCCTGGTGAAGCTGCAGAAAATGCCATAGGTGAACCTGACAAATATTGTTGAATGTGAATGTTGTATTCTCCTGTGATTTGTGTAAAACTTCTCTGTGAGAAATTTTTTACCTCCAGAAATTCACTATGTTCTGCCTTAGTCTCATTTTTAAAAAAAAAAGTCCAAGGTTGACCTCCTGCCAGGTGCTACTATTTCAATTATCAGTCTCACTTCCTATCCCTTATCCGAGACATTTCCCAGAGTCCTGCCATTCAAAATGAAGAAAGAATCAAAAGACAAAGCATTTTTCTTCCTCACTTATCATCCAGGGAACTACATGTCTGTTAAGTGTTAAGTGAAAGTCACTGACATCTGTGTCTTAATTATAGCAGACAGTTGGAGCTGGATATACCCACCAGACTTTATTATAATAGAGGCAGCCTGAAGAAGTGGTATCAACAGACTCATTAGTAACCATGGAAAGAAGGTGTTAATTAGGGAATGTGTGATCCTACCATAAGACCAATTTGGGGCAAAAATCCATGTGAATGATATGGAGATGAGCTGCCAGTGATATATTATATCAAAATTATTGCACATTGAACTGGCATTAATAGTAGTAGCATATCAAAGTGGGATGCTGGTTGATTCACATTAGTGTCAAGTCAGGCAGTTAAAGCCCTAAAAATGAAATGAAGAAGTCTAATTGCCTGTTCAGAACCAACGAACATGCACTTTATTACCAAATTCCACCATTAAGAACCTAGAAAATTAATTGTGACTGTCAGGAGAAGGGACAGCTGAATGACATATGTGAGGGGGGAACCATGTGGCTGGGGATCGGGTACCAGTGGTGGTCCTGGTTCAGAAGCACTGCAGAAGCATAGGGCTCAGGAGAGCAGCTGCTCATGCTAAACACATCTGATCATATGCTGGAGACTCTACAAACAGAAGTCATGTGCAGGTTGAGGATAAATTGCAGTTTCATGCAGTCAGTACTTGACAGAGATTTCCATGGAGATTTCAAACAGAAAGGAAGCAGTGAAGCTTGGCCTGAGGAAGGTGGAGATCCTGTGACTAAGATGCACACTGCCAGAGGTTGAATAATCTTGCCCAAGGAGAGATTTTTCTATTAACTTCAAAATATTTAGAACTCAACTTAAAAAGTGGCTTCACAGCATATGTCAAACTGTGTGGATGGAACAAACTGTAGTTTCTGCCCCTGAGAGCTGGGCCCGTGCTCTGAGCCCTGTTGATTCACCCCCAGGTAACTGCACTCCAGTCAGCTTGATCAGACTGTCTGTGGGTTTTTCAAGAGGAAGTGGGTGCACAGTCCATGATCCTTTTACCCTTCACTAATCTTCTTTGCCAACAGCATATTCTGTGGTGGTTTTCCTCTAACACTGTTCAGTTCCAGTGCTCATACACTGTTAGTCTCTGGCCAAATGAAGTGCTTCAATCAAGGCAGTGCTATTTCTAATCAGCACAGGCATCCCAGGGTAATCCAGTGATTTCCTTTTGGGCAATGTGAAGCCATTAGCAGGTTCAGACCATTTTGCTCTTATTTAATTACATCCCAAGGAGAGGACTGAGCTGGCAGGATAGCTGAAGGCTGAGGTGACCCAGTAAGGACTCCAGGCTTGAAGGTTTCTTTTTTGATATTTCATGCAATCATCCTTGCAACAGCCTTTGGCAGAAGGGCCCTTGCTTTCACTCAATGCACACATGCAATATTTCTGTCCACAGCCACACAATATCCATTGCTGAGGCTATCAGACAGACTCATCAAATGGGAATTAGCTTTTTGAGGTCCAGCAACACTTCCCACACAACTTGATTAAGCCAGAGATGATGCTGAGGCCTCTTTTTTTTCTTCTCTTGAGCATACAGTGTTTGTATCTGTCAGTGAAACCCACAGCACTAATGAAGCCCACTCAGACTGAAGGGATATTTTGGCTCAGCCCTCTGTGTACCTACTGGCCTCTACTCTGGAGGAGCCTGCTTTAATTTCTTGGGGGAGGCAAGGGATCATCAGCAAGGGATTCATTGCTGATATCCTCTTGTCTGAGACTTTGGTGGGAGCAGTTTTGATCAGTGCTGAACAGCCGCCATTGGCTTGCAGTCATCTTGTTCCACATTTCACACAGAAATTTTTCACACACCTCTGGATGTGTGTTCATTAGAACACACACACAAGAAATTAGGCAAAAACAGACAAAACAATATCCAGAAATGAGAGGTGCTTGATATTTGTCCAGTTAAAGGTGATGAGAGGAAGGTAACAAATCGAATCATATTCACAGTTTTTAAAAAAATGCAGAGATAATTTGGACTGCTCTATTTCTATTGTACACAGAAGCTTAGGTGACTAAGGGCTTTATAATGTAATTAACATTTTTTACTGATAAGATTCATACTGTTTTCCTGTCTTATATTCCTGTGTCTTTTATTTTCTCAGCTTGCTCTTGATCTACTTTTCCAGCAGAGAAAAATAACTACTTGCTGCTAAATTAACACTTGCAGATGGGTAATTTTTATAGGAATTCATTCTCCTGGTCTAATTAATGGCGCCTAAATATCCACTGATGCCTCCAGTAGTCCTTTGACAAAGGGTATCTTCAAAAACTCTGGAAGTTTTAACTTTTCAAGGAGAGAATGAAGTGAAGCTAGAACTATTTAGGATGGGATTAAGGAGGAAGTAGAACTAATAACAAATGTGCTTTGGAATGTCTCTTTGATAAGGGAGTGAATCCTATGCCAGCTTCTATGGAAGGTGTTCTTTAACAGACTGATTCAGATCTCACTGGGACTGATCTGAATATTTCTTTTGATTTCAGTGGCCTTTGGGTCTGGTTCCAGGAGTAAGCTGTGCCTTGAGTTTGGTTTAAATGAAGGGAACCATGGCACTTCAGCATCACTGTTAGCCACAAGGAGACAGAGAATGTACAGATCAGGACACATATCTGCATTATAAAAGGGAACAAAAGGTGAGTCTGACCAGAAACTTCATAAAGAAAAAGCACAAAATGTTGCAATACCTGTAAACAGAAATATGAACCAAATCAGAATGGAAAAGTATTACAGATTCTTGATTTTGTATGTAGCCCATACTTCGTGCTGTTCTGTTCCCTGTTGTCAAGTCCTCCCCTCCTGATGGTTAAACTGTGCAAACTGGAGCAATACAGAATGGTTTATTTTATTTTATTGTAGTCACTGCTGTTAAGACTCAAGAATTGAATGGTAGAGAAAAATGTATTGTTTGGCATGCTTGAAAGGATCTGTAGACACATCTTCGAGCTCTCTGGCTGTTTTGCTTTTTGGGACATGGATTTGAATGGCTGAAGGCTATTAGGGATATTCCTTTTGCCAAGTCCTGAATGTGTTCAGTCTTTAGCCTTTGATAAATGGTGCTTGTGCAGTGCTGGTGGGAGGTGTTCAGCTGCCAGATGTCACAGAGCTGATCTGTGTGCTGAGCTGCTCCCAGGGCAGCACTGCTCGGGCTGGGCTGTGCCCAGGGACAGGGTCCAGGGACACACATGGGACTCATCCCACGGGGTCCCAGCAAGGCTGCTGGGGGCAGCCAGAGCTCCTCACAGCTTTTCTGCACATATCAGTCAGACCCAAAGCTGCACAGCTGCACCACATCCAAGCTGCCTCAGAGCACCATCCAAGCAGCCAAACTCCAGGGAGGGGGGAGAGGCTGAAGAGCCCCTGTGGGTTGCTCGGGTCCTTGATACTCTGCTCCAGGTTTTCATGAGTCTTACAGGTTAGCAAAGATGCACCAGCTCTGCAAATTACTGCCTAGGACTCTGGGACCCCAAGCCTCTTCCCTGTAATAATTTTTTTTGAGGTGATCTAGGCTGATGTATGGGTGCACAAAGCACTGGATTAGAGCCTGTCTCCTTTGCTCTCAGGGATTCACTTTCTGACTCCAAATCAGAATAGGCAATACCACATCCTAAGAGCTGAACAGACTGGGAAGGAGAGTCTGGGAACTGAGAATAAGAGTGAGAGAGAAACTTTATCTTGCTTATCAGGGCAATAACTCCTGGATCCACTGGGGGAAACTGTAGCAAAGAGCTCCACAGGGACATTGAGGTAGGAGGAGGGACTGAGGAAAATTCTTGACTGAGAAAGGAAACCTGAGTAGGAAAATGAAGGGAACATGAAGAAGAAAACTTACCTGGGGGAGAGGTACCAGAGTAGAGGTGAAGCATCTTACACACTTCTCCCCTGGCATTCCATGCTGACAAATGTTTAGTGTTACAAAGCACAAAGGGAGACTCAGGTGCATAACTCCCACTCATTTTCATTTGCTGGAAATTTGGGAGCTGCTAATGTGGATTTTACAAGGTCTCCCACCATCTTATCAGAAATAACACCTATTACTTTATCCAAAGCCTGCTGAAAGCAAACGTCTCCCCCACTAATTTCAGTGTGTCTTCTAGCAAGTGTTAATAAAATGTCAGTGTGCTGTGGCAAATTACTCAAATGTAGCTGTCAGTCAGGACTCATAGCATCAGCCTATATTTCATGGGCTGGGAGATACATCACCCAGAAAGTCTGAAAGCACAGTTGGTTGAATGAACTTCTACTATATAATTATGGTAAATCTGTTGATCAATATTGTATGCATTTTTAATACCTTCATATTGAGGCTTCTGATATCCCTCAACTCAGGCAGGATATACAGCACAGCTGTTACTCAGCACAATTTGTTTCTTTGAGGAACTGTGAGTCTACCTGCCTGCCATGCCACCCTCAGTGGGGGTGAAAGGATTTTCAAGGTTATAAATCATCTTAATCAGAATTCAACTTGAAGACCAATGTACTTGAGATCCTCAGATGATGTTGAATTTTGTTGTGTGCAAGTCAAGCTTAAAGATGCTTACAACCTTCAGGCTACAGGACTTCAGGAGCCTCTTAACTAGATTTCATGGTCTATCTAAATATGTAGAAAGCAAATTAATAGATAAAGAGAGAGGCAGGACTCTTGTTTTCTCCTATAGACTCTGATTTATTGAGTAACTGATTTCACCAGCTATAACAGAGTGCAGATCACATCTCCACCTTACAACCTCACCTTTCATTACTGTGGTGCAACCCATGCACCTCAACATGAATTGTATTTTACACAGGACTTTAGCTGAAGCTCTGATTTGACCTTCAATGTATTTTATGAAAACCTTTAGTTACCACAGGGGTTATTTTTTACCCACTACTGTGCAGTTAAACCCCATCAGTGTCAAATGGGAGCAGAGGGTGTGTGGAGGATCAGGGCTGTGCTTGGCATAACAAACCACCAGCAATGTCCAAGTGGGCAAAACGTGCAAAACCTACAGCTGCTCATCAGAAAAGGCAGCTTAGAATTCCCCCTCTGCTATTACCTACAGGACTTCCAGGAGCTGCACAATACACCACATTCATGCAAATGCCAGTCTAACTTTCCTAATGAATGCAAATCCTAATAATCCAATATATGTCAGAATATAGCCACAGACTCATAATCCTCTCTGTCTGCTGTTTGATTCGTTCCATTCAGATCCTAATTTGTAGTAAATCTTGTATTTGAAAGCTGCTGTGGCTCATACCATTTGTATCAAGGCCAAACTGGTAGCAGGACTCCTATCTACTGATGAAATGTTGCAATCAAACCCATGTATGTAATGGGTTCTTCAGTAAAAAGTGGCACAGGTGATTCTCAGCTGCTTTCAGTAGGATTGGAATCCTAAGTTCCTTTTCAAAATGTTCACCAGAATGTGCAATTTATTTTCTGCAAAAAATTTCAGCCCAAATAGCTATAAAGATTGAAAATTAATGATTTCTTTTCCCCTAATAGAACAAAAATATTTAAAAATAGATTTAGAAATGGCACTATTTACCATTCAAGGAAAACTTTATATTAAATGAAATTTAAGTTATTCTTAAGTTAATTTAGTACACAAATTCTGTTGCCTGAAGTACCATGTTCCCTGGTGCTCATGTAGGGTCATATTTGCTGCACTTGGTGATCTTGAATTCAGCATATCAGTTCAGCTCAACAACAGGTCACCACCACATTAGCTTCAGGTGAAACAACTTAATCTGATTTTCCAAAGCAAGATTTTATTTATGTTAAAAATGTTTATTTTCCGAAAAGCTGTTGATTCAGTGGAAATTAAGTGTTTAGTCAAAAACCACTTAAATGTCAACAGAGGAATTGGACCAGTTTTACTGGCTCATTATGCCAGTACCACAGGAAAGGCAATGCTTTGATCCCAGTATGGGAATTGCCAAGCTGGCTCTAAAGTGAAGCCTTTTGGATGCAGGGCACAGTTAAATTGCAGCAGCACAGGTTTGGAGTCCTGCTGAGAAGCAAAGCAAAGCAAACCATGCTGAGCAGTGACTCAGCAGTGTAGGCATAATCCATCTTGGGAGGCCGTGTTTGAAATTGTGACAATGACCTGAGGCAAACCTGGAGCACGCTGGGGCTTTGGTGGCGTTTGGAAGGCACATTTCCTCCTGGTGAAATGCTTGCACCTACCCATAACTTCTCTGGGAGTGAGATCTCTGACACAGCTCCCACCAGTAAAAAGGGAATTAACTGTTCATGTTCTTTTGCTTCACAGAGGATTTTAATCGCCCAAAGTTAAGGGATAAAGTGATGCTGCATTATTGAAGCAAATAGCCTAAGCACCTAATGCATAATATACCAACTTTCTAAAATCTTAAACACTTCAGAATGAATCATGACTGATGAGAAATGAAACAGGATTTGCATTTCACACTGTGACTCATCCTCTGCTAAAATAGCTGACAGCACCTGAAACAAACCAGTAAGGATCATGTCAAGGCACACAATACTGGTTCAGCTGAGCAAGTCCTTACAATATGTTTGTGCTTTTAACATCAGGAATATAAAAGTTTATTTTTGGAAATTTTTCTGTGAAGGTGACTGAGAAGCAAAATATAATTTTGGAGAAATGCTGAAAAGGAAATCACTTCCAAGCTGGAAACGGAATTTATTTTCTTGAACAATGGTTATTGATTTTCTTTTTTTAAACAAAAATCTCCTGTGGGATGAAAAATACCCATCACCTAAAATATATTGACATAAAAACATTTTACTTAAAATGTATTGGCATAAAAATGGTATTAAAATTTTTCCACATTTCAGGACTTCCCATTTTTTAAACCTACTGCCATGTTTGTGGAGTTCAGATATGTTTGGCTCTGACAACAGAGCTTCAGAAACAAACCTCTAATTTCCTTGCCATCTGAGATAATTCACTTTTTTTTAAATTCTGGAAAACAAATTGTGCAGCAGTTTCACGTACATCCAAGCTGTCAGAAATTCCAAAATTTAATTTTTTTCCCCAAACTACTTGTAATGGCAATGGTGCAGTGCATGTTGTTCCTGTTCCAGTGCTCCTGCTCCTCCTCCAGGCTCGATGGCAGTGCAGAGTTTCAGGCTGGGCCCTCAGCAGAGCACTCAGCATTCCCAGGGAGGGCAGGAGCCAGGTGTGCCTGTGCCAGGAGGGAGGCAATGCTTCAGGGCTCTGTATTTTCACATTTGGGCCATTTAGGGATGTTCTACACATGGTACAGGAGAGATGATCCATTAGTGTTTCTCTGATACTCAGTCATTAGTGCTCAATAGCTGTCCCCTTATTTAGCACATTGTTGCTTTATGCTTATGAGGTCTGATAAGTTTTTTAATGGTGAGTTGGTTAATCCCTCTTCCTGGCTGAAAAACATGAAGTTAGATGCAAAAGTCCCCAAAGCAAGAAGACTTACTTGGAAAAAATTACCGAAGTGTAAATCAAGAAAGCAATATTGAACTTTAGAAGACAGCATACAATAATATGACACTTTATTCTGCTGCTGCTGCCTGAGGTTTATATATACTACTGTCACTTTCTTGCTGTTCTCCACCAGTAGTAATTTTCTTTCAATCTAATTTTTATTTCCCAAGGGTTTGCTAAGGTTAAAAGTGCTGGAAAACCAATGACTATTCACTTGCCAAAGGACAATAAATTAAATTAACCACTGTTGGTAGCCAAGTCAGGTCTGAACTATTTATATGTAAATAGGTGCAAAACCCTGATGGCATAGTGCATGATTATTAGTAGCTCATTGCAGACTCCATATTGAAAATTAAATACACTGGAAAAGCAATGTGTTTCCTTTAAACTCTGCCTGCAAGAAAAAATTCTGAATTTCTGTTTTCACGGTAGCTTATTATTACTGGCCTTACTATGCATTAGAAACTTAATTATTCAAGGTCAAACTTGATGGGATCTTTTACTAACTTGTTTAATTTTAATTATCTTAATAATCATAACCACATAACCATAGTAGTGATTTCCAATTGATGGGGTAGTTTTAATAAGGGTCACATTGCTCTGCTGTTGTCCAGGAAATGTAAGACTGCTGCTCTAAGTGGTATTTAGTGACCACATTGCTGTGCTGAGATCAAACCTCTGAGTGACCCTTTCCCACATCCAATTTGGTGGCCAAGTAATAACAATTCATCTGCCAGCAGCACGGGTCTGTGACACATCTTTTTCTCACATCTTTTTCTCACAAGATCCTTTGGATTTTAGGTGTGGTACAAACTGTTCATTACCTTTGGGATCTCCAGGACAGAGCTGGAGCTGTAGCAGCTCCAGTGCCCTTGGGGCTCCTGGTGCCTCCCAGCTCAGTCTCAGAGGGTTGGGCATGGCCTGCTCAGGGCACTGTCCTGCTTTAGGATAAAATTTGGGAAAAAACCTCCAGATGGTTCGGGACAGAAAAAATTTCCTTGGAGGAAAGTGGAAAAAAGTTGTTTATTTAACAGTCAAAGCACTCCCCAGCACAACAAATGAACAGCACTGAACAGCAAACCCTCAGTGTGCCCGCAGAGATGCCAAATTCAGAAAGTCTNGCAAAGGAGAGCTCTGTCCCTCTGTCCGAAGCCAGCACAGGCCGTGTGTGAGGGAAAGCTGAAAACTCTGATCTTTATGTTTTGAAAACAACCACCTCAGACATTCCACCACTTCCCCTTCACTCTCAGAACCAGTTTTAAAGGTAAAAAACTGATTTCTGAGCTAAACAGATGAATGAGGTTACAATTTAGCATCAACCCAGGACAGGCACTCAGAGAGTCTTAAAATGTACTGTTAATTCTGACAGGTCTGTGTGTGCTTGCAAAGCTGTTAGAACATGGTATTAAGGGAAAAAAACCCTAGTGTCTAGAACTCACCCATTTCTCAAACTGAAGAGATTTATAGAGATTGTACATCTCTTTCCAGATGGCCAGCGCTGCTCCTGTTTAATGCAGAATCTTTTCTGTACTTTGACATGATAAAATTGTCTTGTTTTTTTTCTGTGGCATGAACGTAAGTTTTCATTTGTAAAACTAACAAAAATTGGACATGTTATTCAAAGTTTGCTGGTTCTGTTGTAATGTGTGTTTTAAAAGTATGTTCAAAGAAGTGAATGCACATTTGAAAAACAATTTTTAAAAAATTCATAATCTGTTACACTGCACTTTTGATCAAACAAATCTATTTGCTTTACAACTGAGTCATTTTAATGATTGGCATATTCAGCTCTGAGAAAATTGTACCTATCAGAATGATCAGAAAAAGTACCAAATATTTAGAAAAATACCTCATTACAATCCTACCAGCTTTGAAATGGAATCATTCCAGGACAATCCCAACATCAATAAAAAATCTCATTTAAAGCAGAAGCTGCAGCCATAAAATATTCATTATTCTGTCATTAAAAGACAGTTAAAATGTGTGTGTCTGGTGAAAACTCTTGAATTGTTTTGCTCGTTTGAATAGGAAGAGAGAGTTTGCTGGGAGCCCTATGGGCAAATACATACAGAAATTGTTTAAACATCCCTTCAATATTGTTTAATTATGACTAAGCATGCCCCAAATAAGCAAATGAAACAGAGAAATAGCAGCACAAGCACATCTTTGTGTTCTGCACTGATCCTCTGTGTTATTTAACACAAAACATATGGAGTTTTGTACACATTATTAAGACTATTGTGGGCAATTCAGGGTTTGCAAAATAGGTTTTCCTCAGTATATCACAGATCTCTTTTTAACACCCTCCTTTTCAGAGCATTTGAGAATATTCAGCACCATTCAGGACCCGCCCCTTTCTCTTGATAAACAAATATGTTTGTTTCTGCAGCTGTGTAAAAAAACTTGTTGCATTAATTAATGTCCTGATTGAACATCTGGATCTGTAAGCCTGAGTATTGACCTTTGAATTCGTACTTAACCTCAGTCAGCTTTTTTTCTGATTTAAGATTGTTCTTCAGTACTTATCTGGGTTTAATTAGTTTATCCTACAGATTAGTAAATCCTTCCTAAAGGCCACTAAGCACCCAGTTCTTGCTTTCATTGGCAAGGGCAGCAGGTTGTGGAGCTGAGTGTAGACTGGGTTTAAACAGGTTTTTTAGCAGTTGTGGTGTTGGCATTTAGTCTACTAGCAACTGCTTTTCTCTGAAGGGTTACCAGACTGTCTTTAGTGGCTTTAGGTGTGGCCCAAATTTACTGACTATAGGTAAGTAGTAACAAATATGGCAATTGATTATTTCTGCGGGTACTTGGTGCTCCTGCAGTGCCTCTGTGAGCGGAGGATTTACACTCCAGTGGCTGCATCAGGCCAGAGGTGTCAGGGCTCTCAATCCTAATTCATAGAGGAGTATTAACTGAGTATCAGTCCCTGGTAATTCCATCTGTAGGAGGCTACTGCTCTTGGGACATCACAGCTTTGAGGTTACAAGCCCGTAGCTGCAGCATCATAACTCCATTAGTGCAAATAAAATCTCATCTCTCAGTAGTGTTAGGGCTGGCTGCGTGCAGTAAATGACATCTCCATTAAAACACATGTCAGTCTGTACACTAATATTTGAAAAGGCCTGTGTGTACACAACAGGCATTGATTTCACATAAAGTGTCCCTCAGTCCAACACACCCTGAGGTTAACACAGACACTGAATATGGCTGTAAACAATGTTCCTAATGTTTTCTGCTTCTGTAAAATAGGTGTGTAGTCTTTCTTAATTCTGTTTGAGCAAATAACTATCTGACTCTCCTAAGAAATTTACTGTGTGACGGGCTGCTATAATTTTTTCACATAAAATTGATATTTCAGTTAATGTGGAAGTTATGGCCGAACAATTTCTGGAAAAACAAAGACCAAACCACCACCTTACTGTACTAAATGAGCAGTAAATCTATAAATTTCAGGTATTTCTAATGGATTAATCACAAATGAATCTAGATGCAACTGAGTTACAATGTCCTGGGAGGGCAGAGTCTCTGGCAGAGACTCTTCCTCAGATATTTTTCTTTCAAAACATCTTTGGCTTTCCACAGAACATCTCAGTTAAAAAGATTTGTGGGTTTTGCTTTTTCCTGAGTGATACCATGCTGTGCTTTAGTTGTGGTAGACACAAATATGTAGGAAGATTGGTAATAAAATAATTTGAAATGGAGGCACAAACCTGGTGAGCAGTGGCTGAGTGAGCTGGGGGAGTTTGTGCTGGAGGAAAGGACAAACTTCTCTCCAACTCTGGGACAGGAGGCTGGAGCCAGGTGGGGTCAGGCTTTGCTCCCAGGGAACAAGCAATAGGATGAGAGGAAATGCCCCCAAGCTGTGCTGGAGTGGGGTGGGGTAGATGTGTGAAAATTGGGGCAGGTATTAGGGAACATTTCTTCCAAGGATTGCTGGGGACTGGAACAGGCTGCCCAGGGCAGTGGTGGAGTCACCATCACTGGAGGCATTTAAGGGGACAGAGTTTAGTGGTGGATGTGAAAGTCAATGGTTGATTTGAGGATCTTTGAGCTATTTTCCAAACGAAATCATTCTGTGTTTCTAGGAACAACAATTCAATTGTTTTAGATGGAATTCCTTGTCTTTACTGTAATTATTTCTGCTATTGCTGCAGGCCAGCAACTGGCCTGCAAAACTTTGAAAAATAAGTTAACAGTTGGACTCAATGATAGTAAAAGTCTTTTTCAACCTAGATAATTCTATAATTTTATTTTGTCATTAGTAATAAAGACCTGTCATTGCAAGGTTCTGTGAAATTCAGTAAAATTCACAGATAACAGAGGTAGGAGTCTCTCATTTCTTTTGTAAACCATATACTTGACAGAATCATAGATAACAAATATTGCCCTTAGCTACACTTTTCCCTATTAATATTATACAACTTATGACCATACAATAGTTAGCAGATTTTTGCCCAAAAATTTTTTTTGAAAGGGAGACAGTAGACTGAAGATTCCCTTAGATGTCTTTAAGTAACAAAATGAGAGATTGAAAAACACTTTCAAAAGTAATTGCTAGGCTCTGCATTTCTGTGAGTGTACTTCTTGTGATATTTAACAGAAATCAAGAAACTCTATCCTGGGTGTAGGTGACTGATCTATCACGATTCTTGTTTTTCATATTCATAATATTGCACTTACACAGATTGCAGAGGCTATTCCAGACTCTTTTGCCATCTCCTTCAAAAACTTACCTTTAGCATCAGGAAATAATTTACCTAGTTAAAGAATAAAGTTATTACCCACTTCTCCAAAGGAGCTTTGGGCAATTCTGTGAACAATAAAATTGATCAATGTGAACTCTATTAATTTGTCTTTTAATTCTACAGTATCATAGAACTCCTCAATATGAACACTTTGCTGTGCAAATTTTCTTAAAATTTATTTTTTGTGAGCTACACACTATGCCTTTTCCTTACTCCTTCCACAGACACTGGATAAAACATTTTTGGACATGACTGTGGCTGCTCTTGATGGGGTATATTAATGACAAATCAGAATTGTAGGGATAACATAGCCAGGAGCAATGGTTGGAATACCTACATTAGCTTATTACTCAAAATTTTGCAGAGAACAAACTGAAGCTTGGTTGCCTGCTTTGGTATTGCCACATTAAATGTATGTTTAATTTTAGTTTTTGACAGTACATCAGATGGTACTTCCTCTTTATGTGGAGCTTCAACAACTTGTTCTAGAAAATGATGCAATTTTCCTGGGATTTTTTAGTTTTTTTCTTTTTAGAAAATGAGATGCAGTTGTTCTAACAGCCTCTGGCAATTTGGAGAGGAACATGCAGGTGGAGTTTGCTTTGCACATGTTCCTGCTGTGTGCAGGGGTTGTTTACTGCTCAGCAGAGCAAATTGCTGAGTGTCCTTCTGGAGGTCTCAAACAGTTTAGCAGAGAAATCAGAAATTATGTTGCAGGAGCTGTTGTTTTTCAGTATAGGTGAAGTGAAACAAATAGTTTGTGAAGGGTCACTGCCTGCTGTTCCCATAGAACCTTGCAGGAAAATCCCTCCTGGCATAATTTCTACAGAGATCTGCATTGTTTCCTACTCAGATCAGGATGAAGGACTTTTCTAAGTGTTTATATATTTAATGATAATCAGCTTCCATAAAAGAGGTCTGCACACTTTTCTTCCCTTTCCTATCTGATTTGGTTGAACTGTTTACTTTGGGGTGTTTCTGTCTTCCCATTATAGTTCTGATACGGTAGTGGGGTTGTTTTGTTTCGGTTCGTTTTTTTTGGGTTTTTTTTTTTTTTTTGGTTAAGGAGTGCCTGAATGACTTTATTAAGTCTCAGAGAGATTAGAAGCATTAGAAACAAATAAATGATACTGTGCTTCAGAGTCAGAACTGGAGCAGTGTCTGATTCCATTGTTTTGCTAAGCTTTATGCAATGAGAGAGACACTATTTGAGGATCATGCTGTCTGCAAATATTGAAATATTATGCTTTTATTTTTTTAAACAAGGAAACAGCCAAAGTTATTTTGGTTGAACATTGCTAAGAGAAAAAACCATTTTTCTCTTATCTGTCCTTCTATACAGTAATTTTAACTATTTCCTCTGCAGAGTTACTGACATCTTTGAATTCTAGTACCCACAACTGCAAATGTAGGTGCTATCCCAGGAAATTATAGTGTGGGACTCCTGCCCTGGAGGAGCTGAGTGTGTAAATAGAACATGGTGGCCCTTTCTGTAAAATGGTGATTAGGCAAAGACACAATGCATGGCTTTCCTGGGGCTGCACTGTCAGTATGACAGGTTCCAGTTTAGGAGAGGGATGTTTTCAGCATACTCTGCTCCAGCCACTCCTCAGTTATGGGACATGCTGAGCTGTTGGGATCAGCCAGACTGTTGCTGGAAAGGAAAGAGAGCTAGTAAAAAAACAATTCAAGAAAACTCTTGTGAGTACAGCTACAGCATGTGTTTGTGGGATGTGTCAGCCCCAGCCTGGAGAGATTAATCTGTGGGAAGCTCCAAAACCACAGAGAATAAAGGATGATATAAATTCCCCAGCCTGGAGCTGTGCAGTGGTGCTGACCCAATCAGTAACTTCAGTGTGTCTGCTGCTCCTGGGGACAGAAGGGCAGATGATCCAAATGTCATCCCCTGACATCTGTAACTCCAATAATAACTGCACTGTTGAGAGGGATGTTAATAGCATCCCTGTTATGTTGCAGTGATGGCCAGTGGGACTCAGCCTCCTGGAGGTGCTGGAGCTGGGCTGGGAGCTGGGCTGGGATCAGCCTCTCATGCCTGCAAGTGCTTGGAAACAATCTGTGGGCAAAGTAAACCTGTTATAGATCCATGGTCTGAATCTTTACTCTGAAATCCAACAACTGAATTCTGTGAAAATCCACTGGCAGTGATCAGACATGAGTCAGCTGCTCTGAAGGGTTTGTTCTTGAGTTTAGCCATAGACATCCTGCTGGAAGCTCTCTCAGGTAGGATGAATGTGACAGAAAAGCTTGGATATTGCTTTAGAGGGGATGAATTTCAAAGGATTTGTTAGACTTATTTCAGAGGTGAGAGGCCTATAGTAAAAACACATGATAATAATTAACAGGAGTGAAATAAATTTTATGTACAGAGGGAAAAACTATTGTGCAGCATATTGAGAAAGAAAGTGATGAAGTTCTGTGGAACCTGATAATTAAATCCTTGCTGGGGGGGGGATTTAGAGAGCCCCCACATCTTTGTACAGGGGACACAAGTCCTATAATATTTATTGGAATGCTTCTGAAGTAACATGAGGAAGGGCTATTTTTTTTCCTCCTTAAACAAGAAACAAACTTCTGCCCTGTGGGTCTTCTGCAAGACTTGAGAAAGGTGTCAAAGAAGTGCCGATGACAGATTTTATTCTTAATTTCCAAGCAGGAGTGTTTATTCTCAGAGACTTTCGAGCCCATTTGGATGAAGAACAATCTCTCCAGATGGCCACACTCATTTGTTCAAGGGCTGGAAAGCAAATTCCTGTTCTTGAATGTTCCAGCCATATTGTAGATGTATTAATGAGATTAGAAGTAATGCCTTGTTCAAGCCCTTAATTTCCCTTATGGGGTTTCTTAGAGCACAGACCAAGGCCTGGATTTCCTGTTCAGCTCTTCTCTTTGTTGGTTGCTGCCACTGCTGTTATCCTCCCCCTCAAAACAGATGGTGAGATTCTGTTGGGTCCAATTTGACCATTTTTGTTTATCATACAAACCTCTTGAGGCTTTTATTCAGTCTCTAGGGAACTTGAAATTCATGTATTAAAATTCAGATTAGGAAACGAATCCATTTTGCTGTTTCATTTCATTTACCATTAAGCTTTAATTTTACTTTTTCCTGTTTTGTTCTGGTTGATACACCTTCCAAACAGATTCTTCTACTCTTAAAGCTCATTCAAAATTAGGTTATCTTTCTTTTCCCCCCAAAAGAAATATTGGTATCATCATAAAAGTATGGTATTTATGTATGAATGCCATATTTATATCAGTTAATATGAAAATATATTGGCTTGCAAAAAGTATGTGGTTAACCTTAGGCGTATAGATTTCTTTTCTTGCTGAGTTTTCCAAGTGGAACATGCTAGACTAGCTGCTGGCTCAGTATGAAATATATGCACGTGGCATTCAACATTAGAGCTGGGTGAAATACATATAGTAAAAGACTTCTTCATTGCTCTAGGGAATCAAAGAATCAGAAAGACAGAGAAATCTTTTACAAAAAGAAATAACAGGCCCCACTTTGTGCACGTATATCTGGCTGAGGAATAAATTCAGTCACTGCTACAATCTAATATCCTTTATTTATGAATTTATGGGACTCTGTATGGAAATTCAAAGGAGGTTACAGATCAACAGAGAGGAATTGTGGGCACAAGAATTTAATGAAAAAGAAATCTTTGCAACTTTTCTTTTGTTGCATTGTTAAATAAACATGAGCAGACTGGTTAGTTGTCTGAAGGAAGGCATCCACTCCTGAAGTAGTCTTGACTGAATGTTAATAATTCCTTTCCAATAGAAATCTTGAGAAATTTGTATATTACAAAGTTGCCTCTATTGCAGAAATTACTATGAGATCTGGGAATGGAAGTGTTGATATAGAAATATATAGATGGAAAACAGAACAAGTGCAAGAAGCCTGCTACTTCTCTGCACAAAGGAGGCTGAGAGGGTTCACAGACACTTGCACTTAAATTCATATTTAGGAATAGCTTTCTGCTTTTTCTTCCTGTGCTTGTCTGTCCAACTATAATTATCCATCCTCCTTTTTCTCCAATTACATGCTGTATAATGTTTAGCAGCTATTCCAAGAAGCAGCTTATTCCTGTGTGACAAGATTTAATTAAACTTCCACTGAAATAATTAGTGAGGGTATCTCAAAAGGCTTTTAAAAATCAATGCAGTACTGAGAACCAAATAGAGTTAACACTGTCATCAAAGATCAAAGTCACCAAAGAACGTGACTGAAAATTAAACCCCCAGCAACAGTGTAATGAAGAAGAATACTGAGGCAGTTGTGATTTTCTGCCTCTTGGGTCCTACCTACAAATTGATTTGACATGGAAAATTTCCCTCAGGAAGCTTAAAAATAGTAAATTTCCATTAATTACATAGCAAAGAGTGTTCTTTCTATAATTTATAATCCATTAGGAAGTTGGTTTGGGGTTTTATTTTTTAATTTTTTTTGTTGCCTCTTGCTCCCTTTATCTGGGTTTCCTGCTTTGCCAATAGAGATTGGCTGGAGCTTGGTTTGGGTGGTTGTTTTCTGTTGCATGGTGTAGCCAGAGGCACAGGAAAGGAGCTGAACAGAGTAAAGTGCCCAAAGCACGAGATTCCTTGGGCACAGCAGGATTCCCAGGCTGCAGGCACATTCACGAGGATCTTAGATCTCAGGAGTCCTTCAGGCAGGGCACTCTCATCCCTTTGTGGGGAGCATTTTGTATGATGAACCAAATCCTCCCTCTGCCTGGGAACTGTGCCACTGTAAAGTGAATCAGGGATTGATTGATTTTTGCAGGAGGTAGATGAAGGTGCCTTACTCAGCAGCACAGGGTGAATTGCAATTTCTGCCCTCGCTCCAGTCCTGTGCTGAGCTGCCCTGGGTGGGTGGCTGGGCACAGTTAGGATCTGCAGGGCTGCAGGAATGGCTGGGGCACAGTTTGCTCTCCCCTTGCCTGGGCAGGAGAGGTTAATCCAGTGAGGGAAACTCTGCAGAAAGAATTGCTCAAAAACATTCTCATCCAGTTTGCATTATGGGTAATTTTTTCCCTTCAGACTTACTTTATGGGAGGGAGCCTCATTTTATGGCTCTCTCTTTTATTTTTAAGCACCACAATACACAGTGAACTTCTGGAGTTCATGGCTGCGTAACACCACCTAGGCCATAAACTTGGCAAGATTTTAAATTGGCCTTTTATACGCGTGCAAGATTCTTCAGTGTGGAAAACATGAATTTGGCAAATGAGGAAAATGCCATAGCCTCAGGTCACCAGACAGTGGTTCACGAGGGAACACTTCCCTGCAGGTGAAGTGTGCCTGGCTGCTCTGCCAGAGAGGGTCAGGGCAAGGCTGGGTGCTGAGCCAGCCTGGCTGGCCCACGGGAACATCCTGGTGCTGCCACCTCCTCGTCCTTCCAGCTGTTCATTCAGTTTGTTCTTGTGCCAGCAACGGGGGCAGCCACTGAATTTCTGTACTGTTTATAACTGAACTCCTCTGATTTACACTAAATGCTAAGGAGTGCATCCCTGGGTAGAAATATGATTAAAATATCAAGAGCTCAAAGAGAGAAGGGGTTTAGTGGGTATGTGTTCTATGTCACAGGTTTGTCATCCCTTCTGAGCTGTGCTGTGCCGTGCTTGGGTTGAACTGTGAAAAGCTGAATAATTTATTCAGAAAGTTATGCTAACTCAGTATGGCACTGAAACACTGAAGATTAATAATTAATAAAAACACTTATTCTGAAGCCATGTCCTTGTATGAGTCACTCAAGCCTTACTGAATACACTGAACACTCAAATGCAGTTTTCCGTGCCTGCAGGATCAGGGTTCCTTCAGTGTTTCTGTTCTGCAGGAAAATAATTTCTTTAAAGCCTCCTTAAGAATTTCAACTAAATAATTAAAATCAGGAGCAATAAGCTATGTTTTTGATATGTAGGTAGGTATGTAGAAATGTGGCTTTCTATATCTGTAGATAAATTGAGGTCAATCTGTAAGCAATAGGAGAAAGCTGGGACTAAGTACAGGGAAGTACAGCCCAAGTAGAAGTGGTAGAAAGTTACTGCAATCTAATAATGTTTTTCCCCAGTGACTTAGCACCTTCACAGCAAGCCAGTGCTGGAAAATGGTTAAAAGGCTGGGTTTGGGTTTTGGTTTTGAAGTAGGCATGAAACAGCAAAAACTTCAGCTTAAAAATTAAAATTGTAGTGACATGTTGTTAATGTGCAGTGTTAAATATTATAGTTATTTTTTCACACCCTGCTAAATGTCATTGACAAGGACAAACATATTTTATAATAAAGGATAGTAAGTGGAAGGCTTGAACCTCTTAAATTATCATGTATGTCATGATATTCCAGTGATTACATTTTGAGGTGCTCTGCCCTCGATACACGTACAAGGGTAAATCAAAGCATTGACTGATGAGATGAGTATTCAGCACAACTCCCAAGCAATATGGGATAGGCAGTGGAGACAAGAATTGCTCCGTTTTTTGAAGGTAAAAACCTGATCCTGTTCGAAAGCCTTTCCTGCTGAGAATCCTCATCCACGTTTGGTTGTATTCAAGCAAGGGAGACTGTAGTGTGTTCTCTTTGAGAAATGAGATGTACTTTTAAAATAGACATTTTAAATATACTTCTGAACGAATCCTGCTTAATATACCTTATGTCTTTATGTCTATGCCACCATAATAAGTTATTATTTTAAATATACAGTTAGGTCTTTATATATTTTTACTTCTGTCTACTTAGAATGATTATTTTACGATCATCTGCAGTCTCATACTTGAGCAGAAAAATAAGGCAAGTGCTTAGCAGTTTATTTTTTTTCCCAGGTTCTCTGCTGAAATATTTAGGTATAGGGTCTAAAATGGGTCTTCTGACAGTAATAATTAGACAGGATGAGATCACAGAGGAGAGAAGACCTGGTATTTACAGAATAATGAAAATGATAGTATCTGCCTAAGTGATTGTGGGAAAAGAAGAGGATTTGAAGAAAATTTGTTTTCTCATTTCCTAATTTCTAAAAAATTGTGGGAGGATGTGGCAGTCCCCCCATGTAATCACACTTGATTGATGTGTAGATAACCACAGTGTAGTGCTCATTCATTACATATATATATAACAAAAACCTTTTCCTAAGTGCCCCTTGGATAATGAAATAAATGTCTTTGCCAAAGCAGGCTTTGAATCACGGTAATGTCCTGGGAGGATTTCATCACTTCCAGCAGCCAGTCACCATCTCAGAGAATGGAAGTACATCTGATCAGCAAGTCATGCTCCTGTCTGTGAATGAGCAAGGAAGGTGCCTGCAGGCCTCTTATCAGGCTGGATGAGTAAGGAAATGTTTGCAGTGAACTTGTGCCTTTAGTGCTGAGAGTTGGGGATTGCTTATGGAGCCCAGCAATGCTGAGGTTTGTGGATGCAACCACATGCAGTGCTTAGAGTCAGCTTGGTTTCCCTGGGTGATGCTGCTCAGTAAATGATATTCTTATTTAAGGGTATGTTTAGGGCAGTTACAGCTCCATGGGGAAGGACTTGAAGCATTGCTCCCATGTTAATGTGTAAGAGTGGTTTGAATGTGTAAGAGTCAGCCACAGTGTTGGGATGGAGCACTCAGGACATCCCATTTGCTGCAGATGGTTGTGTCTGTAAATTTTGGAACATTTGAACATAATTCTCTGGGTGATTTTATTTTCTTGTTTGTTGGTTTTTTTTCCCCCTCTTTCAAGCTGTTGCTCTCAATACTGATTTTGGTATCTGTCAATTTAATTTCTTTGCTGCAAGTATCTTACATAATAGCTTACCATAGTGTAAATGTAATGATTTGTTACATTTTTATGCTGCCAGAAGTTTACCTGTCAGGGACCACAAGTCTGTTTGGTATTGTTTATTAAACAAATGTCTTCATGACATGAAGCAAAGAGGCACTAAAAATGCAAGAGCTCAGTCGCAGTGCTCCAGGCAAGAGATAATGGTGCACGCACAGTGGGAGGGAAAAGTCTCCCAGGGAATATTGAGGCAGATCAGGTCACTGAAGCTGGAATAAGCATTCCAGCATACAGTGCTTCTGACAGGAACACGCTGGAGATTGCCTCAAATTCACATCTGCTTTGCCAGCTATTAAGGTGTGGGACACACTGTGGGATGCCTGAAGGCAGAGAGATGCAAACCAGAGCAACCTCTGACCACAATGCAGCGGGATTTGGGATTTTTGCATAAAGTGCTCAGGTTGGACATGTCACACAGCATATGTCTAGGCAGTCTGTGGTTGATGAGAGAGCCTGTGAATGTTAGAGATGAGTGAGTTAAGTTTTAACCATTAGAGACGTGAGCAGACAAGACATGATCAGTGTATATCTTCTTTCCAAAAGTTAGCTGTAGGGAAAATATAAATTGTGATGGATAAGTTTGAAATGACATAAGGCTTTTGTCAGTCACCTGGTGAGGCTGTTCCTAGAACAGCTGCTGCTGAAGAGAGCTCCTTCCCTTTGTGTTCCTCTGGAGCAAATCTTTGCACATGCTCTTGATGGCTGCTCTGTAGAGGTTTCTTCTGAGCCCATCTGCCACTGGCAGAGATGGCTGGGAGACTGTGGGGGAGGTGGCAGCACTGTTTTAGCTAGCAAAACTTTAGACTATTTTATTTTGATTAATAAAATGTGTGTCCTTATGACTAATGGAACAAAGAGAGAGACAATCTTTTTGCTAATTCAGTAATTTCTTTTTTCTCTCCTCCAGCAGCTTTTGTGTCAAGAGGGGAAAATGTCCACAGGTGAAAAGTGAGACTTCTCAATATTCAGTGACTCCCAGTGCAAGCATCTGTAGGCAAAAGATGTATTGCCATGGGTACTATTTAATAAATAAAATGAAACAGGAGTCTTTTGATTTGTTTAAAAGGGCTTTAGAAGAGTTCATAAATCTGGGGAGGTCATCATCACTGTGCTCTTGATTCTGTTGGAACTAGAAGGAAGTTTATCCTAATGAGTCTGTTTTTTGAGACGGTTGTACTTTGCTACCACCTGGAGCCAGGAGCAAGGACAAGGGGCATAGAGCATCTAGAGACAGTTGGTGTCTAAAAAAATAATTTAAAGCAATAGGATACTGGGCTAACTGTCATATAGAAAAGGAAATGCAAGGTGCCTGGGGGGACTGGATGTGATGGGAGTTTGTGTGTATTGGCAGTGTCATGTGAAAGTGGGAGAGAATGTGCACTTCCAGACTTGGAGAAGCAGATGGGATAGAAAGTGAAATTGTGGTTGTTATCATGTTGTGGGATGTTCAATAAGTGAATCAGATTTTCGTGAATTAGTTTATCCTTAGCAGCAAACCTTCTAAAAACACTTTTCTTGGTGAGCCTCCTTTCCAGTATGAAATGGGTTACAAAATAAAGCTGAGGGGAAATGCCAAGCTGAGCACAGCTAATGTTTGCCTGACAGAAGTGATAAACAGTCAGAAAGCTGTGTTTATGCATGAAAATTGTCCTTCTGGCTTTAGTTGCTTTTCAAAAAAGTGTTTTTCAAAATAGCCTAAGAAGTCTCTTTTCCCAGCACTCTATGGAGTTCGTGTTGGAGCCTTGCATTGGAGATCCAAGCCCGTAGAGCAGAGCAACTTATGTGAAATAATTGGAAAATTGAGCTTTGTAAAAATGTCATTTGAAGCAATGTGGAATTGGCTGGTTGCCTTCTATTTGCTTCTAAGTTCTCCAATTGTTTAAATACCACCTTTGTAACAACAGTGCCATTCACTTGACAATTTGTCTTTTTATTCCTGATGATATGTGTGTTGGTTACAAAAATATCCACTCTACTTGTGATCATCAAACTTCAGCTGAATTTCAGACAAAGAATTTGGCAGATCTCCAGATAAAATATTACAGAGCACTTCAGGCAGGCATTAGTTTTTGTTGCTTATACACTTTGTGCTTTGGAATTTCTATTGCTTTTGACGCTTTCAAAAATAACAAGCTATTGTTCCCCTAAAACACAATTACATTTGTAATTTGTACAAGTACATTTGAATAGAATATTGCATTATTTTTGCATGGGGATGTGTCTTGTGGAACAACAAAGAGTAAATGTTACAGTGCAGGGGGGTTTTACAAAACACCCTCCCTCCCTACAGCATTTTGCACGGTGCCAGTGTTGGCCCAGCTTGGCCAAGACACAGCCAGGCTGTCCTGGGTCACTTTGGGGAGGAAGGGTTGTGTTGGAATCCAGAATGAAGAGAATATTCCTCTGCGTGTTTTAAAGGTTCAAAACCCTCTGAAAAATACTGCTTTTAACCTTTGTCCGTGTAAGGGGCTTCCTAAGCTTTGGGATGAGACGGAATTATCAAGAATGTAAGTTAGGTAGTGGTATAATATGTAATTTATCACAGGGCGAGAAATGTAGATTTTTGGGAAATTAGAATTGTAAGTAAACGAAGATAAAATGGAGGATCCTTGTGGTTTTTAGGCTTCTTCTTCACCTACTCCATATTCTGCAGTGTTGGTGGCACAGGGTTATTGGTCAGACTTTTTGCCACAGTGCAGTGAATATAAGTTCAGTTAGTAATTGGTAGAAAAGTAGAAATAATGTACGTTTCGGGTTATAATTGGGTAAATTAAGAGAGCCTTGAATCCTTGAAGGAGTGCATGGGACTCCTGAAAACCAGGGTGAGAATTGAAATTTCATCTGCCTAGGATTCAGGGAGTGTGTGTGTTTTGAATCTGTGTGTTGGGGGCTCTTTGGTGTGCTTTGTTAATCCTGGTGTGCAGGAATTGTAGATAAAAGAATAAACAACCAGAAGAACGAATACAGCCAAGAGTCCAGTTCATTTTTTACCTGAATGAAGACTTAAAAGACTAGTCTCCCCTATAGGGGAGGGTTATGAGGGAGTAACAAACTCCTGCAGGGTTGGACTGGCACATCTGTCTCCCCAGGTAAAGCTGTGTGTGTTACTGAGGGGAAAGCAGTGCGAGGCTGAGACCTGTGCTGTGTTTCCAGGGAAAACCTGGCCACTGGCTGACTCGGGGGGAAAATTCTTACCTCAGTCTCATCCCAGGCTGTGGTCAGAGGATGAGCTCTGTTCACATAAATCAGTTTGTCTAAAAGCACGTGGTCCTAGTCAAGCACGCACCTGTCTTGTGGCTTTGATGGGATGAGTTGTGTATTTAAGTTACTCAGGTGTTGGAGAGGCTGAGAATCTGCTACTTGGAATTTCAGCCTTTTTCTTTTTTGGGACACCCTTGGTTTCTCTGTCTTTGAATTATCACAGATGTAATTCCTGATTTATTATCTCCGTTTCTTAGAGTTAATGAAATTAAAATTATATTTGTTTTGAATAAATAGAATGCAACAAAACTCTCTGGGAAAAGTTTAGCAAAGCTGTGTTGGGTACAGTAATCTTGTCTATGAACCCAGTGAGGAGGTCTGCAGAAATAGTCCTAGAACTTCACTATTATTTTCCAAAAGCTCTGGAATATACGGATTTCTTAATCACTCTGAATGTAATTAGCTGTAAAAAATAAATGTACCTGATTTCTGATCACAAATCCATACTTAAATTATGGGATATTTTAAAGCTGCACATCTGAAGGATTAGAGAGCAGAAGAAAGCAGCATTGTTTTTTTATCTTTAAGCCACATGCAAATTGTGGCATCCAAGGACTGTCTTGTGATAAGCTCAATATGGCTTATCTCCCAATAGAAGTATACATTGTTCTTCCCTTTCAATGGATTCTGGGATTCAGATTATTTTCAGCTGTTTCCTTTCTCCCCTTCTCGGTCTCCAACTTTGTTTTTTTTTTTTAACATGCAGAGAAAATGGTTTGCTTCAAAATATGTATCTTTTCATAACATAAATTCAAGGAGTGGATGGGGGAAGATGTATGTGCTTGGCTGGGCTAATGAGAAAATGACTCAGTCTCTGTGTCTAACATCTCATACCACATAAAGTGGTTGACAAAGAAAAATGGATTTTGTTTTAAATACTTGGAGCCACCACAATAACTGATCATATTTTATAGATTACAATGGGCTTAAAGCAGCAATAAACCACAAGCCTCACTGCCTGCTCTCAGAAGTTTATAAATACCAAATGCAGCTCAGTAACAAATCCTTGATTTGCATTTACGTAAAACATATTTTGGTGACATTAAAAACCTTAATTGAAAGAGGAGAGCAGAAATGCAGAACTGTAACCTTATCACCCCTCCCAGGAGGATATTTCCAAGTCACTGGGATACAGTTTAAGCAAGCTTCCAATGTTACCCTTGCATTCACTGAAAGTGAGGGGAGAAACTCCTTGGAGCTGTGAAAGCACAAGATATTTAGACCAACATTTGACACTCGGGCTAAAATTTCATACCCAGACCTGTAATCTGTTATCACAGGTTGTGTTAGAGAACATCACTGCCATTTTTGTTGGTATTCCATTTTAATGGCATCATCATGATGAGAAGATTTCCAAGAAAGCCGTGTACTTTGGTTGTTCATAGTTCTTCCTGTTCCCCCCTCTCACCAGAGGATATATTAGGTGAATTTAGTTTCTCCTCTGTGTGGTCAGATTCTCTGCTCCTTACTCAATCCATCTATAAATGAAGGCATCATGTCTGCAGGGATGTTGTAATACCAACCTCTATTATTTAGCATTCAGGTACTCCTGGTGGAACACATGGTGCACGAAACCACTGACACACTAACTAAATCTTAATGAAAGTGGAAAATTTCTAAGCCTGGAAAATGGGAGGGGAAAATCAGTGTTTCCTGAAATTTCCATGTTGCTTTTCTTCCTCAGTAAGAATTGTTTAATGCTCCATCATATTTTATGGCTGTTTTATGGTTGGAAAATAATTTATTTCTAGATACTTCTAGGGCAAGTTTCATATGGTTATTTCTTCATCATGATATGTCCATTGTGTGCAATGCAAAAGTATGATTCCAGATATATGCATACGTTAATTTATAAGCTTAGCTTTAATTTGGTGGTCTCCTTTCTTGTACATTTTTTGCATGATAAAAAGGCTATAGCATGACCTGCATTTTTATATTAAATTACTTTTTATACTGATCTGGTTCTACCTAGGCAAAAGCTGAAAGAGTGTTTATATAAATAGAAATTTGACTGGTGTAATTTTGTTACCCTCTTAATAAGTAATTTAAAATGTATGAAATAATCTATTTTTGTAAAACACTTTAGGGATTTACACTGCAGTTATACTAATATTAGTGTACTACCTTAAATTGAGTTTATACTGACTTATGAAACCTACTGCTTGTTTATTCTTCTCTACAGAAAAAATTTATTGTTTTAAATTGGTAAAAGCAAAAGTGACTATGCTTTAGTGATTTAAATTATCAATTTTATGTTTTCAATTTATTCAAATAAGCTCAGATTGCCCTGATTATCTGTGAGAATGTGAGAGGTGAGAGGGATTTACTGCTTTCTTTCAAAAATTAGATGTTATTGATCTCTTGAAATGTGACTTGGTAAAGATTTTGTTCATTGCTGTAGTTTTTCTCCTGTATTGCCACTCTATAAGCTAAACTTACTGAAGCCATCTGTGAGTTTAGAACTTAGTAAATTAAGAGCAAAATAAAAAAGAATGGTTGATGAGAGGACAAATGTTTTGGCATGTATAGAATGTGGATTTAGCTAATAACTCCTGTAATGCTGAGGTTTGGACTTGGTGACATTTAAAATAATGATCCAGACATCTCTGAACATTTACATTTTGCCACCTCTGAGGGGGTAGAGGGGATCTGACTTTCTGCAGTGGTATTTTTATGTAAAGCAAAAAAGAATTGGTAGCATTATGCTAAATTTTTTTAAAAAGGCAGCAAACTCTTGGTAGCAATTTTCAGTGGAGATTCTGCTTATGATTTCAGTGTTCCACTCTTTACAAGCCTTGCATGTCTTTCTAGTATCTCCAATGTGCATTAAAAAATACAGGTACCTGTTGGCATAGGTAATAATTTTTATGTACTTTTAATTTCCTGTGCAAGAAAGAAGGTGATGTAATTATGACTTGAAAATGGGGAGATCAAGGAAAGAGTGGAGGAGAATTTAGGCTGGGTTGGTGGTCTTGGTGTTTGATCCAGAATATTTTAACAATACTCAGCTTCCAGCTCTCCCTTTTCTTCACTGGTGGGCCAACACCAACACCAGGCTGAGCATACATAAAGCAGATCCTTTATGTTTGGTGTCACATTCTTATAATGAGTACCCCTTTTTCCAGACCACCTGTGAGCAAAGCTCATTCACTCCAGAGTCAGTCCCCAGCTGGCAGCACATCCCCGATGTCCTACAGTCCCTGAGCAGCACAACTGAGTTAAATGCAGGACTCGTGTACAAAAAGAGGGAGAAGCTTCTTACAGCAAAATTGCCATGGGGTATCAAGAGGTTCAGATAACCCTCTGGAGCAGCTGCACAAAGATCTTAGCACGCAAAAACGTCCCTTCAGTGGGTGTGCACCAACAGCACTGCCCTTCATAGCAGCAGGTTGCAGCACACTGTCCATGTGGGAAGTGCAGTGACAGCCATGGAGGCTGTGTCAGACACCTGTGCTGGGCAGAGGGGCTGCAGAGATGTCAGAAGGAAAACATTAAGCAATTGGAAAACTGCATTTTTCATATGTTTAACTTCTCATTGCTGTTGTTGTGGTGGTGTATGTTTCTTTAATGTGGCTTTGTATTGTATTTCTTTAACTGATTGTTCCTGGTTTCCCAGGATAGTTGTTTTGGTCCAAGTATTCTCTTCTCTTTCCCAGTTGTCCATCCCTTCTTGATCCACCTGCTAAAGTTGTTGATCCTGTGTTGAATCCACCCTTTGTTCTTGAATGTTCCCTTCCTAGATGTCAATCCTTCCCTGTGCCAACTCCCTTGGGAAATCCCCTAAAGCTCGAGGCCCCATTGGTTTGTTTAAATTGTACCCTTCCCATGTATTCCTCCATTGGTTGCAATATTGCAAACCCTGCTTTGTGCTCCCCC
>VZTB01000086.1:128091-230521 GCA_013397245.1 Thryothorus ludovicianus | reverse complement strand
ATGCATTATTTAAAAACATTTCTTTGAGTTCCCCAAGCTGTCTCTCTTAATTTCTCTTAGTTTTAGTCTGTTGCAGATCTTCTGATAACAGATGATCAATAAATTCCTTCCCTGGGGGTCTGGTGTGTTCTTCATCCAAACAGGATAATCGAAAGATGAGAAGAATTTCCTGACCATCCCTTCACCAATCTCTGAGACAGCCACAAAAGCTCCTCACATCGCACCACTACTTTCAAGTTTGCCAATAGCAGAAATAAAAGAAACCACACAAATACAACGTAGTTTCTCCATACCACACACACAGCATTCCCTTCAACATTTGTGAAAAGCCAGCTTTATAATATGCATTTATAACATTGCCCACCCTACCTGCCCCGCTTGCAGCAGTGATCAGGGCAGGGAGCAGGACGTGCTCTCACACTTGTGCCCAAGAGGGGACAAGGGACCTGCCTGTGCTGCTCAGACAGGCACATCCAGGGCTGTGGCACCAGCCACGTGCCTGTGAGCGTGGCCACCTTATGGGCACTCAGTGGGTTTGTGAATGAAATGTTATTGCACTCCTTGGTGCTGGGAAGCTGGTTTACATACAGCTGCATGTTAAATACCATTAACTGAAATTAATTAGGTAGCTGCTTTTTAATTCTTTGGACTGTAATCCCATATCACAAGAGCACCATATTCAATCTGGCACAAGCTGTTCACAGGAGAGGCCCAGACCTAAATTAGCATCTAATCTAAATTAGCTTTGGCCACTTGAAAGTCTGGCTCATCTAGACTGGGTTAAAGTCATTAGTGGTGAACTCTGAGAGTGCTGTGCTTTGCCTGTGCTGCAAACATCTCCATGAAGGATAAACCTGTGTTTCTTCAGAGCTAATCATTTGTACCTGAATGCTACAGTTTTGTTGATGTATTTTAGAAAGGCAGGAGTACATGGGAGTCCTGAAAACCAGGGTGAGAATTGAAATTTCATCTGTCTAGGATTCAGGGAGTGTGCATGTTTTCACCAGAGTGAACCCAGGCTCACTAATGATATCTGTTCAATTGCTGTAATTGGTGAATGGTTAGATTAACAGGAAGGTGATAATTTCCATTTAGTAATGGGTGGTTTTGCTGTTAAAACATAAAATATATAGGAGAAATTTTGTTTGGAGAGCATTTTCTCTTTTTCTGGTGGTTAAAGTCATATAGTGGAACAACTTAGACTTTGTGTACTGATGTTTAGATGTAAATACCAATTTTAGGAGCAAAAGAAATAATTCAAATCAACCCCATGTCCATTTATGATTATAGCAGACTATCATTAGGAGGAGTGTGGCCAGATCAAATAAACCCTTCATAAAGAGAAGTATTCCTCTGGGTGAAATAACTGTACTGAGGTCAAAAGGTCTGCTTTTATAAGTAGTGATTATTTGTATAGTTATGGCTTTATGCTTCAGCTTGCAAAAATTTACATTGCTTATTACTTATAAAGAACATTGTACTGCTGAAAAAGTTGTTAGTCTGGTGATACTTAGCTCTAAATATGACTTGAAGTAGGGTAGGTTTATTATTTAAATAGCTATTCAGCTGTGAATCCTTGAGATGTCTCTGTGCATGAACTATAGGCATTTTGCCATTTTTCATCATGATCAATGGGCTGATTTGCAAGGCAAGAATCCTGCAGCCCTTGCAGCACATGGCAATGTGTACTGTGCCTTTGGAGATGGAAATATGCCTTACAACAGATGGACAAATATTATCACTAGGCAACTGCATGAAGACAAAATAATCTTTCAACAAAATTGCCCATGGAGCTTTATGCAATCAGAGGATGCATTTTCTGTGTGTCTGTGTGCTAGGGAAAAACAATTTTTTGTTTGGTTTGTTGTCCTGTAACAGTGATGTTTTGGTGGTCGGTGCCACTGCTTTGTGGCTGGTGTTAGAAATACTGTAGTGATAACTATGAAAAGGTGATTTTTTTCCCTCCCTAACCTGATGTTTTTAGTTATGCCATATCTTCCTGAACAGATGGCAGATATTCTTGTTTCCACAGAGTGTGCTACAGTGTCGTGCAGGAGGGGCTGACAGGGGACAGGAGTTTATAACCAGGGCGTATTGGGTGGTTCTCCTGTGCACATGGTGGTGCAATTTAGCCTGATTTCGGTCGCAGGAGAAATTCTGTTTGCTGCAGGTGAAGTGTTCAGAGAAACAAACACCAAATGTAGCAACTGGCAGGAGGAAAATCTGGGAGTTTGTCTAGGCTGTTTGTTGCTGTTCTATTTTGTATTGCAATCACATCAGAGATCCTCCCTCTGAATTCAGGGCTTCCTGTTGCCTGGCAGTGTGCAGCCACAGAAAGGTCTGTTCACTGCCCTGATGGCTCTGTGGGGTAGACAGATGAGAAACACAAAGGCTTGAGAAAAGAGAAAGCAATTATTTTCATCATACAGGTTAGTAATAACAGCCCAAGAGGAGTGTGATTTAATAAGGTGCCATCAGAAGCTGGGCTGTGCATCCCAGACAGTACTTGAGACCTTTGTATCCTGTTTCAGAGCCTGGAGCAAGATAAACCTCTGCCAGAGCCTGAGTGGGGTGCAGAAATACAGCGTTGCTTAGGAACTGGATTCCTCCTGCTTTCCCTTATTTGTTTGTCCTTGATAGCACAAAAACTGGTGAGTGGCCTTGCAGAGGAGAATGGTGTTACCATTATCTCTGAGGTTTCTATTACCATCAGTGCTGCCACAGAAAAAAGACTTTCCACTTCTATGATGTTTAATCTCTTTTCACAGATATTAAATGTGAATGAGTTATTAAATATTATGACTTAACTTTGAGAACATAGATGAGTGTAAATTGCGCAGAGGTCCTTATTAAGGCTGCTTTCAGATGAGGTCCTTAATCCTGCCTGATCTCAGTAAAAGAAGAGTGGTGGTATTGTGAACCATGCCCAAGGAATCAAGATAGGAGCATTTATTTTTCAAGACCTCTTAGAAGGAGAAAGGTAGTACTGCCTTTAAGTGTTCTGCAGTTTGATGTTTAATTCTGCTTTCTTTTATATATTGCAATCTTACCAGTTGTTATCTGCATCTATCCAAGGGCTAAATGCTTGTCAAGAATTTTGACAATCCTTTATGTCAAACAAGTATTCATACACTCGTTTATTTACCACTGATTCTTACAGGTTTTATGCTGCTTTAGGTGTGTACTGAGACAGCCACAAAACTCAACCTGCAGAAATTTCAGCATGAATTGTGATTAAGGTTTGAGTGATTTAACTCCTCAAAAATTACTCAGGTCTGGTTTGTGGGCTGATTGTAGTTCTCAGTCTTTAATCATGAGTTTAATGCTTTTTTGTTTCTCCGTTCTCAACTATTGTAGAAAACAATTGGTTACTATCAGTTTTCTATCACTTGCATTCAAGTGTGGATTTCTTAAGAGGTCCAAATAAATTAGAATAGCCTTTTCTAACAATTTAGAAGTTAATATTGCTGCCATTACTAGACCTTGGAAGTTTTCCATCTATCTTCTTTATCGTACCTGGCTCCTTGCCTGTGCCTGTGGCTCTGTAGTTGTTAATCTCTTGGGAATAGCTGGTACCTGTTCCCTAAGATCACTGTTCCTGCATGTTCCATCACAGCAGCCTCCTCTCGACTTTTTTTTTCCAATAATTTTAAAGCTAAATCTCTCTCTAGTATGTTTAGGGAGGTAGCACCTTTTTTGACACGTTGTCATTTGAACCAGAACTGTTCTCTTTTGTGCATGGGATTTCTGCAGTCCTCTAGTTCAGGCTGATTGTATCATTACAGATAGTTTCCTTTGCTGGATGTGACCCTTATTCTCCTACTCTATTTAGATGATCTTCTTTCTGAAGGCAGAAGTGTCCAAAGCCATCCTCAGTGTCTGCAAAAAATCCCTGTCTTTTGTTCATAAACCTTTGAAATTCTCCCTCAAATTATTTTGCCTGATAGAGATGTGCTTATGTCCAGATACATTTAGAGTTCATTAAATTCATCTAATTGAAAGAAATTGAGCAAAAAAAGTGGTTTTCTTTCTTTTTTTTTTTTTTAATTTTATTTTTTCCTTTTAGTTTTACAGGCAGATAATGCCCTTTCAGGGTGTGTTCCCAGCAGGTGAGTGTGTCCTGGCTGTTCAGGATGTGCAGTCACTGAGCTGTGTGTCCAGTTCCTTAGTGTCACTGAGTTTGGGCAAGGCTGTCTCACTGCCCCAGGACTGTGTGGGTGCCTCCTCCCCGCTGTCCTGTCCAGGTCAGACCCTGCCTCTGTCCTGTGAGTGGGGCTTTTCCACACTGGCAGCAGCTGTGGAGTGACCTGGATCAGGAAGGGAAGGGAACTGAGGAAAAGCCACTTCAGCAGAGGCAGGGGAGAGGCACAGGGCTGAATGGAAAGATCTTTTGTAAGGAAAAGTCAGAGATCAGAGTAGCCAAATGAAAAGAGCAGAGGGCTCCCAGGGTTGGTGTTCTTCCAGGTGGGAGGAGGACAGGAGCCCAGGCACCAGTGAAGCACTAAAGGTGTGTGAGGGACAAAAAAAAAATCTTTCAACTAATTTGAGGTCAAAAGATTGAAATGTTTATTGCAGCGCTGGAGCACAGTGGACTATTGTCCTAAAGATATGTGCTGAGTTTACAAAATTTGATTCTCTGTTTATTTCCAAAAATTAGTTATATTCATAAAGTTACCTAACACGCCTATACATATTCATCACCTGTCCCCGTGTTGTATGGAAATTAGCTGGATGTCTGTTGCAGTTGGGCAGTTCTCTGTTTAATTGAGGTGCTGGGCCTTTTGATTTGAGTCAGTGCTTGTGTGGGAGGAAGTAAAGACGTCTTCCTCACCACTTTGTCCTTTGCCAGGTCTTTGTCACCCCTTGGTTATGGTCCAGGCTCTTTCCTTGGCCTCAAGCATCGAAAATCGTGGTTTTCTGATTTCTTACAATGCTAAGTGTCAGATACATGATAAATTGTTTTGCTCCATACCTATATATTAATGATTAAACTCTTAATTTCTTCTTTGATCTTATTATTATGCTAGGCCCTGCTATGTGATGTATTGCTTACATCTTGCTGGCTACATGTCTAATTTCTGATTTTTTTTAACCCTTTGACTCACCAGGAGGGTGGTGGGAGTGAGCAGCTGGGCTGGGCACTTTGAGAAGTTTTGCCTTAGATTAGGAGAAAACAGCCAAGCCTGGAAACCCCTGTGTGTGAGTAGCTGTGCAGCTCCCTGCTGCTCCCAGAGAGGAACAAACTGTGTTACCAGCAGAGTGTGACAAATGAAAAGGTTTTTGAAATTATGTGGAGCTAAAAATGAATTATTTTCTCCAAATGGGTAGTAGGGAAAGGGAAGAGGCAAACACTGTTAGGGTGAGGGAGGAGAAGGAGCTGTGGCTAATCCTCAGTGAGGATGAATGACAGACAGGTTTGGCTCTCGTGACTTGTGGAGCTGGGCTTACTGAGAGCAGAGACAGATTGCAGCTACCTTGGAAAACTTTTCATAACTGAGAAAGCAAAAGTACCAGGTAATAGCCACAGATACCCTTTGTTTCACACATCCTGATTTAAACCCACAGCAACAATAGGTGAGACTTTTAATACATTGTAGGCAGGGAGAATATGTTATATCAAAGGGATGACAAAACAGCTGTGCCAGCAGCAAAGCGCAGAAGATGACATTTTTATTGCTGTAACACTGTAAACAACATTGCTGAATTTGGTAAATATGAGAAGTTTGGAAGAGAATTGCCTGGGATGACCTTTGGTTGGCTTAAAGGACTTGAGCATATTTGTGCTTTTTTCATTAGGCCCATCTCAGAGTAGAAAAGGTTACTGCAAAAGGGAGGCTGCAAGAGGAAATGCAGTAGTGGTGGTGTAAGGGTTAGGGTAATTCTGTAATTTTAACATTTAACAATTCTAGTTAATTTCTTTCACATATTAAAATCTGCTCTCTTATGTTCTCTCTAAGACTGCTGATCTAACTTGCCAAATGCAAAAAAGCCTTTTCTAAGCCACTCTATCCAAGCCAAATAGCACTTTCTTTTTTTAATATGCATATTAGTAATTGAGCTGCATATAAAGATATATAAACGGATATTTTATTAATATAGTGATTTAATGTGAGAAAACTATGAGCATTCAGTGTAGTTTTAAGAAATACACAATTTTAAGGAGCAGCAATTACAAGTTTTTCATTCTGCTTTTTTTTTTAATGCTAGTATGGACATTTTTAGAATTACACATGGCTTTTAGCAAGCTCTCTGTTTGTCATTTCTGAAGATATGGATCAGCTACCCAAATTACTTTTATTGTAACTCAAAATATCTTTTTTTTTTTTTGTTTTGTTGTTCATGATCAGTTGAAAAAATATCTGATTAAAATAAAGCTATTTTTTAAATTCTGGCAGATCATTATTTAATAGTGAGTTTGATGTAATGAAGGGAGCATTCCATGGAGCAGGTAAGGGAAAAACCAAACCAGTGTTGGGAACAAATAATTTAAGATTGTGCTGCCAAGAGGGGCTGTGCTTCTCCATGAACTGCTTCTGAAGCAGCTCCAACTCCTTCAAATGCTGCTCCAACCCCATTTCAGTGGGGTCTTAGTGGGCCTTGGGCTCCCTGCACTCCAAAATCCTGGAGGTCATCACCGAGTCCCCAGCTTCTCCGAAGGTGGGGCCAGCCGTGGCTGCTGCCCACAGGTTCTTCCATCAGCAGGAGAATGAGCTGGGTAAGGTCACAAGTCATTTGAGCTTGCTCTGCACACACTGGTGACACTCCCTGACTTGGCAAACTCTGCCTCAGTCACAGTCACAGCCACAGCTCCTGTTGGTACCGTGTCATATCTCTCAAATATCAAAATTCTCCAAATGTATCAGAAACTGCAGTTCTGCTTTAGAAATGTGTAAGCAGAGGCAGAGGTAAGAGGAAGTGTGAACTAAAACCTGGTGTTTGTGGTTCCAGGTGTGCTGTAACTGCTCTGCTCTTCAGCCCCTCAGTCTAAGTCAGGCTTTGCCTTTTGCACCCATTTAACAGTTGCAAACTAAAGCTTCAGAAATATCCTTTCAAACTAAAGCTTCAGAAATATCCTTTCTTTTCTTCTGAATACGTGTTAGGGAGAATCTTGATTTATAACATCAGTATTCTGTGTCCTACTATATAAATTTATAATTAACCTGTTATTGAAGAAGTGTCATCTTTCTCATGGCCTCCAGAATGATCAGGAACTGAAAGGATGCAGTTGGGTGACTATAAAGTAAATCAACCAGTGTATGTGATGGTGACATCTCACTGAGAAACTTTGCATTTCCTCTGAACTTAATTCACTCCTCTCTGCCTTTCTGGGCTCTGGGCACTGAGATTATTTGGCATCTGTTTGCTATAGTAATAAATTTGGAAATAATTCAGTGAGCTCTACTAGGAAGCCAAGGCTTGTGACAATTGCCTGAGGCTTCTGCAATCCTCTGGTGCTACAAATCATCACAGCCTTGTGATGCCACCCTGACTCCAGAGTGCCAGAAGGGAGGGAAGAGACATCAGCCTCTGTCTTGAGTGCCTCCCTCTTTCCACTGCCACCTAATTGTTTGGGGAATTGGAAGAACCATAAATTAGAGAGATTAAATTCTGCTGCCAAGGCAGAGGTTTGGCTTTAAAAGAATCGGGAGTTCCAGAACAGTCGTGCTGGTGTGCAAGATGGCTGTGTAATTCTGGGACAGATAATAATAATTTGTAGATAATTTGGAGCTTGTGACTGCTTGTAAATCCTGATTTAAGGTGCTGAAGTTGTTTTATTGGTGTGGCTTTGTTTGGGGCTGATGAGTGTTTCCAGGATGCCTGTTGTAAAATAATGTTGTTTCAATGATAGCTACTGTTCTCAGTTATTTTTTTAAGTTACGTTTGAACAGACGTGGCTGCTGACATATCTGTTTCTGAATCAACTGAGCTCTCGGGGGATAAGTGCCCATTGCAATTACGAGCATTTAATTGTTTTTCTAAGTGTAAAGTATTTACATATTCTGAAAGCATGAGGAATTGGTGTTTCCTTGATTGGAGTTTACGTGTCTGAAATATTTTGACTCTGTAGTGTAACATTACCCATTATTGTAGAATTTTTCGGTATTTTTGTGCAAATGCTGCAAACAATAAGACTTAAAGCCCAGGAAATCAGGAGCAGGATTAGTTTCTCTTGATGATAAATGCTTACACCCCAGACCAGTGTTGTGCTAGTGCTGTTTGCTCCCACATTTAAGGTTTCTGAGCTGAGACCACCTCGTTGTGTTAGCGAGGATGCCAGCATTGCTGACTCAGTCTAACACATATTAATGAACCTTTCTTCACAACTAAAGCTGCAGTTTTAATGAGATTTGTGTTTCTCAGGCCTTCAGCAATTTCCACAATCATCTTGAGCTTGAAAATTCTTCAAGAGAAAGTTAATATTAACATTATCAAGTAAAAATATGTTTTATGGCACTGGGGATGCTGATGGGTGGGTGAGTACTCTTCAGTTCATTCTGTGACATTTCAAAATGTTGATTTAAAAGAGTTATGCCTCTTGCCATGGACATATCTGCCCACTTGGCGACACAGTTCCAGTAGAGGTGGCATTCAGCTGGCCAGGGTACCTGTCAGACCCATCACCCACACAACTCCCTTGATGAATCCCTTGCTCTGCCTGGCTCCCATTTGACATCACCTGTGCTCAGAACCTGGGGGGCATCTTCTGTAAAGCAAAGCTGGGGTGGAAGAGCCACTGATCAAACTAAAACATGCTACTCATTTTTCTGTACAAAGAACAGACATGGAGTAAA
The DNA here is from genome assembly GCA_013397245.1 of Thryothorus ludovicianus. Taxonomy (NCBI): domain Eukaryota; kingdom Metazoa; phylum Chordata; class Aves; order Passeriformes; family Certhiidae; genus Thryothorus; species Thryothorus ludovicianus. Next base: position 221,729 of record VZTB01000086.1, on the reverse strand, counting down.
TGGAGAAAAAAGAAAAAAGACATAAGACATCTCCTAAAAATGAACAAAGGTAGATTTTCAATGGTATCTTGCAAGAACGTAGATCCTAATCTTTACATGTTTGTGTTGTTGAATGGGCTGTAAATTAAGACAGTGCTCCCTCTGAAAGCAAATGTAATGCTCTGTGCTGGGGAGTACTTCTTTAGATGATATCATAAACCTTCAGAGACTTGCGGCTGAGTTATTTTCTAAATTTCGAGTGGAAAGCTGCATGCTTGTTACTCTGATTGTATTTCAGGTAAAATTCCTGTTTCCACCTCCCACTCCTGTTTCCTAGGATTAGTCTCTGTCTCTTTTATTGAATCCTGCTTTTTAATATGAAGACTTATTTTTTTGTTAGAAAAATGAAAACCAGTTATGTTCACTGACATTCCCACTTGTATCAGGTGTCTGCTTCACCCCATTTTAATTTGAATAGCTGTTCATTTGATCTCATAAGCCTCTCATTCTACAAGCATTTGTTTTGGAACTCACTTGGTTCAGCTGAGGGGATGCTGAGAATGCTCATAAGTCATGGTGGGATTTGGCCTTTGTTAGATACACAGCAATTATTACCTTGTTAGGTGCTGGTGTGTTACAAGAGCTATTGTAGCCCTTGCAGGAAATCCTGGTTCTTCGTAAAGGTTTTTTTTCCCTACGAGTTCCTCCTTTTCTTTTCCCCACCATTTTGCCAGGAGCACTGCATCACTGAGAATGGAAAGTATTCTAAAAAGTCTGAATTGTTGGATAAATTACAGTCGAATTAGTTTGGCCATTTCCTTTGAAGAAACAAAATGCTCTTAATTAGAAAGAAGTGATTTAAACTTCCTTGTACCTCAGCGTGTACCTGAGGACACAGGTGCTTGTGTCCTTTGGTGGCAAGAGTTGGACAAGCACAGAACCAATTTCCTGCCCATTCTGCATCTCAGCACATAGCTTTGACAGTGACCACCCAATCCTCAAATTTAGAAATGTTTCTCAAGATTAATTATTTAATGGTGAAATTATGTAGCACTTCTCTGGACTATTTAATAACATGTGAATAATTTTTTAAGTCTATAGAATCTTTAGTCAGTTTATTTATGCAGATTTTTCACAACAAAGAAAGCATTTCTGCTTTCATAGGATGAAGGTCAAAATCTTTCTTGGGTTAACTACACTATTTTTGAGTTATTCTGGGGAAAAAGGTCTCATTTATAGTGTGTATTTTTCTTGACTTAGATGTTTCTTCACTGAAATTCTTCTTAAGATTGGAAGTGATAAAAAGCATTTGTCATCCAGTGCATGACCAGTGACATATGTGAAATGAGTTTGTTTATTTATTAGGTAAAGATTTTCAAAGCTATACTAGAAAACCAACATTTTTTCTCACTATTTGCATTTATAGAAGCAATAAAGATCCTGAGATTCAAGTTAGCTAAAATTCTGAGCACATCAAAGGTATAAAATTTCAAAGTTTACACAAGAACTTTATTACTAGAATTTCAGTAAACTTGGTAGAATGTCCTTGTGCATTGCACAGCTCAAAATTATACTTGGCCACATATTGGGCTTGTAATATCAAAATTTAGTTTTTGATTGATCAAAGCCTTTGTAATTTCTTAGATAAAATTGGTTCCAACTACAAGTTTACAAGAAAACCTTTACTCAAAGCACTTTCAGGCATTGTTACTACATTTTTTACAGCCTTTTGCTATAGCCTCTGTGCTTGGGTGCTTGATTGCTCCTGGAGTGAATATTGACATTCTGCTGAGACAGACATGGCAAGCTGATGTGTTTTGTTTAATGTTTAAAAGCTACTCAGGCAGCCTGAGGTTCACAGCCACCTTGGGACAGGAGGGAGAAAACAGAAAAGCAAGATAGAAGGAAAAAAAGAATCCAGAAAAAAAAGTATTTGTAAAAAGAGTTCTTGTTCAATAAATTCAAATCTGTCTCTGAATAATAGAAAAGCAGATTTTAAAAAGCTTCTAAATTGTTCCCTGAACTGAGGTCAAGGAAGAAAATAATGCCATTCACAGTGGAACATGGATCAATAAGAAATCCAAATAGGATGGTGCTTTTTATTGTGGTTATGTTTGACAGCATGAGTCAATGTGGAGATGCAGACCTTCTCAGTTTAGAAGCCTGAGTTTTTCTGTATAAATGAGAGAGATGTGCTTCCCACAGGCCATTCCTGTCAAAGATAAATGCCTGAAGTTATGTATCTTCCCTAAGTGAAAATGTTTTGATTCTGCATCTTAACATGGCAACACACCCTTGAAAACTTGTGACACTTTACTGGGAGTATCACGTGCCAAAACCACAATTTTTTTTCCAGATGTGTTTTTTTCTCCAGATGTAGTTACAGCCTTAGCAGCAGAAATTACAGCAGCCAGCACAGTTGTATCTCCCTTGGTCCTGATTTACAAAGTCTATTAGTGCCAGTTAACTGGATCTATAAGTGCAAAGGTAATCCTGGTCAAAGTTTTGAGATGGGAGTGTCTTCTGGCACACCTGAGTTACTGAGTTACTGTAAACAGTTAAGGGAACTAGAGACAGTTTCTTTGAGCTCATCCCGCTCTGGATTCAGCTCTTCCTTGCCTTCTTCCCTTTCTTCCTCTGAGCACTGCCCCAAGCTCTCCTTCTACTTCTCCTCCTCTTCTAAGAGATCCTTCCCTCTGTTCAGCCTTTCCCTCCAGTTCATCTTCCCAGTGTGTTACTGTGAGGAACCCATTTGAAGATTTTCCATGTTGCCACTTCCACTCAAGCCCATCACACCGCCAAATGCCTCAAAATATTTCTGCATGAAAAAACGTGGGACACTTGGCATCAAACCACTAAGCTTTCAAAAAGCAGTGCTGTTTCTTCATGCCTCGATCTGTTTGGGCCTTTAAGAATATTTTCATATTTTAATTGAAAGTTATTTGGAAAAAAAGAAAAGTATTCATTTTTTAGCTTCATCCTATTTTATAGACTACCCTCCAAACTATGATATCTGCCATGCCTGGAGTCTCTCACTTGTTAAAAATTAAGAAGAACTTACTAGTATTTGAAAGCAAAAAAAATGAGTAGCTCAGTTTTTTTTGTCACCCTCCTCCAACTGGCCCAGCTTTAATTTCAGGTTATTAAAATTCAGTCGTAGTAACACTGAATGTGGTTAATTCTGTAGGAATTTAGATTAAGTGTTTTGAGCCTGCAGACCAAGTTAGATTAAATAATACTGCCATGTGCTAATAAATTTTTGTCTTCCAGGATTCTACCCACAAAGATATTACATTAGAAAATTGAGGCAGTTGCTAGGGTTTCAAGCATATAAATTTGGAAGTATTCTGACTTTGAAAGATGTCAAAAAATAAGCCTGAAATGATTCTCTGTGTTCTATTCTCATCAAATTAATTCCATTTGAGAAGCTGCATCTGTAGATTTTCATTAGCATTACTTCCAAACCCAGTTACCACCCTCCTTTCTGGTTCTTGAGTGATGGAGTTATTGAATTCCTCACTGGATGAGGTTATCTGGAGCCCTGAGGATAAAATTCTGAGAGAGTTTATTGCTGTGATAGAATTTGTGTGGATTGCTTACTATCACAATATTATTTCTGTGTTATTTATATATACATTTACAACATCTCATATAAATTTACAAATAAGAACAGGATAGTACAGGTCACATAAGAAGGGATTTCAGTAATCACTCTGCTAAAGTTCTATGGTCCTTCTCTATCATTTTAGCAAATTGACTAATAAAATGTTAAATGGGAGTTTGGTGTTTCCACTGTCTTCAAGGTGACTGAAACTTGGATAGAGTCTGTATTTTGCATAAACTTCCCTCTTCTTCATCACCTTAGACTGACTCTTCAATGTGTTAATTCTCATTTATGATTTTTGATATAAAAACAGCTTACATAGCAGAGAGAGCCTTAATTGCACATTAAACTGCCTTCTTTGCTGAGCTGAGAGAACTCACTATAAGGCAAATTTGAATTAAAGTAGTGTTGGCCATGCTCAGAATTCATTAGCTGTTTAAAAACCTTAGTACTGTTAGCTAAACTGATGTGGCTTGGAATGCTGATAAGGCTGGAAGCATAAACGCTGTACGTGCAGCATTGCTGGGCTATAGAGAGAACAGCTTAACCTGAACTCTGTCTTTTAAATTTGCCTGATTTCAGTGGATTAATGCCCATAAAGAGAAGTGAAGATTTCCTATCAGTACAGAGAAACAGAGCTCTTTGCTCATGACAGGCTGGTTATGCACTGCTCTGCAGCTGCCTCTGGTGTGCCCATAAAACTGACACCAGCCTCCTCCCAGTCACTGGGAACTTGCTGGGGGCAACATCCTGCTGCCATTAGAATCCCACAGCAGCTTTTTAACACTTTCTAGAGCCAAACTTCTCTACTGCTTTATTACTGCATTGCATTATAGAATACTGAAGTCCATTTAGAAGCAGTAAAACAGTTTAATAACTCTAAGTCATACTTTTTTTCTTAGCTAGACGCATGGGCACCGTCTCCTGCCCCATAGCAGCTCCTTGTTGATCTCTATTGCACTGCATGAAACAGGCCAAGCTGTCATCAAAGGCACTTGGGCTGCCTCCAGGAAGATGATGAATCAATAGGTTAAATTTAATTGAGGTGGTGTATTATTCTGAATGAATAAACTTGGCCTTATGCTACAGTGGAAGTATATCTTTTATCTTTGTTTTCCTGGCTATAAAACTCTAAGCTACATCCTTTACTCAGGCTTACTGTGCATTTCTGATACCATAGTGCTCTAATATCTTGCTGTATGTCACTGTCATTTGGGCTGCAAGACTAATGCAAGAATTCATCTTGGCTGTGTTGGCCATATATCCTTTGCACAAGGCAAAAATATTTACCAGACTAGAGATAGAAGCAGCAGTGGCTGAGTAATGTGTGTGCAAAATGATCTATGAATGCAGACCTCGATTGACTGGAAATGAAATACTGTGATAAAAATCCCATTTTTGAAATATGTGGTTGTGCCAAGGAATGTATTGCCTGCTCTGTGTTTTTATAGAAGTTGTACAGTTTAAGCATTTTTTTATATACTAACTGGAACATTGAGGAAGTGTACTAGTGGGTTTGGAAAAACAGTTATTGTAAGACTATTGCCAAATTACCCAGTCAGACTTCAATGTAAGCACTTTACAGTGTTCTGTTTCTTATGCCACTCTGGATTAGAAAAGCTTTTAAATAAGGGAGGGAATGTGTCAAGAGATGGCAGATTTGAGGAAATAAAAAAATTTAAAAAGTAAAACATTCATGTTACTTCAAGCTCATGATGCTTGCAATAAAAGAACTAGTTTTGAGACATTCTTTAAGCTGGCAACAAAACAGCTCATGGTAAAAATACTGTTTAGCTCTTAGATGTGCCTGTTGTTATGTTGATGGATGTGTACAGTCTGAAAAGCATCACACCAGACTTAGAGTCTGATACCATACCACTCCCTTCACTTGGACTAAGAATAGGGAACTCTACGTGTACTTTCTCTGAAAGTAAATTGTTGTATCCACAGACCAGAGTATGTACAAACAGAGGCATGTTATCAATTTGATTTTCATCTGTTGTTTGAACAGGTATGGAGGCACCTCAAAGCTGCAGGAGAGCACCATGGAAACCAGGAGAAAACACAAAGAAAGAGGGAAAGGTAGGAGGACTCATTCTACTCATTCTTGGAGTGTGTGAAATTTCCTGTTTTTCCTAAAAGACAGGATCTGCTCAGTGAAGAGTTCCTTGCTGCGTGGAGCTGCTGAGGATTTGCAGGAATTGGCAGTAAAGGGAGAGGGGCAGGAGCTCAGGGCTGCTGAGTTTGGGCCAGAGCAGTGTGGTGTGATGAGAGCTCTGTGGGTGTACAGAGCTGTCTAGGGAAAAACTGGAGGAATGCCTTGATTCCTAGCATGTTGTGATAAGTTTTGGAAGGTTTTCAAACTCTAAGTGTGGAATGTTTTTGGGGATAAAAGCTTTACTTGCTGTGGGTGGTGTTTGGAGACCCGTAGCCCCAGAGAGGAGAGTGGGAGACCTCTGTGAACCTGTGTGAAAGGGTGGGTGAACCTTACTGCTAGTTTAAAGAAGTTCCACCCCTTGTTTTTTTTTTTTAAATTTCTGCCAGAAGTTTGGTGTTGCTTTAGATGTAATGCATTATGGAGAAAAACTCATATCTATGAAAATACTTCCTCTTCTAAAGTGGCCTGGAGCAGATGCAGGTACAATCTGCCCAGGCTGGGGAATGGCAGCTCTGCTCCCAGGAAAGGGGAGATTCACTGAGAGTGACCTTTCAGCCTTCAGATATTTCATGAATGTGCTCTCCTGAGGTGCTGTTATTTAACTGCAGGCAGCAGAACGTGTTCTCCTGCTGGCTGTGCAACTCTTGCCCATTGTCAGGTCAGAGCAATCGACGCAGCTCCTGCCAGGCCATGGCTTTGCAAAGGTCATGCACGCCCTGGCAAAGCCTGTCCCTTGCATTTTAAAAACAGTAGGAATCAAATTTTATCAGCAACTGTGACCAACAGAGCTACAGGAGATACAGCTTAATATTCTATTACAGATTAGAACTGCTGGGAAAACCTCTGAAGTGAAACAAGGAAGGGACAAAAAAAAAATAAATTAAAAAACTTTTTAAGGCTAAGGTCTTTTAGCATTCAGTCTGTCAGTATAGACTCTTCTGGGTAATGTGTTGTGGATTTCTGAAGGAAACATATAAGGATTTCAATGAATAATCACTAAATTATGTTTTCTTTTCTTAAGAAAAAGATCCCCCACTCCCCTCCCCCCAAAAAACAACCAATCCAAACAATCAAACTATCCAAAGGCCCAAGTACATTTTAAAAGAAAATGATTGTTTCTTGGAGGGTATTTTTAATGATAGGAAAGAGCATATTCTGTGTTTTGTGTGTTTAAATGTTGAGTGCAAATGTGGGGTTGTGCCAGCGTACAGGAATTTGAAATGCAGGGCTGTCACCTGCATTGCTGCATTGCTGGGAGTGCTGGTGGTTGCAGCAGCTGCCTGTGAAACATTTATGAAATGATGGTTTTCCTGCAGCAGGGCAGGCTGGCATTCAGAGGGGAGGGAGAGAGAGAAAGAAAGGTGGAGATACAGAAGGTGACATTTTGAGATCATGCATGTGCTGTGGCTGGCCAGACCAAAGATTCTGGTGTTAACTAGACAAGGGCATGAATCTCTTGGGGAAAGGGTTGTGTTGTATGTAAGAACCCAGAGTGGCACCCATTTAATGTTTAGAGGCATGATAGAGTGTCAGTGGTAGGAAGTGAAAAGTTCTTTAGCAGCCCTGGAACTGCACTGAGCAGGACATTTCTGTTCTCTCTGGGATATCCAAGCATCTGCTTTGCAATCAGGGAATGACTTTTCAGGTAGTAATGGCTTTTCAGGGAGTGAGCACTGCTAAAATTTCTGGGAGTGAGAACACTACCAGAGATTAGTTTAACTAAAATTCATCAACCATGTGAATTGTGTAAACCACAGGTACCTCATGCTCCAGGTTGGTGAAAATCTGCAGAAGCAACATGAAGCACATTAACTAGTTTAGTGTCTGTCATTAAGTGCTCTTAAAAAAAAGATTCTTTTTTCCCCAGCTGGAAAAGTTACCTGAAAGGAAGTGAAGCTGAACTAAAGGAATTGTGTGTACATTCTCATTCTGAAGAGTTGTGATTGCATGTGAAAGTGTTTGTCACATATACAAGCAATGGATAGGTTATTCTGATTTGCTTGGTTGGATTTATCTAAGGTACATTATTAATTACAGGACATTTTTCCTGCCTTGAAAATCATGTTTTAAAGCCGTTTCCTAATTTGTGAGAACCTAGTTCATGACTCCTAAAGGTCTATCTGAACATCAGTGAATCTAGGTGCAAGTATAAGCTGCCTCTGAAACTGCTGCTTAACACTTGTAAAATCCTGCTGAAATGGATAAGCTGAAGCATTCAGAATTGGAGGAAGGTTTTAAGTTTGACTTTCCTATGTTTGTTTGTAAAATGAGTATTGGTTTTCATAGAGTAAAATATATATATTCAGTAGTGCTTTGAAGTTCTCTGTCATATGAATAGTTATATGTAGAATGAAGAGAGAAGAGGTTCTTCTGCCTGCTTCGGGATTTGGCTTTAGTTTGATTTATTTGTTTATAGGGCCCCAAGGCCAGAGAGTGGGAGATGAGATTCTGCCACCAAGGTTATGCAGGTTCAACTTGATGGAAGGCAACAAAAAAAGTTGGTAGCAATGGTGTCTGTTGCCAGCCATAAGGTCTGTGTAGTGTTCTTGCATTACATCTCACTGCCCATGTTAAAATGCACTTGGTTCCTCACAGGCATTTCTATCTTAATAAAAACTTGCTGCTTTTCAAACTGCAGAAAAATTCGAATGGCAGCTTGGTACTTGTGGTAATAAACTGCTGCTACATTCATCCCAGAGAGCAGCTACAGCAGAATTCTGGAGCAGCCTCAGCCAGGGCCCTGCCAGCCTGGCTCTCCTCCCCTTGCTGCTGTAGCAGCTCTGAGCCAGAAGCAGGAGCTGTAAACTTTAAAATATTAGACTTTTCAGCCAGAAAGCCTTTTCTTGCAGCACTGAAAGCTTTTCCTGCATTTCAAGTGAGTGGGAGATTGTTTCCCCAGTCATAAGTCTGACTTTAAATACTATAGCAAGCAAAATTAGGCCATACATCATCCTAACAGTATCTTTCAAAGAATTCTTTACAGGATAACTTCAGACCATACAAAGCAGTAAGGTTTTGAGCCCAGTCACTGAGAATAGCACCATCATGAGTGTATCACAGGATGAAAGGGACTTGGGTGGCTGGAAACAACACTACAAAACTGCAGGGAGAACATGAGTAGGGATGTAGCTGTTGACTGTGTTTGATCTGGTGGTTTGTGTGACAGTGTTTGCCATTATGGTACCTTCTCCATGGCCTTTATCAGAACTGTATTTGCTGTCTCATTGCCTTTCCTGAGGGAAATTACAGCATGGTTTGGGTTGGAGGGGATCTTTCATGGTCACCAAGCCCATGGAGATCAAGGTGTATAAATGTGAGAGGAGTGTGTCTGCCCAGCAGCCTTGCTGGTTACTGTGTGTGTGCTGGGCTCTTACCAGGATGCTGCAAGCCTGGCTGGCCTCGATGCACTCCAGGGCTTGTAAAGTGATGTGAGTGGAGCTCACAGCTCCAAGGAGAAGTAAAAGTTCTTGCCAAAGCAGTGAGGACGTGTAAATATACTTTATAAGGGTTCTCTGGAAATATTTCTTTACATAAATAGCTGATAGGGAAGTCTGCAGATAGATATGAAGTTAAAGCTGAATTTATCATACCAGCAGGCTTTGCTGGGAGCACTAAATATTGATGTTCATTGTTAGCATGTGCATCACATTATGTGCCATTCATCTCAATATAAATACTGAAGTGTCTGACAAGGCATTACTCACCACGTATAACCTGTCAGAGCATGTCACTCTATATCATTCATACTGCTGAAACCTCATTAATTAATGGTTAAGGTAAAAAAAACCCAGCAGATTTTTTATTCCTGCATGAGGGGTAAAGTTATGTTTTATTTTACCAGTCAGTGTATTAACCTAGTGAAGTTCCCTGACTAGTTTTATGTGTTTCTGTCCACATTTACAGTTCTATAATGTCTTCAAAGGTGGGGTTTTTTAGAATTTTCATAGTTGAAAATGATATATTTGATAAAAATTAATGAATTTTTTATTCTTAAATCCCTGGGGAAAATCCTTGTGAAAAGTCAATGAAATTCTCATAGATTTTAAGGACTAGTACAGCCTGGCAAGGAAAATCTTTAAATATTTTAGATGATAGAGACACTTACCCTAGATTAGTAACCCTAGTGCAAATAACTCTAGATTTTTGGTCCACAGACAACTTTTCTGTTAAAGAGTCGAACTTTATATTAGATATCTGTGTAATATTTCTTGGGTCCTGCTTATAAGCAGGCTCTTTGCTGCTGCCTGGGTGATGTGAGTTTTCTCTCTGGTGGAGCTCATGTGCCAGCACAGGAGGGCAGGGGTAGAGCTGCTGTGCTTCACTTGATTTTAGTCCTTTGATACAACTTCTCTTCCTTCTCCAGCTCAGATTTTTTGTACACATAAAGCTGAAGTCAATTGTCTATAAAAGGTTATCAAATACTGGCTAATCTATCCAGTATGTATAATTAGAACTTGGGAGGAATCTTGTGGAGGCACTAGCAATCCTGGAGAAGATAATTAAAGCTGAAATATGAATATAGTAACACCCCCAAGAGGGGAAATATCTATCACATTATTGTATTAAAAGAAAGATTTTGAACCTTGAATCAGATACCCTTTGTGTTCCGAATTGCACAACCTCCATCTGAATCTGATTTTTTAAAAGTTAACTAGTAGGTTACAACTAGTGGATTGTGATTATTTTTTTTTTTTAAAGAGGGGAAAAAACACCTTATTTCCACTTGAGATGCAGGGACTGGGAAGCCCGAGTGTCAGCTCCTTTTTGCAGAGGTGCAGCAGGAGTGGATCTACAACATTCACAGAGTTCCAGCGGGGTAAAGAAGGGCAGACCAAAGCTTTGGTAGGGTGACTGTTCCTGTGGCAGTACCCAGCTCCTGCTGCAAGGGAGGTGCCATGCCAGGGCTGAGCAGTCCCTGGGCAGCCCCACACAGGAGCTGGGACAGGGATGATGCTGTAGGGAGCCAGGTCACACAGGCCCAGCTTGATCCATCCAGGTCTGTCACCTGCACCTCCCATTGCCCCCATGGACGCCCTAGAAACAAAACAAATGTTACTTCCAGATACTGCAGGGAGTCTGAAGCTAATAATTTTGCTTTGTTTCATTAGCCCAGCTGTAATGTAGCAGAGCTAATGCAGTCATATCCCAGTTAAGGTAGCAGGCAGCTTTAGCTGCTTATCTGCCATGGAAAGAACCACCTTCACTTTTGCGATGAAAATTAAATGTGGAAATAATTCCCTTTTCCTTTTTGGAATGTTACTGTGCTATTAAATAGGCTTAAGACCATTAAAGAGTAATGACATGAAGTTGCATGCATCATTATTTTAAAGGAGATTGAATGAAAATATACTGTCTATCTGTTCCAGCCCTTGCCTAATCCTCAGTTTAATAGAGATTTGTAAGGGCCATGATGCACAGCCATTTAGTAAGGAAGCAGTCTTCAGTTTCTAAAGCAGGAGGTTTAGTATCTACACTGTGAATGAAGTAAGCATAAAAGACATCAAAGATCCCGTTTTCTCAGTCTCAATAACTTTAAAGTTTTTCTATTAGTGTAGTCATACCTAGAGAAATGCAAAATAATACTAGAATATCAGTTACTCAGTAGAATATCAGCTCTCAGTTACTTAATGTGGCAGCTGGTTACAGCTGATTTCTCTAGTTACCTGTACTCATGAATTGCTTTTGGCTCCACTGCCCTGGTTTGAGCAGACTGGGGCTGGTGTAGCATCTGGTGGCTTCCCTGTTGTACCAGAGGGGAGGTGAAAGAGGAAGGCTGAAGGTGAGGTCTTCACTCCTAAATCTCATGTGGTAACTCGGGGTACAGTATCTGCATCTTCAAAGCATGTCAGCTGAGCTTGGACTCTTAGCTGTGCTTCTGAAAATTAAGGTTTTATAAATATTTATCACTGCTGAATGAATGACAAGATTAGAGCGTGGGTCATCATCTCTCACCTCTGCTGTGCTTGTTTATGCTTGGAAGATGTGTGTGTGTTTGTGGGAATCAAACAGCTTCATTACTTCATGAAAGGGAAAAAATAACCCAAAGATCCTTCAGTGCAAAACTCTAATTTTAAATGAAGGAAGCCTGAGCTACACTGTCAGTCATCAATGCATTTAATGTACAAGAGCTGCCTTTTGTCACAGAACCAAGGAGCTGGTGAGGCTGAGGGGAATCATGGCCCCTTGGCCAAGCACATCTGCAGCCTCTCCTGTGCCCTCATCCTCATCCTCCCCTGGCAGGCTTTGGGCCAGAGCCCCTACAGCTCGTGGGCACATCAGAGCACACAAGGGGAAAATGGTGGGGCATGTGTCCACAAAGGTTTATAATCTTCCTCCTGGTACATCTGCATTGCTAGGCCTGGTTTATATTTTGATAAATCTCCCTGGAGTCTTGGATCAAGCCTTCACTTAGAAAATAGTGCAGTTTTTTTAGGGTGGCTGAAAACCTTGCAGAGGCTCCTTCTCTGCTCCTGTTCTGAGGGAAAATGATGCACATGTACACACAAACCCAGAGAGAGCTCTCTGAAGGGCTGCAGCTCAGCACTGCCATGAAAAAACCTTCAGCAATGTGAATATTCTGTGCAAACCATGGCAAGGCAGCTCCTACCCTGTGACTTACAGAGGGCTGGGAAGATGCATCCATGGCCTGAAGTGCCTGCAGTTCACCCAGCCTGGGGGTGTAAGGTCTGGAGAGAGCTGGGAGGGTTTGGGTTTTTTTAAGACATCCCACTTCCAATTTATTTTGATTTAGAAGTAGAACTAGATTATATTAGTAGGAAACCTTCACATCTGAGTTTCGTTCTTTCAAAATAGGGGCTGTAATGGAGAAGGAGATATCACCAAATAACTGGAACACATATTCAGAATAAAATATTCATACAAGGAGGAAATGGGGTCTGTGCTTAATAAAAAAAAGCGATTGTATGCTGTGATAGCAATTAAATATGTTCAAATATTGTGCTTTTCTTCAAATCTTGGTTATAAATCCGAAATATATAATTAATGATTTTATCAATAATGCATTTCTAATCTTGAGGTATGAAATAAAATCCCATTGCTTATTTTTATAGGCTGGCCCTTTAAGAAACGTGTTTCTTGGCATTGGGTCTTATCACAAGACACATAGAAAAGATCAAGAGGCTGAAACCTCTGATAAATTGACAGGGAAGTTCCTGTTTGGAGAATGCAGTGTGTTTGAAGTTTTTACGGGTCCCAACTTTCCTTTTACCGCAAAGGAAAAAAAGTGATTGCAAGATGAAAGGACCTCGTTGACTGTGCAGAGCCATGATAGAATGCAGTTTAATCTCAGGCACCATTTCTGCTCAGAACAGGTTAAAACAGAAGCCCATTAATGTTTGATTGCTGCATGAAATAAATTGGTGGGCTCAGACTCACTGGGAGCAGACCAGCTGCCCTTTATATGAAAAGTACCCTTACAGGTGACTCTAAATTGATACTTTTGTGAGCTGTCTCAGCTCGACAGTGAGTCTAAGGCAGATAACAAGTGAAGGTTGCCTTTTTCCAGGGACTATTTCTGTCTGTTGTGTTGGTTTCATGGATCTCATCTCCACTGATGTCCTAATTCACCATGCTGTATCTGGGGCAATGCTGTCCTACAGGGGCTGGTGCAAAGCGTAACAGTGGGCACCAGGAGGAATTTCCATGGATGCTCATCCATAAAAGTTGCAACTTCAGTGAGCTGCCATAGTTTGAAAGGCCTTATTCATGCTGTTCTTCAGGTAGATTGGTTTGGCTTAAGAAAAACATTACAGTCAGTGTAAGGCAAAACCAAAACAGTGTCCTCTTTTTTTTTTTCTTTGCCCTTTGGCCTCCCTCCTTTCCCTTAATTTTTAGATGTTGTTCAAGCCCTTTTCCTTTTCCAAAGAAGCCTCTGTTACATTTAGTACAAGAAGTTTGTCCTTTATATTATCACTTGGCACTTGTAGCAACACCTTCAGCTATGTAACCCAGTTATATTTACTAGTCCTTCTAAGCACTCAAACTTGCAAAAGTGGCTAGATGGCATTTCTGGAAATCCATCATCCCCACTCTTCACACATTCATGGCAGTTAAAATTATTGCACTCTGTAAAATTAACTTTCTCAGGTGTGCTCCTTAACTTACACATTTCTCAATGAACGTTGGGAATTTCTTTCCTATTTATCAGGATTTCCAGCAGTAATATGTCCAAAAAAGGTTACAAACCCAGACTTTACAAGTCTTAGTCTTGCAGATTCCTCTGCTGCTTTACATCGTTTGTGTTGTTGATAAACAACTGCTCAGTGTTATAGGAGAGTGGTACACTGTATCTAAAGATTTTAATCTGCCATCCAACACCAAATAGCACTAAACCATTATAAGGCAGAACTAGAAAATAAAAATGGCCACACAAATTCTCAGTAAAAAAAATGCTGGAGGACCAAAAGGGCAGAAGAGGAGGCAGATTTGCAGGTGGCCCTGGCAAACACTGCACAGCTTCTTCCAGCCCTACTGGAGAGAATCCCCCATTCCTCCCTGTAACAGAGGAAAGGTGGGCACTGCTGGAGCTTGGCTTTCTGGGTGTTTGTTGCTGCACTGGAGCTGCTCCTGGAGGAGTTTGTTACACAAAAACAGTTCTCCAAGCCTAGAAGCACAAGCAGTGCTTAAGTCACTTTTACTTTGTTAACAAAAACTGCAATGAGACAAAGTGCAGTATAAGTGTGTCTGGGAGTCAGCCTGCCTAAGAATGCTTCGTATAAAGAGACACAAAGGTGAAACGCTGCAGACATTCTCGCTCTTTAGAACAACATCTTGCTTCTAACAGTAAGTGTTCAGTTTGGAATCTTGATCACTAGTAGCTCAGGAAGATGTCTTCAAAGGTGCAAAGCAAAGAGACCAGTATTCGCAGCTGAAGTGCTCTCTAACAATTTCACTTCCACTCAAATCATCTCTCAAACTGAATTTCAACAAACGCCTCTCTTGCAGGAAAGAAGAAAGTAGTCTTCAGCTGAAATTATTTGTGGAAGTGAGCACAAATAAAAATGCAGCTGCTGAGGAAAACAATTTCTTTCTTCTCTCTTACCTAGCAAGAGGATTCTTGCTGAGGTGAGCTAACTAACAGGGGATCTGATCAATAAAGGTTTTGCCTATCACAAAAGTAGAAGACTAAACACAAACTGTTTATTGTGTGATTATAAAAGAAAGTGGGTGTTGAACTTCTCATTAAGAACTGCTTGGAGAACAGAGCCCCATTGTGCCAGGGCACTGTACAAACAAATACTGCGGGAGACAGTGCCTTCTTTGAAATGTTTATCCTCTCATAGGGAGCCAAGGGGATGGAAATATGCTTTGAGAGGTTAGCCTTCAAAAAACCTAACATGCAGTCCATGTAATCAAACACCCACTGGGTTATTCATTGATTGTTAGTCATTCACAGTTGACTCTCAATGACAAACAAACTTATTTTCATCGTGTCCCTTCATTTGTATTCATGGATGTTTGGCGCCTGTGAAAGGGAGATAAATGTGAAAGCTGGGCTGTGCTGCAGCCATCCTGCTCTCCCGGTGGGATGCAGCACTGGGATCATGCCTGCCTGCTGGAGCCTGGCAGCGAGGAACCTCCCAGCCCCACGGCCAGGGAGCAGCCTTGGCAGCCCAGCTGCCACCCTCTGCATCCAGATTGTCACCAGGGCACCAATTGCTCCTAACATACAGGACAGAAGTTAATTTTTCAGTTCAAGCCTGAAAACGTTTTGCTGTATTATGATAATGTCATGACAGTAGGTATAAGCCCCGTTTCTCTTTCTGTGGAAATCAAATATAAAGAAAATGTCAGCAGTATGGAGATCTTCAGTATAATTTTTGTGAACCTTATTCAAGGTCAGGAATTACATGCATGTAAAATGAGTGTAAAAATAAAGTAGGAAATAGAGAAATATCTACTGCATAGATGGAGAGGGTAGAGTAAGGAAAAAGAGTGGATAAAAAAGAATAATAAGCATTATTACACAGATAAAGCATTGTTTTTGAGACAGGACATTGGGCTATGGATGACTGTTAGCTGTTGCCTCTGTTAAAAGAAAATGAAATACAATAATATTTAGCCATGAATTATGCTAATGTCTACATTTACTCCAGCTAAAAATAAGAAAAGACAGGACATTGGGCTATGGATGACTGTTAGCTGTTGCCTCTGTTAAAAGAAAATGAAATACAATAATATTTAGCCATGAATTATGCTAATGTCTACATTTACTCCAGCTAAAAATAAGAAATTGGTATAGCTGAGGATTCAAGTCTGTAATGGTGTTTATCAAGGAGGGCAGATAACAGACGGAGAATAAAATGTGTTTTGATGTTTTCAGCTCTTCATATTGCATCATAAGATTTGGAACAAAATTTGGCAGCCCAGGAACCAATGAATTGGTTTCTTCTCTTAGGGGAGTACAAGTCATACAAGACATGTCTTTAAAGCAAAAATACATCCAGGATTGCATCTTTATTTTGAATCTTTAAATTTCTTTTTAGGTTCATCTTTCTGTCAGACTTCTCCCTGAAGTCAGTGGAAATGGTGACTGTACACCGCCTTCAGGATGGGACTCAAAGGAGCCCTTATATTTTACCTGTCAGAAATCCATGGCATAACTTTGCATTTAGGTTAGGAGCTTTTCAGAATTTTTGAGAAAAAAATTTCTGAGAGACAAATGGACTTGAAGGAACATAAGAGCAGAAGAGCAAACAGTTTGTAAAGTGATGCTTTAGTGCCTTATGTTGCATATTTTTATGAGGTTATATAAAGTATTGTGGTGATCATCCAGCCTTGGGTCCTTGAGCATGCCAACAGATGAGACAATATTGTGTTAATGTTGGAAGTGCTGTGACTGTCTCAGTGATGAAGTGGGTTTCCCTAGAATTTGTACCAGAAGGGTTTGGCTCAATACAGTGCTAGGCACAGGCCTTAAAGCCTTTTTTTTTTTTACTTCTGGATGTAAAGAAGAAAGAGTTAAGATACAAGGAAAGTCTTAGCTGAAGAATTTGTGTATTTACATCTTAAATTTTATATAAAGTGCAGAGGTCATGAGTTAAGTTCTCTATGGTTTAATTTAAAAGAAGCCTGTTCCCCAAAGCAATACTTGATGCAGGCAAAAGTTTCTCTGTGCTTCCATGAGCGTGGCCCAGTGAATCCCGGCCTGTGCAGCTGCCACTGCAAATCACCTTGAGTTTCTCCTCAGTGTGTTCATGGTGGGGCAGGTACAGGGTGTGTTGTGTGTGAGAGCAGGGAAGTCCTGCAGGGTGGGATGTCACCCTGCCCTTCTCCTCACCAGGTTTGTCTATGGCTCCCTTTCTTTTCACAGGACTGTTTCTAGTGACACATGGTCACTCGAGTGACCTCCCAGCACAGTTCAGATTTGTGAATTGTCAGAGTTAATGAATTCTCACAAAACCTGATGCCTCCACTTGGGACCAAACCTTCCTGTCTGCCTTCAGGCTGCTGCAAAGAGGCAAAAGCTGTTGCAAATGATGTGGGGGAAAGGGAACTGCCTGAGCTCTGGTAGCAGCCGCTGTGTCCCACCTTTCTGGCTCTGCTGAGTGGTTTCACAGTGAGACTCAGTTATTCTCTTGACAGAGTTATTTATACACCCTGTGACTCAGCTGTCTTCTGATGGATGGCAGCTTGCCTGCCAGAGAAACAAACTTTGTGCTGCCACTAGCAGTTTTTTTTCCTTAAAATATTCATTCCGTGATGTTAGATCAGTGGTTAAAGTGCTATAAGCACCAAAACAGTGATGGAAAAAACAATAAGATGTGGAAATTGTTTCATGTTAATCATAAACTGAAATGATGGTCAAAAGTGATTTTCTGTTTGTCTTTTTCTTCCTTGTGTCAATAACAAAAGACCTTCTGCTGCAAGAGGATTCAGAAATAGGGAGTCGGTGTTTCCTCTTGAGCCTGAACTTCATTTTGCATCTCCAGAGTTTCTGTCTTGGTACAGTAATTTCACTGAGTGCTGAAAAATAATTCCTAATTTATAATAACAATGAAAAATCAGGATCAGTTCTTCCTTTGTTGCTATGCATTATCAAATTATTTTCTTTTGTATGAGGCACAGGCAGAGTTTTATGAGATGTTCCTTGGATTTTTGCATGGGCTGTTCACTTGAGTGGGCAAAATTTAATCTGGGGAGAATATTCCCGTTGTTTTTGGGAGAACTCAGTTCATAAGTCTTTGCATTGCATGACTTCACCCTGGATTTTGTGAAGTCATTTTGCTGTGTGTTTTCATTCATTTGTATGCAGTAAGGTTGTTTTGGTATTTTGGTTTGGGTTTTTTTGGAGAGGGGAGACTTTATTCCTCCCCATATCCTGTGGTCTTTTTCTATCCTGTAACAGTAATTGTTTTGTAGTTCCTTGAGGCAATGAGCCATTCCACTGGTGGGAGATAATCTTTTCTTTCTTTGCAGTGTAATATGTGTATGCAAAGGCAGAGGATTGGGTTTTAACCTTCATTGCTGTTGGTTTTCACCTTTTTCAATCTTCTTTTCACACTGTGTTTTTTAACCTAGTTTCTAGTGGTTTTGTGGTGTTGCCTTTGTTTTTGCTGCAAGATAACAATAGCTTAGCTGTGTCAGATGTTTGCATGCCCGTTCCTTGAATCCAAATAAATTCATCTTTATGAATTAAAAATCATCTTTATTCATATTTTCCTTGTTGATAATTTAAAATAGAAATCCCTTACAGTGCATTCAAATAAGAATTCAGAATACTTAAAGCCTGATTATTTTTGGTGTTACAGGGTGCCCATACAGCAATTCCTGGAGCCTCTTGGCTATAATACCTGTTACTGGGAGGGAAAATCATAGTATGTGCAGAGGATGTGTTCACCTTTGACTGCAGCTAAACGTGCCAGTGTGGATCTTCAGCTCAATTTTTTTTAAAGTAGATCCCTAAGTGAGAAGGAGCTAATTGCTGGCCAAGGGTGCTCTTTCAGCTCACTTCATATTTCTACCTAGCACGAGTCTGTTGCAGTTTCTTTGTGCTGTCTGGATTCAAATAATCTCCCAATAATGAAAGCAGAATAATGTGTAGGAGAGGAAATGGGGGATGTGCAGAGGAGGATGGATACTGATCAGCCATGTGTGAGTGATGGCCTTGTGTCCCACAGGGGGGACTCTCTTAACCTTTATTTTACCTCAGAACAGGGTAAGTACTGCTACCTGTAATCAGGTTTCCTCTACTGCACAGGAAATGCTGAGAAACATGAGAAACATGTTTCTCTTTTTTCTGGATTTGGTGTACTGCTTGTGCCTCACATCCTTGAGAAGGACATTTACTTCTCGTGGTGACAGTGTAGGTGGCTGTGGGTGGCTGCAAATAATACCCAAAGCCAGGATCAGAAGGGACATTTCATTTGGGCTAGATTAAAGTGGAAAAGTCAGACTAATTCTAATGTTTCACAGGTGGAAAGGCACAAAATTTGACAAGCTGAAAGCTCAATGTGATTTTGGCTACACAGACACTAATGTCAAATAAGCAATTATAACAGAAGTCAAATTTCTCCTGTAAATTTGTAACACAGTAGAACATTCTGCATAATTGCATTACATATTGTTTTAAGCATGAAACTCATATTCCAGGCTCCATTAGCTTTCAGAATCTTTGAAATGTATCTGTTGAACACATCCTAAAAAGTTAGAGACAAGATTATCATTGATTTTTATTTACAGAAAGAGATTTAGTGGAGAATTGATGCTGCAGTTTCAGTTCTGTTTCATTAAACACTTATTGTCTTAAATTTTGATATCTCTATCCTCAAGATCTTTTCTTTCCACCAGTCATGATTCTGGGTATAGTTTTTGACCCAGTTCACAGTGACTCAGCCATTGCTACTCCTGGGTTCCAGCTCTGCCCCATTGCCAGGGGTTACAGCCTGTGCAGCAGAGATGCTGGAGGCAAATCTCTGATCCTCTCTTGACCCTACATTTCACAGTCTGACATTTTAATGTGAATGACACTTTGAATATCCTAGGCTATGAACTGGAGTGACTGGGGAAAAAGCCCAGGGGTAGTGATCTGAACGTGAAAGTCGCTTAAAATCAATTTAGTCACCTGGAATCCCATTATCCCTTTTCTCCTGGCAACTTTGGACCAAACACTGAGCTTGTTCTGTCCTTATCTGCACTAAATGTCCACTGTTTGCACACACATAATGATTATTATCTAGACTCAGGAGAATGCCTTGGAGATGTGTCTGTCTCAGGGGTGTTGTGAAAGAGATGACCCTTGGAAAAACTCTAAAGATCAGCTGATCATCTGTTATCAGATTGCATGTAAGGTTATTATTCTTCTGTATCATGAAAAGCTGCTCGGGTGTGTGGTCTCAACTGTCCCAGGCCTCAAGCTGGAAAGTTGTTTTTTATACTGTTTGGACATGGGGGTGGTGGCTCTGTTTCCCAGTGTGCATGTCCTTAATAGAATGGTATTTCTATGAGACATGTAAATTCTAAACTAGGAAGAGTCTTATTTCAAGATAG
The DNA here is from genome assembly GCA_013397245.1 of Thryothorus ludovicianus. Taxonomy (NCBI): domain Eukaryota; kingdom Metazoa; phylum Chordata; class Aves; order Passeriformes; family Certhiidae; genus Thryothorus; species Thryothorus ludovicianus. Next base: position 201,480 of record VZTB01000086.1, on the reverse strand, counting down.
TGTTAAATGCAGATTGTGCTGCTCTGAATCTCGATAGGATTAATCAATTCTTTCTGTCTCTTACATCCTCTAATTTCTGTTCTTCTGAATTGTTTTGCTTTGCTAACACACTGTGCCAATTCAGGTTTGTAGTTCTGGGTTAGAAATGGGGCTCCCTCCCATCAGCTCTTCAGCTTTTGAAAACTAAAAGCCTTTGATATTTCTCTCTTTTTAACCCTATTTCTTAATAAGAATAATACAATATAAATAGCTGGCAAAAATAACCTTCTGAAATGTGGTTCAGAAGCAGAAATTCAATTCTGAATGTCAAAGTACTGATAGGAACATGGGTAGATTCAGAGTAGAAAAATTACCAATCCTATTTCAATGCAGAATTATGGTTTAATGAGAGACATTCCACAAATATTGGATAATACAAAAGAAATTAATATAAAAGAAATCAAAGGCTACTTTTCCTGCTTACTTTTGCAGAGGTATATACCTGCTTTTCAAACAAAGTCATGGCCAACCTATGGAAGCTATAATAAAGCTAGAATAATACAAATTGCTCTGAAGCCTTGCCCTGCCTCCATTACAGTCTAGCATGGCAGATGATAATGGTAACATAATGTTTTCTAGTGCTTTATGATATTCAGAGTTTTTGTATTGTTGTAATACTGATTTTGTTGATCCATGCTGTGAGTACTGACCTGATATTTTTCCTTCTCTGTCTCAATCACACTGTAAATAGGGGAAGCACAGTAATTTTCAGGAATGGATATGATTCAATAGCAGCAAAAGCACGTTCTCCATTTGCTCTGTGATGAAAAGCTATATAAGAATCCCTCTGTAACAGGCTAGTGACCCTTATAAAATGTTATTGTAGAACTGTACTCATTATCGGCCACTGTCAAAGAAAAAATTTATTTCTTTCCTCTCAAGGTGAAATGTTCTGAATGACAAGCACAAGAGAAATAATACAGTAATTTGCTGATTTAAGGAGTGGGAAGTTGATTCACAGTTTACAGAAACAGCAGTGATTGTCAGTCTACCAAGGAAGGATTTTCTGACTTCAGATAAAGGGATGCTTGTGATGTATTTTGCACTAGAGTTCATGAAATAGAGGTACAGAATGAACACCTACTTTAATTTGTGTTGTTGAAAGTCGGTGTTTGCATATACATATTTGAAATGGCTCTTTATTCTAAAGGCAAATTTACAGATCCTGCTGAGGCCACTATAGCAGATGCTGACAATATTTCACCAAACTGCTGAATGCTTCCCCTTTACTTGCGTTGTTTTCTGCACAGGCCACATTCACTCATACAATTCATCTCTTTTGACTCCTTTATTAGTATTTTTGCCCCTTCAGACAGGTTGAACAACCCTATTGACAGCATTTGGAATTCTCCTGGAAGCTTATTTTCCAAGTGTAGTTCTTGTAGGAGTCGTGTTTGTAGGGCTGCCCTAGGACTGGGGGATTTTGGGTTGCATCCTTCAATCTCCTGTTCTGCACAGGGTGCAAGGTAATGAGAGAATGGATCTGGAAGGAAAAGGAGACTGAGAAGAAACAAATATTCTTTCCTGTGTGGCAGCTCTCTGACTTTGCTGCTGGGCTTACAGGAAGATGTAAGGAGTGCTTGGTTTCTGCAGTCACAAAGCACAGCTTTTGGAAATGTCAGGCACTCGCTCCTGGCTCCTGCTGAGCACCAACCATGGCAAGCAGGCAGCCCCTGGAATTTGCTTCCCTTTGGGTCCCCAGCTGAAGCAGACACTGTGAGATCCCTCCCAGGCACAGCACTGAATGCACACAAGTGGAGATTTCTTGAAGAGGTGAAGACTTGATTGAAAACGTTTGCTCTGTTTCAGATACTGCAGAGGTAGCAGTTCACTCGCATCTTAAAACAGCCCTTAAGGAAAGGTATAAGTCAATATTATTTCAGGCAGAATAAAAGATAAGGTGTGTTAAAAGAATAATAATGATAGAAGCACTCAAAGGCTGCCTTATTGCCTGAGATGACTTTGTTGCAGCAAGGCAGGTCTAGCATTCAATCAAATCTTTAACTTCTTGTTTTTGAAGGTGGTCTCTGTGTGGGTGCCTCACCTGCCCAGTCCCACAGCTGGTGGCCACGCTGGCCAGTTGAGCTGTGCAGTCCTGTGTCCCCAGCAGGAGCTGCCAGGCCCTTGCAGTGACACTGAGTGCCCGAGGGGCTCTGCTGTTGGGTGGCCTGGCTGCACACAAGCTCTGCATGGGTCTGTTACCACAGCCTGATTTACAAAATTAAATACACTGCTTAGTGGATGGTAATGAGGTAAAAAACTGAAACGTTCTCAAACTTGCCATAAATTGTGTCTCAAAGTTCTGCCTCTTGAATTTTACATTCAAGAGCTGTAAAGTAATGATACAAGGAGAAATTTCGGTATGGATAGCTCTGCTAATTGAATTAATAACACCTTCCAGGGAAAATGACAGATAAAAAGCACAACAGGATTGGATTTCTGCTGGCTCCTAGAACAAAATTCAAAGAGCAAACTTTTTTCTGGGAAGTATATTCATTCCTGTCTTTGTGTTTTCCCATTCTTAGTTCTGTGCTTAAAATCTCTATGCCAGGAGATGTAGGATGTAGGAAAAAATGAGATTGTGATAGAAATCCTGAACAGCTTTTCAGAGCAGTGCTAATAAACAATCAGGTTTCAAGGAAATTAGTCTGTTGTTTCAAACATTTCCAATATGAGGTGTGTGTGTGTGTTCCTGAAAGGTTGCTGGTCACATGAAGGAAGATCTTGACAGTTTTTCAGATAAATAGAGAAAGTAAAAGCATAAATCCTATAAACCAGAAGTAGTTTGGCCATTGGGGTTATCACAACTGCCTTGATGGTGATGGGTCAGGACTCCCCCAGGGCAGGAGTGGGAATGGAGCTGCAGGAAGGCTGAGCAAACTCCCCAGCAGGTGCTTGTTGGCATTTTCCTGTGAGGGCAGAGCCCTGGTTGTCTCCCTGATGGGACACTTTACAGGATGATCTGCATGCACAGAGCTGCCTCTGAGCTGTCTCTGTGCCATTATTCCAGATTAATTGCTGCTGTTCCCTAAATGCTCCATGTACTGACCTAGTGCTGACATTACAGGAAAAGCAAGGGGCTGATGTGTTTCTCATCACTGTGCTGGTCCTGTACAGCGTGAGAGGGGCTCTTGTTCCTCCGTTTTTCCAAGGACAAGCATTTGTGATGTCAGGACTGCCTTTTGGATGCCTGAGGTCTGGCCAGAGACACGTCCTGGGATGGATGGCAGGAGCACTCTGCTGCAGGGCAGACACAGCACAGGGGTGTAGGACAAACCCCAGGGGCAGACACACACAGGGCATGGGCTCGGGGCAGTGGGAGAAGGGAAATGGGATTGCTGCAGGCAGGCAAAGGGACCCGTGGGCTGGGGGAGCCACGGGCAGGTGTGTGGAAGGCAAAGGGGAAAGGAAGGACAACTTTGCAAGGACACAGTGGTGGGAAGGGAGGCAGGATTTGTTTCGAAATCAAAAGATTTGTGTTTTGTAGCTGGAGAGTTGTGTTGTTCTTGTGTAGGATTTTGTGTTCTTTTCAAACAGCTTTGGAGACTGAAGCCTTTGTGTGCTCCTGGCATTGTCCCCCTGGAGGCTGCTCCCTGCCGTGGGTGCCCTCCGGCTGGCTCCAGGGCTGCCTGCTGGGCTGCTCTGTCCTCTCCCTGGCTTCCCAGCTCCTCACCTGCATCCCCAGGGGAGTTTGTTCCTAATCTAGCATCTGCAAAATCATTATTACAGCTTGCCATGCCCCCCACACTCAGTCCTTAGCATTACAGGAGGAGATCTGTGATGCACTGGGGTGCTGCAATGTTCCAGGTGGACAGTAGGTCCTGGTCTTTCCTTCAGGAAACCCAAGCAATCTCCTGCCTGGGCTTATCCCTGTCAATGCCCAGTGTTGCTAGAGGAACAATCAGTTATTTGAATCTCCTATGAAATTATTTTAGCACTGAAATGTTTTTATTTGTATCCATTCTCTTTGACTTAGCTGGACCAGATAATGTGCATATCTAAGCATTTCCTTCTTGCAGCTAAGTGGGGAGTTGCTAGAGAGAGGATAAATATTAGTGTAAATCTTGACTAAAAATTTAAATAGTTATTGCAACCAAAAATATGCTTTTCTTATATCTTATAATACTTCTTCAGTATTTGTTACTGTGACAAGATTGCAAATTGGTGTTACTGCATAAACCATACACATGAATGGACTGTTTTCTGGTGGGTGCTTCCCTGCCTTGGTCCTGTCACTGCACACAGCTGCCCATGAGGATGCTGTGACAGCCAGGCCTGACCCCAAGCCCTGCCCTCCCAGGGCCTGCTGAGTGCTGCAGAGCAGGAGTGGTATTGCTGCAGGGGAAAATGGGCTTTTTTGAGACACAATTGAGACACAGACTGTGTCTGGAGTACTGGAAGAGGCAGTGTCAGTGCTGGGTGGTAGCTGCCCTGAGAAATCAGGCATTTCAAGGCAGCTTTGGGACCTCTTTCTGTCCTAGGCTCTCCGAGTTCTTATTGTGACTTATTGAGGTCTGTTATTTGTGCACTTCACAAGGTTGCTATGGAATTTATTAGGCTGAATTGTGAATGCTGAGAGCAGTTGCTTTCAAAAGAGAAAGAAATATGGTTTGCAGGGCTGCCTACAGATTTAAGATATGCAAATTCTGTTTCTTGGTACCTTTAAATTTTTATTTTTTTTCCCTCATTTGCTCTTTATACTTGGAGTGTGGAGAATTTTGCTTTCTAATTATTTCTTTTGGGGAGGGTTATGTGAGTATAACAAGAAGAGAGAAACTCATGTCTGACAACTCCCAATCTCCTCTTCAATGTCCACAAGGGGCACTTCCTAAAAGCAGCAGCAGCCTCCATACATGTGTAAATTAATTTGTTTTTTCAGTAAAACCAGGAAGAGTTTGCATGGTTTTGGGGAGGGATTTATTCAAATATACAAAAACAAATAGAAGTTTGCTGTTTGAGGTATATTACTGCGAGCAGAAGGGACAGAAGTTTACCTGGAGCAGGAAACGTGAACCTTGGGGGATTTTAGGCAGGTAAGATTTCAGAGAACCAGACAGAGTGGCAGGATCATGTTTGGGGCTTACACAAACACATCTTGGTTCCCATGTTTGAAATTGGCAATGTAGGCAGCCACTGCCAGAATCTGGGAAGTCCTGGATCCCTAAAGTGCCTGGCAGGCAGCCAGACCCCTGTGAGGGTGGGAGGTGGAGGAAATGCTCTCTTGTGAAATAAGGTCAGGCTTGGTTTCTTAACAAGCTCAGCAACACAAATTTATATTTTTTGTTTGCAAAAGAGCCTTTGTCTAATATCTGTGTGATGGGACAAAAAGAAGCCAGGGCTGGGGTAGTTTTAGATTTTACCAAGGAAGACTTAGTTACAGAACTGGAAAGACTGGAGAAGGAAAATGGGTGGAAAAGCAATATTTCAAGGGCTCGGAGCTAAAGAATAGTCTTAGTGCAGCTGGATAACAGTTAGAGATGAAATTTGATACATGAAAAGAAATACAATTCTGGATGATGACCAAGCAATGTTCTTGAGAGTCTCATAAAAGCAAGGTAAAAATAGGATTGTTAGAAGAGAATTTGATCTCAAAAATATTGGAAAGTATTTTTCTAACAGAACACCTAAAGGAAAGTGCAAACAGAAGCTACCCAGGGACTCACTGTGTTGAGGTCTTTCTGCAAACAGATAGTAGAGTTAGCACTTCTTTACTAGAAGAATTTTGTAAATTCCTTGGGGGTAGTTTTCATTTGTATCCAAAGGAGGAAGTCAAGTTCAAGACATTGAAATATAATGCAAAAAGGCAAACTGAAAGATACAGATCGACCAGAAATCCTAGAAAACCTCATACTATGTTTTGATGAATTCTAAATATGAAAGATTTATCTTTTAATACGCGCCTGAGTACTTTCAGCTATCCCCAGATCTGCCTACCAAGGCTGTGACATTTTCCAAATGACCTTTCTACTTTTAGTAATTTAAATCCTGTTCAAAAAGCACGTTATTGTTGTGTCTGTATATTAAGTTTTAAGCAAGGTAATGGATTACATTTTGAAGAGCTGCATGATCACTCTCACTTTGTCTGTGCTAGTTAAGCCTTGATTTTTACCTTGGCTGGATTAGTTTCAAGCTGACAAAACAGCTCTTGCTTGAGCTGGAGGAGGATCTCAGTATTGCAAGCAATGCAAAGTCACAGCCAGTTGGGAGGTGTCTCAGCTTCAGTGTCAGTGTTGCAGGTGCTTTATATTCCTTTATTTCACACTTCCTCTCAACTCAACCCAAAAACTTCCACCTTCACAAGGTAACACTGTAATGAGGCATTTCTTGGTCTGAGCATTTATAAAAGCATCAGCTTTCCAGCCAGAGCAGTATCTAACCTGCTTTATAAATGTGGGCAGGGAAGCACGAGGGGACAGAAGTGCTGCCTGGTGGCCAGGCTGTCCTCAGCAGTGGGAGCAAGAGCAGGGTCCAGCACTCCTGGTGCAGGGTCTGGTGCCAGCTGCTGCCATTGAGGGGCAATTGGGGTGAATTCCTTTGGAAAACCCAGCCAAGAGGCAAATTTAAAACAAAATTATGCTATTTCCTGGCAACTAGCAAAGCTAAATTAAGCTGGCCAATTCCTGATAAAATCACAGCAGGGAAAGCAGAAGAAGCAAACCAGAACTCTGTTTTGCAGTTAGATGCTGTGCTATTTTTAAGCCATCCTGACAGTTTGTTAAATGCCAGTCTGGAGAGCAGCTCGAAGTAGTGACTCTCACTTGAGGCGTTTTCCTGGGGGGGCTGTGCCCTGAGAGGGTGACTGGCAGCAGAGTGTCCCTTCCATATGGGAGTCAGCCCCTGCAGCAGCCCGGGCACACAGGCTGGATGGCTCTGAGCCTCTGCTGTTAGCTCTCCACATGGACTCAGCACTGCTACACGCTCACACTGGGCTGCACAATTTTGAACGACACATTTTGATGTTTCCAGACCTGAGTGCTTTCTGTAGAACACACTTGGCAGTAAATACAAGTTGCACAGGCACCCTGAGAGGTCTTGGCTGGCCCTCTGAGGGACTGTCAGGCATCCTCGTGCCCAGTCACAGCCAGTGCACCAGTTTGAGCAGCAAGAGGATGAATTTTCTGAATATCCAAATGTATTTGCAATTCTGGGGGAAAAAAAAAATAAAAAAATTGTCCGAACTTCTTGTGTGGGACGTGGTATTCCCAGCCCCTGAGGTGGTTGTGTCAGGAGGGGATGTTAGCAGCCTCTGCCAGGGGCAGAGAGCACAGCAGGTCTTGTCTCTCCATCCATGGGTGCATTGCATTGTCTGTAAAACTTTCTGTGACAGACTTTGAATGGTCTGGGGATGTCAATGGCAGAGCTGGATTGAGAATTCAAGAGACCATTTACAAAGGATCATAGGAAAGGAGTGTCTCCATTTTCCTCTGTGAGGCTTTGTGGTATTTGCAGCCTCTCATTTTCTATTAGTGACATGTTCTGCAGAGTGAAGCAAAGCTTTCTTGTGCTTAATTCTCAGGGTAGCATCACTGATGCCTCGTAAATCTGGTAAGAATTGAATACAGGGGTGCAGATAATTCTGTAGATTTCTTTTTCATCTGGAAAATTTTGTAGTATCAGAAGGTACATTTGGATAACAGAATCTTATCACAATATATTTTAATATGGTGTAAGTGAAACCACATAGTAATTAATTTCTTTTTGAATGCAGAAGTTTTTTCTTAAATCTAAATCTTTTCCTAGTCGTACTTTAGGCTATATTTTAGTCTCATGGGAGTTCTATTTCAAATCTCTGAGCATTCACACTCTCAAAGTGATGACAGCAGTGCCAGGAAGGATGGCTGGTGGGGACAGCAGAGGGAACCTGTGTCCCCCTGTGTCCCCAGGCAGCAGGGGAGGGCACTGGGACCAGTGATCTGCAAACATCAGTGTGCCAGGAGACAGGACTAGGATGGAGTTCATTGCTTTGTGCAGTTTTCTTCATAAGCAAGGACTCTGCGTGGCTTTTAGGATGATATTAATTGGTTTGTACTTAACATACAAATTAGTTTTTGAACAACATTATGATGATGACTTGCCTCATCAAAGCATGTTAAAAGGAAACTAACATGTTGAGTGGTTTGAATAATGTTATCCTTGTTTATTTTTGCTGTACTTAGTAATATTCTCAGAACAAATTGATAGAAACACATTGATAGAAACACTGATTGGTACTTTCTGTCTAAATGGAAAGTGAATGATTAACTGTTGGTAGGTGACTTTTTTAGCATGAACTCTCACTTTACCCATATATACTTGGGGAAGGAAACTGATTGCTTAGTTAAAATGTTATTTACAAATGCATCTGAAAGGATTTTGGTGCGTGAGATAACTCATTAAAATATTCCATGATGGCAAATAGACTGATACACTGGCTGCTCAGTGGACAGTCTTGATAATGTCCTTCTTACATTTATCCCTTTCTAATCCTTTCATGTTCCTCAAATTTAACACTTTCTAGTGAAAAATTATGTAAAAAAGAAATATTTTAGATTAAAAATATAAAAATATTTAGTGATCAGCTGGAACATCAAATGTGAAGTCATATCATCTCCAAAAGGCACCAACAAACTTCTGAGGGGATAAAAATGCTAAAACTCTGTGTGGTGTCAGCACAACCAATGCCTGCAGAGCAGCCAGGCAGCTCTGATTTGCTTTTTACTCCCACTTTGTTGAGTTGGAGGTTTTTATTATGCATTTAATGACAGCTGTGCTCTGGTGGCCTTGATTGCTAAAATTGATGTCTATATAGGGTGCCATTATTAGCATCCAAGTACGTGTTGTTATTGTGTTGTTTTTAACATCCTGAAGTCACACAGCTGAAGGTTTCCATTTAACACACTTGGGTGCACAGTATGGAGTACAGGATAGGATAATGTAACTCCATCTTCCCAGTTTTATTGGCCTAATCATCTGTATCTCTTTATTTGTTTATTAAAACATTCCTTCCCTCCCAGCTTATTAAAATGATACTGCCTAATGCACAGAGTTACCTTTGCTTTAGTGTGAGGTGATTTGGGGTTTTTTCTAATGAAATCTTTGTATTTTTGGAACCTCATTTTCCTTATCAAATTCCATCATTGATGACTCACTAACTCCTCATGACAGTGTGTTGAAGTGGATCCTTTCCCATTATGTGGTACCTACATGGTTAACCAAAACTCAGACCTGAATCAGATTTTATCTTCTTTGCTATAGCTCTTAACTTCAATCCTTACCCAGAGACTGCTTTTAATTTCCACTTAGAGCATCTTGGATCCTCTCCTACTGTCTGCTACATCCTAGATCCTTTGTATTGGTATAACCATAGAGAAGGGATTGGCATCAAAGAAAGAAAATATTTTTTTTTACATTCCTACATTGAAAAGCAGTTTAAATACATGTCAGATTAAAGTTTCTTTCCCCAAAATGCATTACCCCAGGGTAGGAAGGCTCAGAGAGCCACCAGCTGCCAGTACCTTGCTCCCTCCTTAGAGGAAACATCACCTTTTTGCAGTTATATGTTTGCAAGAGGCACTAACATGACATTATTCTACTCTTATTTGAAACCCTGAAATGTTGTGTTAGAGAGATACTGCTATTGTGTTAGAAATGTGTCCAGTAATAATAGCTTGATATTTTTACAGGTGTCTGTGAATAAGTGTCATATTTATGGTTTCATTATTTCCTTATTTCTTCCATTACTGCTCTGTTATTTTCTCTGAACACTTTCAGGGCTTAGCAGTTGTGTTTTGAGAAAAAGCCTTCATTGTGGGGTTTGCAGTGCCGAGCCTGAATTGGTTCTTTTCTGGAGTCACCTATCAGTGTCACAGGAGTGCATTTCTTGGTGCCTCATGTGCTGGCTGGCCCCTGAAAAGAGCTTCTAAAGTACACACATTGCCAGGGAGAGCTTTCACATTTAGTCTTGCACACACACACAGAATTTGGGAGTAGATTCCCAAGTGGCTGCATTAGGATCTTTTTAAGTACTCAGATATGAGTATGCTTTACATAATAATTATATATAGGTGTAATCGCTGAGGTCTTGAAAATAAGAATGTCTCAATAGATGATTCACTTAATTCATGGTAAATGCAATAATAGCCCCTGCTGTGTTTCACATCCACCTCTCTGAAAAATAGATTTTTATATTTAACAAAAAGGTACACATTTATGCACAAATCTATTTGTGCTTATGGAGTAAAAGTAGGAGAAACACTTAAATGGGACAAGTTAATATCTTATTCATAGTTACAGTGAGCAGCGGGGGAAAAGTCGATACCAGCATTGGTATTGTCCAGTGTGACAAATGAAATTCTGAGCTCATGCAACACACTTGCTGTAAAATGACTTTTTGAAGTAGGTGATAAAAAAAGAATCTGTTCTCAGAATTCAATATTTGTACAGAAGTTCTTTGTTTCTTTTTTGAAGGCAAAACTTCACTGAATTGTTTCTGCTGGTGTTTGCAAGGCTGTCAGGACCAAAGCAATCCCTAGACAAAAAAAAGTCTGTCTGGCCTAGAAACTTGATCCCTTTATTTATCTTAAACTGAATTTCCTCTTTTGTTCCCATTGCCTTTATCAATCTCTCAGCAGCATTGTGTAAGGTGTTGGGAAGCACTGCTAGACCAAGACATGGCTCTGAAATGAACCCTTTGAGCAGCAGAACAGATTTTGTGCTCCTGGAGAGCAACTGGAGAGAAACACAGAGCCTGGGGCATCCCTGTTCCTGGAGGAGGGATTTTGCAGACCTGTGGCCCATGCAGGGTTTTATTTATCTTCCTAGTTAGTATTCAAATTATCCTTTACATGAAATGCATTTAATAACATATGATTCAGTGGAAAATGCTGATTTATTATAATTTTGTAGCGTGTTTCTGTTTTCAAATGTAAAGGAAATGCCAAGAAATTATATTTTGAGATTGTGTTAAATTCTGAAGATATGAGATTTTACTCCATAAATGCTTTAAAATACCAAAGACTTTAACTTATGAACTTGCAAAACTATTTTGCAAGGCATTTCTGATTTCTCAGTATCATCTGAGTTGAAAGAGGGAAGGACATCTGGGTAATTGTAAAGGTGTGTATTAAATACACTGTGTGGGGTAACTGCAGCTACACTGACCTTAGTGATGGTGTTTTATAAATCACTTTTATTATGTTCCAGTGTTCCTGGAAGTTTAGTGTCTCATTGTGTTAACTACAATGAAAAACTTCTTGCAAAGCCCTTTGTGAATTTAATGAGGAACAGTATATAGTGGAAGAAAAAGTCATTAAAATATTTCTAAAATAGAAGAAGTATCACCTGTATGCACTGTTTTTTTTCCCAAGTTGGCCTCTTATGTAAAAGAGTGACAAAATGCCACCTGGGAGTAAATCTCTGTGCTCAGGCCTGTCACACCAGCAGAGACATCTCAGGTGTGAGCAGCTGCTTCAAGCACTGTTCTCATTGGGAGTCTTGAAACTTTCTCTAAGCCTTGGAGTGACCCATCCATAGGGTTCCTGTCCAAATCCAGACTGGCTGTCAGGCCAGGGACACCAAATCTTCTGATCAGTACTGAATTAGTGTTCTTCTAGATAAAAAACTGATACTGTTTATGTCTATGTTAGTCATTAACATTTGTTAAATGGAGCTGTGAGGAGGCATCAGAAGACACATGATCAGTTTCTGTACCCTGTGGAAGAGATGGGTATATAATATCCCCATCCCAGGATTTGATTCTTTTTCCTGCAAGCAGAAGAAATAATCTCAGAAGGGAAACTGTTGGCTTGAAAATTCACAACAGCCAAGGTTCAAAGGGGCAAAGGCAAGTTTGTTGCAGGACAGATTTTTTCCCTTTCTTTGGAAAACACAGAAGTCATTTGCTTGGTCATACTGTACCAGAGCTGTGCTCAGAGGCAATTGGATATTTGCTTGGCTGCTTTTCTTGTTTCATTTGAAATACAAATGAAAACTATAAACCATTAATCTTCAGTTTAGTTTTGCTAAGTATTGAGCAGCATTTAAAAACAATTACTTTGCTTCACAGCAGAACTTGTTAGAGGAGAGGGATTTAGCAGCTGCTTCAGCTCAGGATTTGTACAAGAGCAGGCTTATTTCTTAGTTAGATGATAGGAGTTAGAAAACAGGTAAAATTATTTGCTTAGGCCTTCTATTTAAAGCTCAGCTACAGCGTGGCTCCTCCTCAAAACAAACACTGTTCTGGGGATAACCAGCCCCTCTTGGTTGCTAGGAGATCTTGAGTCTCAGTGCTGCCTGCATGCTGCTGGCACCCAAACACTTTAATGCTTCCTCCATTTCTGGAATGCTCCAATGTGCAGCAAAGACAGTGAAATCATTGCTAGGGCAAGAGAGAGAGAAGGAATGTCACCAAAATCGCCAGGGTTTTTAAAGAATGAGCAAAGTCATTACCTCTTTCAGCATTTAAAGATGTGTTTTATTCAAAGTTTTCAAGTGAGGTACTGTATTTCTTCCATGCTGAGCTTTCAGAGACTTTCTTCCCTTTGGGACATCGATTTGTTCTTCCTGCTGAGGAGCCCTTCTCAAGCCATTACAGCAAGGTGCTGCTCAGTGGGACTGTTCCTGCAGGACCAGGCAGCTCCTGAGCAGGCAGGCTCATGGTCTCCCCCTGCACATTATCCAAGATAAAATGCAGCTGATGATGTTCATGCTCTTGGCCAGTGGATCAGAAGAGTCTTGGGTCTTGATGTGCTCAACAGCTCACCAGTCTCTGGCCTCAGCTGCCTCAGTGCTCACTAGAAAGATGTAAAGTGAAATAAAGATATGTGATAAATAGGATCGGGCTAATTTATTCACTCAATAAAACATCAATAGCCTAAAGTTAACTGAGCAAAGCCAGGCTCACACTAAAATGCTAAATTAATACCTCCTTGCTGCACGGATTCCATTGCTTGAGTGCATTTTGCAGAAGTTGAAAAAAGTGACATTACGTGTAGATGTGTCTTAAAGATTATTAGAAAGGGCACTCCTTGTGAGTAATTCAATTTTCCGTTATTTTTAGTGTTATATTTAGAATATTTTAAAATAAATTGTATTGGCAACTCCTGAACAGAGCTGCCTAGCCACAGCTATCTATAAAGATGTTAAAACCCAAGAGTTTTGATCCCTTTTTTCATCAGCTAACCAACAGTTGGAAATTTTTCACCATCTGGTATTTATTACCTCCTTCTCTCTGCTGTGTTGTTTCTAGCTCTCAGCCCTAGCTCACAGCAGCCCTGTGACAGTGCTCAGTTTGTCCTGCAGGTCTGCAATGTCCTTGTGCTCCCTGGATGGAGTGTATTAAATACACTGTGCACCTTCCCACAAACCCAGCCAGCTCCCAGAGCCCCCCGACCCATCACAGTCTTGTGCATGCAGAGACTACAGGATCCAATTTACATTCTGGAGTAGGACTTGGACTTAAGTTGAAATGATTTGCATCTGGGATCTGTCCCCCTCTTTGCTGGGAATGGTGCCACATTCTGCCAGCAGCCCTGGGGTGTCACAGGTTGGGACCTCCTTGCACTCCTTGAAGGAAGGGTTGTCCTATTCTCTATGTGATAATGTGATTATTAATGTTAATGTCTATGTGATAATGTGATTATTAATGTGATAATGCCTGTTTGCCAGTCAGGCTCTTGGTAGCTTGTGCTTTATCTCTGTAGGATGGCAAGAGCCCCTCATCAGCCATGCTCATCACCCTGGTGTGGCTTTCTGGGGGCAAAATTTGCTGCTAAGGATCCCAGGATGCCTATTAAAGGGGCAGGCAATGTTGTCTGTATCTCTTGATGACCTGAAAAATGAGGGAATCTCAAATAGTAGCTAAAAATAGGGAGGGTTAGAAATTAAATAACCAGGGAGTAAAGTGAATTTAAAAATGTGAATGTTCAATGGGCAGTACAGCAGAGAAGGGGATGATACCCTCATCCCTGAGCCTGAAATAGTTCTGAGCTAACCATAATTCCTGTCCTGTGCCTGCAGATCTCAGCCTTTGCAATCTGGTAAAGGGCTCTTTGTAGCCTTGTACTATTTTTATTGCTTGCAACTTTTGTTTTGAAGCATCCCTCTAAAAGTAAAATGCTGACACGTGTGAAGGAAACCCACAATCCATAACCTCATTTAGCAGAAAGAGATTTTTATGTTGTTTTCTAGCTTCCATCTCTGTAATGCATTTCAGTGATGGATGATGTTGTGAAGGGTCCTGCCCAGGTCCTTATGCTCTGCAATCCACGAGTGGTGCAGCTGGAGTGGGGCTGCATTCCCCTGCAGCAGCAGAGTGGCTCCCCTGGGCTGCTTCCTCCCGGCACTGCTGTTCCTGTCTGCATGAGAGCAGAGGCAGGGAAAGTAGAGGAAAACTGATGTCTTCTTCTGTGTGGTGGATCCTCTTACAGGATATGGGTGTTAAACATGCTCCTGTAGTGTGAACCTTGGATTTCAATATAATAATTCTTGTCTAGACTATTTCTCTAAGCTTTGTGTAAATTGCCAATGTCATTTTACTTATAAATTATAAATGTTTCTACAATATGCCAGGTAATTTAATACTCGCTAGAAATTAAGCCATTAATCCTATCTCCATTAGACATTTTTGTGCTTTTTCCTATACTAATGCACAAGAAAGGCTCTCTTAAAAGCCAACAAAATACTACATTGCCCTTTTTCAAATCCCTCCTTGACTTTTGCCCCTTGTGCACTGCCAGTAAAGTATTCAAGCAACAGCTTGGCAGCTACTCTTCTCTGACCACTGCTTATTGCATTAGTCACAATTATCTCTCTTTATATCCTCCTGTTGTTCTTCCAACTCTTGTGGCCTTTTCCAGTTGTGCAAATACACATGCATGCTCTTGAATTCATGAATAGGATGAATAATCACTTTGGAGTCTTTGGAACAACCTACCTCCTTCCAGATAAGGATGTGAACAAGTATTCAATCACAGCTTTAAATTGTAAAGTCTTTGGAGCAGGAATTGGTTTCTGGTAGGTCTGTATAATGCATTTTGCACTAGAGGACCATAACTGGACTTCTGTCCTACTGTGAATAAAATGCAAATGTTTAGAGGTTTAAAGCTCTTTATGATACAGCCCAGTAAATATGAAGGTGGTACTTTTGAAACCAGTAATTAATCACAGCAAAATAATTGTCATCTAAGGCAAAGTGGTAACCTCTGAAGAAGTAATCAGGAATTAAAGCCAGCTAGGGTAGTGATGTTTAGTAAAAATTACAAAGTGATCCCTCTGCACTTGGAGAGACAAATCCTGGTCCTGGAGAGGCACCAGCACTCTGGAAAGGAACCACCAGCCTGGTTCCTTCTTGCATGCAGAGGTGTGCTTGGAGGGCAGGACTCCCCACAGGTGAACTCCCCACCTGCAGGGTCTCTGAGATCTGTGGACAAGTCAGACTCACTAATCCAGGTGTCTTTGCCAGAGGGACCAATGCCAGCTCCTTTTCCAGTGCTGGAAGCTTGGTGGGACAGCAGAGGGGATGCTGCTGCTGCACTGCCCCCACTAAGAGGATTTGTTCTCTGCATTCTTAGCTTTCCACAGTGTTTCATGCATGGTTTTCCCATTTCATCTTCCCTGCAGCCCAAGTAGTGGTGTTGGCTCCTGCTTGCACACAGCTCTGGCAATGTCTTGCTGGGGTGTGTAAGTGAATTCTTCAAAGGAATTGCCTGTATGGATTGCCTTGGGACATGAGCAGGGACGGGTGACAAACTCACAGGCAGTTACTCATTTGCTCCTGCTGTATGATTTTGCTCCCTGCAGTTTCATTGCTGCAAGGAGCAATGGCAATGCCACATCCTCAGCCTCTCCACTGTCCTTGGTGGCTGTGACCCATAAAGGGACCTCACAGATCAGTGACTGTACTTCTGTATGAAAGCCTGATATTGCCACATCTTTCTGGGGTTAAATCTGAGCTTACACAGTCAGTGGAAGACTCTCATTGATTTTAGTGGACTTTGGATTTTTAGCTATATAGTTACAAGGCAGTAAGTGCCTGGAAAGACAGGCTTTAAAACACCAAGGTATTGGAAGTATTGAGTTGCAAATGGCAGATGTGTCTTCAGATGAACTGCTGAGCAGAGGGAGCTGTGGTCAGTAGTGGGAGTGTACGTGTTGCTTCACACCTGATGTGTTTGAATCAGCCCTCACAACATTTTGGTGAGCTATTAAATGCCCTCATGTTAGTGGAAATCTGTACTTTCCTCCCAATGATGATTTTCTGCATGAAAAAAAATGAGATGCAGGAAAGTTTTGGATTGCAGCCCACAGGGTGGAAGTGAATGATCACAACACTCGAGCCATCCTTCACTGTGCTGTCATCATCTATTGGAAAGTTGGAGGTTGTAAGCAGTAGCTGTCCAGGGAGACAAATCAGTTGAAAAAAATTATGTCTTAAAGGTTTCCAGATAGTGACCCTGGGAAGATAATCAATTATAAAATCAATGTAATACATGGAACTTGGGATCTCATTCTGAGCATGCTGGGCTTTGAAAGATTCTGGCTGTGTTGGAAAATGTGAATACTGCAGGAGTCATCCTCCTGTCATTATAAAAGATGATTTTATAAGCTGAAACAATCCTAATTCACACATGCCAGCACGTTGTCCTCCTCTGAGCACACTGACTTCAGGTTTTCAGTGTTCCCCTTGTACACTTCTTTTAACACATAGTAAAATATGCTCAGATACTGTGATGCCACATCAGAGGCAACAGGTTTAGGGACTGGATAAAGGATCCCTGGGTGTTTAATGCAGGAATCTTGATTGCAGTACAGTCAAGGCAAAACTCCCATTGACTTTGGAGGGGTTATGTGTTCTTCCTACCTTCTCTTTCCAATTTCTTTTCCTACCTGGACTTTCAGATATGCTATTTGATTATTAAAGCAGTCTTTCTTACCATGTACAGTATGTAACAATTGTGTCAGCACAATGGCCTCTTCCCAGATGTGCCTATTAAGTGTTTACTGATCAGAGTGTTATACCTGCTGTGGGAGAGAAAAAGAAAAACAAATTGAGTGCCTAAAAGATGGCAAAAGATAGTTAAAAACAAAGCTGGTGGCAGAGTTGGGAAGTGAACCAGGGCACTGAGTTGGGGCTGCCCTTCCTGAGTTGCTGTTTTGTTTGTCTTTCTGTGCTTTTTTTTTAATTTTAAGAAATGCCAGACAGAGACAGGATTGTAAGTGCAATTAAAAGTCCTTAGGATTTGTGTCCCTCAGTGTCTTGATAATTTTTCTAAAAGCAAGGTCTCTACAAGAAAGTAGCTAATGGAAATTGGATGTCTGTTTTCAGGTATCTGCCTAAAACCACTTAATGTTTAATGTTTGGGAATACAATGTAACTGCACTACAAAAATCAATATTCTTAAATATTCCATTTGAGAACCCCAAAACAGAATATCTAATATCTATTAGGTTTCTCTGAATTCTTTTCTACTGAGTTCATAAATGGCATAAAAAGATGCCATTTCTAGAAGGCAAATGAGTTCTGTTTCTGGGAAGATGATTTACAGCTTCCCATCAAAAGAATTGTGCATGACATCAGTTGAATTTTGCTGCCCATTTTCTCCAAATACAGAGAGCAGCTAAAGATTGTTTTTCATTAGGGGTAGCTTTTGGTCCTGGGCAGCTCAGCAAAACAGTAAGGTCTGTAATTTAGCTATTAGTACATTATTAATTAAATAATATAGCAAGAAGTAGAAAAGGCTAAATGTAAAGTACAATATGGAATAAGTAAAATGAATCGTGACTCTTCTGCAACTCTGTGTGAGCTCAGTTCAGATGCTGGCTGTGTCTGCACCTCAGTCAGTGTCTGCTGTGGAGGGGGGGCTGTGTGTGACAGCTCCCTGCTTCCTGCAGTGTTGGAATATTGTTAACATTCACGTCACACTTCCCTTCTGTACCACAGGGATAAATTCTTTCCATTGGTGTTGGCATTTTGCTCATCAGAGCCAGAGATCCAGGACTGTGATCTTTTTCTCCAGATATGGGGGAGTTTCTTCAGCTTGAGACTTCTTCTAGAAGCTCTGCAATAGTCACTCCTGGGGAGGGCAGGAGTGTGGGGGATTTCTGATGTTGCCCAGCTGAAATGGAGTATTTGCATCCAGGGGAGAGTGGGCACTGCCCCTGCCCTGTGTGTCCAGAGCCTGAAGTGGGACTCCAGCAGGAGGAGAGAAGAGGATAAGGAGGGTTGCAAATCCACAGTAGCTCAGCAGGTCTGGGCAAAGGCAGTCCTTCTCCTGGGTGCTGCATCTGTTATTTAGTGCAGGGACCTGAGGGTGGGTTGGGGTGGGATACTCAGTGCAGAACACCAGATCTACAGGCTGGGATGAATGCATAAATGGGAGAGAGTTTTCTGGTGTTCTACACCCATTCACACAAACCAACTCTGTGTAAACAGGGAGCATGCGTTTGTTGAACTTTATAGCTTTTTTGCCTGTTTTATTTGTGTATAAATCTAGATTCTATCACAGACAGGGAGCACTTCACCAGCCATTCTAAGCCAATATATGGGCCCACTGTGATTGCTGCGACTTGTTCAGTGCTTTAAAGACATGCTGAGCTTTGTAAAGAAAACATTAATAAAAAAGAGCTTATAAGAGGCATAAAGTTCAAACATACTGTGCTTTCTTGTTTATAACAAGATTTGCGTTCCTTTTTTTTTGACATGCATTTTATTAACACTTTCATCAATTTATTAAAACTTCTATCATTTTATTCTCTCTTTTCAATTACATGTTATTTAATCTCAAGCACCATTATAACCAGTCTCCAAGAGATGAGGTATTAGGAAATCTCTTCCTTGTTGGTGTGAGTGTTTGGAAGCAGGGAGTGGCTGCTGGTTTCTCTCCTACCTGGCAGCTGTCAGAGCAAGGCTGATGGAGCTACATGATCATCAATGCACGTTTCACTAATTTAGGGCAATGTGAAACCTTCGTGTTCCATGCAAATTTCATGCCAGGGTGCTCTTTGCTCCAGAAGGTGAGACAGACTCTGCTCCTGCTCTTTAGCAGTTTCCAGAAATTTAGGATGAGTTTCATTTAACTTGAGATCCATATGTTCATCATATCATGATCAATGATAAATAGTTCTGAATCATGACTGGTATTTTGAACATATGACATTCCTCAGTTATTTTGGACACTTTTACTCCAGGCACATGGAGCAGTTTTGATTCAAGGTGAGCTACATCAGTCATCAAAATTAGGTGGTTATTGCTAGAGGAAGAAATTCCTTCTCCTTCCCCTAGAAGTCAGTATTGTATGCCAGCATGTATTTTTACAATATTAGTTTTATAAGAACAGTTTCTCACTTTTACTCATTTGAGAATTGAATTAGTTTTTGCTGCTGCTTCACTGACTTCACAGAACATTTCCCCACAATCATTTAACATGCTATTAAATTCTAGAGTATGTTGTCAGTACATCTGGTAATTTGATTTTGAATGATGTTTGTGTCATTACTAAGTATTTTAGTCAGCAACAACAATGTTGGTAATATGTAGTGCTGCTTTTAACAACGAGCTCAAAAAGAGATGCAGAAGCCCTGGTGTAAAGCTGGCAGTGACCAGAATGGATGATTCCTGAAGCCATTATCTTCCAACAGCTTCTGAAGTTCAATTCACTTAAACTTGCTGCTTTTGCATTTTCATCGGCTTCTTCAGTTTCTTCTGTTTAGTCAAAACTGTGCAAAATTGGATTTCGTAAAGCTATTTTTAAACAGTTTGGAGCTTCCAATCTACAAAACACAAAGTACTCTGAGGATTGCGCCTCTCTCTAAATGTCTTTATGTTGCATGTTGTTATTCAGGGGCTATCAGAACCAGAGGAGATCTAACAGATTATTAACTGTGTCCAGCTATTGATTCCCCAATTCTGGGCCTTGCTGCACAGTGCAGCTCATTCCACTGGAAATGAATTCTGTCAAAGCTGTGCCATCTGGAAAGTACCAAACATGAGAAATATTTGGTGTGATCAAGTACCACATTTGACAGAGAACTTAACTTGGCTTAAGCAATTGATCATGTGGAAAACTTGTAAAAAAGTGAAGGAAAAGGAAACCCCTGGTTGCTCAACAATGCAGATTTATCTTGTTGCCTGTAAATGTTCATGTTAAGTCATTCATGGGGCCCCACGTTGCTGATCTGTTGACAGCAGAAGTGGTTTATGGGGTGTCCATCCCAACCAAGGACTCTTTGGTGGCCTCCTCTTCATCCTCTCCCTCCAGAGTAGTGGTCTCTGTGCACATCTGTGTTGTTGTGCTTTGAACATGGAGCTGTGATGTGATCTAATTAAATTAAATAACCCAAACAGTACCAGTGACTAGGAGCTAATTGGAGATGCTTAAATTAACCTTTTCAGGTTCTGGAAGTGCCCAGACTCTGATGTGGCTGTCCAAAAAGCCAGCACAAGCTCATACTCCAATTGCTGGCCAGTCCCAGAGTGGGTACTTTGCCTGCAGTCAGCAGGCACAAAATGCATGGGCTGTTCCAATTACTGCCTCTTGCTCTGCTCTGCAGAGGTTCCCTGGGAAAGCTGAAGGTCTCTGCATGGCCTGTCTGAAGCTTTCTGGGTGCTTTGGCAATCCAGCTTCCTCATGGTTCCATCCCAAGGGATAACTCAGAGCAGCCAGCTGCTAAAGGCCAGCAGGGTTGGGGCCATTACAGTGAGGGTGTCACTGCCCTGAGGGGGACAGAGTGACCTGGCCACCACTGGTCACTCTGCTGCTGGTGAGGACAGAGCGAGTGCTCTCCAGTGCTGGAGCCTGGGTGAGGGTGAATTAAAGAAATATGAACATTGATCTAATATCAATGTCCCTCTATTAACGGACAAAGACTCTCTAACAGTTTGGAGTTACAAAGTGTGTGTTTATTGTGGCTGGGCAGTGCGTGGGATATCTCCTTAATGCACACTGCGAAGTTTCATAGGTGATTACAGAGCTTTTATGTACAAAAATATTGAATATACAAAACACAAATACATATTCATACCTTTGTCATTTCCCCTTCTCTGCTTCATATGCTAATTGCCAAGCAGGCTGTTAAGCACGCTGGGTTGGTTTCCTGAAATGAGTTGGGGGTCTTTTTAATGAGGAATCAATTAAAATGATGAAGTAAACTAAGTCTTCTTCACTCTTACTTTTTTACCTTTTCAGGGTATTCATGACAAACAAATCTTTGGTAGAATTTGCAGTTTCTTGTGTTCAATCTGTTTCCTATCATGGGAAAGCTGGCTATTGTCCATAAAATTGACAAGCAATGAGTTATTAGATCTTGGATATCTTATCTGAGATCTGGCTTCTGTTGGGAAAAGCTTATCTGTCTTTTTCGCTAACACAGCATCTATTTTAACTGTAATCTTAACTTTTTAAAAATCCTTAATTCCTCAAAATGAACATTTCAAGGGCACAGCTGTGGCCAGCACTCACCTGTACCCAGTTTAAGGGATGGGCACACGGAGTAGCTGCTGCCTTTTCCACCATTGGGCTTCTCTTCATTAGGCACTCCTCATTCACCTGGGGCTCTTCATTAGCAGGACAAACAGCTCATGGAGACTTGTATCACTTTGCTTTGCTTTCTTGTGGGTTTTTGGTGTTGGTTTGATTGTTTTTCTAGGGATGGGAGAAGTGATATGCTGTGATTTGTAGAAAACCTCTTAATTTGCTGCTTATTGGGTTTTGTGTATTTTTGGTTTCTCCCTAAAAGTCTTGTCCCAGAGAATTCTCCTGTGGCTTGTGAATGCTTTGCTTTGTGAACATTTAATCCAGCGTGGGCTTCAGCAGTAATTAGTAACATGGATATTTATGGAGACATTCTAACCTGCTTTGTTCATGAATATTTCACCATGGTGGAAATTTCACACCCAATAAATCACTAATGAAAATGTCATTTCCCAGCTGCATTTACCTGATGTGCTGTTAATCTTGCTGTACCCACTGGAGGCAGAATTACTGCCAGATTGGCAACACAGACAGGAATTGATTTTTAATTAGTGACCCCAATAGTGTAGGTTAAAAATTATTTTTTAAAATGATGATTTAATGGCCCTTTTCATATAATGGCATCAGCTTCATTGCCTGTACTGATGTTTTCTAGGCTACCATTCAAGCAGACACTTTGAAGGACAACACAACAACTGTTGGGATGGAAGGGGGGATCAAGGAGAGCAGTGATGTTGGGAAGGTGGCTCTGAAAGCAAGAAGAGTCAGAGAAACCACATGAAACCCAGTACCCTCTGTATTGACAAACCTCACAAGCCAGAAGTGTCAGTCTGTTTGCATTTGGTCTCTTCCCAAAGTGGTCCTGAACTGAGCCTTTCAACTCTTGGATGACCTTTCATGAAGGAAGTTATTACAAGATAGATTATTGTGTTTGGAAAGATCATAGATTATTTTGCCTGATTGATGAGTTTTATCCATTTTACTGAAATAATTTATGGCCAGCATTCCTGTGGACAGACATCTCCAATTTAGGGAAGGCAGAATGGCACAGCACAAAAAGAGTATGGCTTCTCTGAGATTGTCACTGCAGGTTAATTGACTAAACAAAGAACGATAATGAAATATTAGAATAGAATGATCACTGTTAAAAATGATCAGGAAAAAGGGTGTGAATCATGCCATAGGAGGGAGCTGTAGCATTCTCCATTCCTGGAAGTCAGGCTCTCTGTCTGCATTTTATTATTCTGCATATTGCTGATGGCCTATGCTCACAATCAAAAAAAAAGAAATAAAATTATGCAATGGTCAGTGTCAGTGAAGCTGTGAGCTCATTAGATTCTGTCAAAATCTGGATTTTCAGAAATCAGGCCCTGCTTCTGAGCTGTTGGTGTGCCCCTCTACAGGCAGGTGCTCCTCTGTGTATCTGTCACAGTGTGACCTTTGCAGGGACCCTGTGACTGGGGAACACCACTGCCACCAACTCAGGATTTCCACCGGGATCCTGGGTGCTGCATGAGTAAGGCTTGTCTGCATCAGTGTTGATGAAGCTCTTGATAAGGCTGTGTGTTTCTCATGTGTCTACTGCTGTGACTTTTCCTTCAGGAAGGATAACCCAGACTATCTGTGGGCTAAATTTTGAGGTCTCTTTGTCTTGATAGTTGAACATACAAGTTAAGTAAATATTCAGTATGCCTGAAATAAGGCCTTTTTCTATGACTGTTACTGAAACAGGAATTTAAAACTTGAGCCACTCAGAGTCCACCCAAATCAAACCCAGTTTTTGTACTCACATTGCTAGGTTTTGGAGCAAAGCTTACATCCTGAATTTAGAGCACTTGTTGTCTTTCATGATTAACAACTGCATCATGTTGGAGACCACGGAGCTGTGACATGACTAAACACTCCTCTCCCAGACTGCAGACTCTTTTATGTTTCAGAGAGGCTCATAACTGTGGCATTATTCACTGCCTGAGACAACTCCTCTCTCTGAGATGCTTTGTCTGAATCAACACTCCAAAAGCAACTGTCTCTCACATGAGTTGTCCTTGCCTTTAGCAGAAGCACAGGGCACTGTGAGAAGGCAAGCTTCTCTTTGAGAAACAGATTAACCATAAGAGTCACTATTGATTCCTTAAACTGGTTGGAGAGTGGGGGTGTGTGTAAACTCTCTAGAGGGAAAGCACAAAGTAAGAAAAGCAGCCTACTCTGTACATCAAATCACGCCACAGGGAGTTGTAGGGTAGCATAAAAATGATACAGTGCCTCTTTGAGGGTTTGTTCATTTGTATTCTGTCTTATTGTGCATTTGCACCGTGTTTTGGTGTTTGCAAAAGCAATGTTGATTCAGGACTGTGTGCTTTCCAAGCCCCCATGCTCCCAGGCTGGTGGGACCAACCCCCCAGTTCCTTTCTTCTTCCCACAGCTTTGAAGGGCATCCCAGCTGTACCTCTGCTTTTAAGCCAATTTTTATTTTTAACTAGAGTTAACTATTCTGTGTTGGTGCAGTTTGCCAGCAGATTTGTTCCCCCTGTGCTGATGAGAGAGCTCCAAGCAGTCTGTCCACGACCTGAGCTGAGCAAACCCTGCAGGGCAAGTGGAGCTTGCAGGAATGGATCCCCAAGCTCATATTGTCCAACACTTTGACAAAATGGCAGATGAAATTCATTGTTGATAAATGTGCAGTGATGCACATGGGAGGAAAAACACACTCGGTGATGGGCTCTGAACTAGCTATTAACTCCAAGATCTTTTTCCTGAGTGGTTTTATAGTACTATCCATTATATTGTCAATTCAGCAGCAAAGCAAAACTAAACAAACCAAAACCCCAGCTAGAATGGGAGTAATTACTAGAAAAAGACTGGAGAATAAAACAGAAAGCCTTGTTGTGTGGCTGTATAGATCTGTTGTGTGCCCACATTTTGAGCACTTTATCAGGTTTTGATGTCCTACAGACCTCCCCCTCCCATTTAAAAAGGGATGACAGAGTTGGGAACAAGCCACCTTCAGGTAAGATGGTCTCGTGTAAGATTAAGATCAATGAAAAGGAGGTGTTTCTTTACAGAGCTGTTCTGAGCTGAGAAACTGTGCTATTTGTTGTTGTGGAAAAGGAAGGAGCAGGTAGATGAATCCTCACAGCACTGAGGTACATTTATGGAAGAGGTCTGTGTGTGTTACCTCTGGCTCTGCAAGGATCTGAGCTCCTGTTCAGTCATGAGGGACAGCAGGGAGCTATCACTCCCTGCAGGTGATGTACCAGGCACTCTGCCCTTGGCACCTAGGAACAGGAACCTGGGCCTTTGAATGATCCCATACAACTTGTCTTTTGTCTCTGTCAAGCCAAAATCTTGCAAGACTCTTCGGCATTGTGGACAGAGATCACCAGCAGGGATTCTTAGAAAGAAATCTCAGTAATGTCATTTATCCAGATTTAAGAAGACTGCATAGCCTGACATCTGTCAGATACCCTCAGTACAGGAGCTTATTCTCCAAATATGACTGCTTTTTAAAAGTTATGAACACGAGGGACTTGGAGCTTAGTGTAATTAGAAGTTTTGGAAGATATAAATGGTTCCAAGACAAATGTTTGAAAAGACTGTTCCTTTGGAAGCAGGCTGGCTTGCTGCTTCACCTTTCCATGCTGTGAGCTCTCAGCAGTTACTGATGGATTAATTTTTTACTATGAAATGTAGTGTCTCATCTTTCATTAATAAATTTTCTCAGAAGAAGAGGTGATGGCATTTAACTGCCAGGACAAACAAGGAAAGCCTTGTGGAAGCTGAAGATTCTGCATGTTCACCACCAAAGACACTGCAAGAGCAACTGAGCTCCCAGATCCCTGTAGAGGTGCAGTCAAATTCAAAAGATCTTTTCCTGAAGGCTTCAGCCTTTTTGGAAAACAAAACCAAACCAACAACCAGAGCACTCTGCTTGTGGAAGTTCCTCTGGGATACCCACCTGCCCTGGCTTTGCACTGAAATTTCCAGAAGGAAACAAAACAAACACATCACGAACACATAGTTTGAACTGAAATTGTTGCCTAACTCTCATCTTCTAAACTTTCTACTCTAAAGCCACAGAAAGGAGCTTTTATGAACCTGGAGACTTCTATCCTCAGAGTTCTCCTCGCTCCACAGCTGTGCCTGGGCAGCCTGTGGGATGAGAACTGCCCCTGGCCTGGTGGATCCAGGTCATGCTGTCTCCCTGTTTGGGAGGCATCAGCATTTGATCCAGAGGGATCCTGTCCAGGTGGAGGTTCTGGGGGATGTGAGGGGTCTCTCTCACACTGCACATTGCCACAGCTGATGCTCTTCATGTGGGAGAACAGTCAGTTACAGAAAGGGAAGGACTGATCCTAAAATACAGCTTTGCAAATAAAAAGCCTTGAGACATCTTGATTGTATCACAAGCTACTACAGATATCCTAGACAGAAATCAGATTTTCTGTCTGCTGAGTTAATGAATTTATTTTTAAAACAATGTTACTCTTGCAAAAGGGCAGAAGGACACTGTTTTTAAAAGCGATCTTGTATACTAAGAAAAAAACAAAACCAAACCAGGCCTTGAAAATAAACTCATTGGCCAAAGTGATGAGCTAGATGTAAAAGGGTTCTTAGCTTGTAAACCAAAAGGGACTTTCCCACATGGTTGTGCAAAGACATCTTTGAAAAAATAGTCAGTTTTATTCTTAACTGAGAACTTGGGTGACAGCAATTGGAAGAAAAGATGACAGTGGCTCCACTGCATGAGGGGCTGAGAACAGCACAGAGATTATAACAAATTTTTCCAAGATATTTTTCTTCAAACCTCATTGCAGATAGATCTCTAAATACTTCAATGGAACAGCCAGTCCCATCCAGTACTGAGAGAAAAGCAGAATCTTCAGAAAAAAAATCTGAGATTTAAAACTGGGGTCTCCATATTTTGATGTCTTTTGGGACTCATTCAGGATCATGCTGTGCCACATAAACAGTTTATTCATATAATGTGAATTTTTGGCCTTGTGTGTGACATGGGTAAATAGAGCCTTTCATATCAAATGTAGATCATGTAAATCCTAGAGGCCTTCAGTGTGTAAGGGAAAAATGTGTATAACTCGCCTGATAAAATCATGAAAGACTAACAAATAGTGAAAAATAATGAGAGGCTCTAAGAAGGAGAGAGCTGAGTGTGTGAGGAACATTTTTACTATAAAAGAATGTTGCCTTAGCTTATTTAGGCTTCTCACTGTTGCAGTTTAGTATTTAATGAAAGGGGGAATCCCCCCCCCCCATAATGCTTTAGGGAGTTTTTGATAATCTGTGATTGATCCAGACATAAATGGCATGTCCCAAAATCAATGTGTATACTTGAAGCCAACATTTTATTCTGATCATGGGATTAGTCAAAAAAAAACCAAATTAAGGTTGAAATTTATGCTTCAGACTCTGCATAGTTCATTAAAATGAATCAAAGGAAGAAGAGCCAAGGGGCCACAGAAGCCACCAAGGACTGCTCTGCCAGGTCACTGCTGCAGTGCTTATTTGGATTTGTGCAGTCAAAAAGACCTTCAGAGCTGGAAACACTGAGTGCTAACAGGCTGGGGCCATGATTTCCCTTCCTATGCTCTTTTCTGATTTACTGATGACTTTGAGGAGGTGACATGATCTGAATCCTGAATTATCACGCTTTTTCACTTGTTTTCTTCTTGGCCAGGAAAGTGGAAGGGAGAGCAGAGAGAAGGCAAGGATGAAGTTTCTGACTTTCCACTGACCAGGGAGCTCTCTGTGGGGCTGAAGATCAGAGAAATTCTTTAAGAGATTGAATGCAAGGCAGGCAGGTGGCTTTGCTTAACTGATTTATAGATGTCTAAGCAAAATTCTTACACAGCTCAATCTCTCTGCATACTGCAGTACCCCTCTGCCTTCTGAGCATCAGCAGCTGTGCTTTGGCTGAATCCACATGTGAAGCAAAAAAACACAGCTGACTTTGTGCTGGAGAGGGCCAGGAGCACTTCCACAATCTGTCAGGGAGTTGCAAGGCTGAGGGCAGCAGCGAGCTCTGCAGGAACACCTGGGGACAAATGAGTATTTTGTTATACAGGTAACAAAGCTGTTACTGATGTGTACAAAGGCATTGGCACACATCAAAATTTGTCCTTTCTAGGCTGCTATGTTCCAGCAGTCCATAGTCAGAAGGTGAATTTTTGTTCTGTATCAGGATTTTGTGAGAGAGATGGGGCCAGTGATAGATGTGTTAAAGCATAATTTATTGTTTTTTTCTTGTACAGTCTGGGGAGGAGTGAGGTCTTCTTCACAAGCTTCACCACAGAAGTCAAAAGGTCACAAGACCTCTAGCTACAAAGCCTTTTAAAGATTTATTAGGCAATAAAATACTGCCACAAAGATTATTTATGTCTTTAACCCAATTGTTAATTATTTTGTTTTACACGTTTTGCTGCAGTGCGGACTTTCTCAGCCAATCATATAATGACACACAAACTTACAATACTACACCTTAAAACTTCTTATTATCTTTAGAACTACTTCTATATCTTAAACTCTAAGCTTCCTGCTTTCTAGACTGGTATGTGTCTGCTTAAACTACAAATCTACACTTTAGCTCTGTAGCCTTTTCCAAGGTCACAAATCAAATCCTGTATTCATCTCCAAGTCTGGGCCTGTAGACATCAGGTTTGAGGTTTTTCTGTACCTTGATTTCCAGCAGTTCTGCTTGGTCTGGTTTCATTGCCTTAATGCAGTCTCCAGCAGTCAGAATTTGGAGTTGGTCCCTGGCCCACCCAATGGCTCCAGGAGGCATCAGACCAACAAAACCCTGAATTCTGCTGTGCCTTTTGCAGAACTTTGCCACTGCCTGGCAGTCCCAGGCAGAGATGGCACCACCTCTGTCCTTCTGCAGGCAATCAGGAAAGGATTGTGCTGGATTTTGTAATGCAGGCATGGAGGTAACCACATAAGCTTTGCTGAGATAAGGCAGAAAAACTGCCCTGAAAAATCTGTTTTGTTGTAAATCTCTTCCCAATGGCTCTCCTATGCATTATTTTTTAGTACAATTTAGTGTGGTTGCCCATCTGACAGTAGAATGATGACTTGCTATAGCTAAAACCTGTATTAGAAAAAAAAATTATCTAAATAAGTCAGATGTAGTCCTGAAAGAGAAAGCATTCATTGCTAAAAAATGTACTTCACCAATGCATAATTCAAGAAAAATCATCTGTGCACGCGTCCTTCTCCTCCTTAGACTGAAACTGAGACTTCCAAATGTATCTCCTGGGGCCAGCCCTGTCCATGCTCAGCCTGGCTGTCTGGGAACAGCTCCACTGGCTGTCCCCAGTGCCACCAGTTGTGCTTTATTTCTTGCTGCCAGCTGGGAGCACTGTGTGAGTACAGTGCTGGGAATGGATCAGTTGGCTCAGATTTTCCAAGCTGTGTGGGGTGTTTAAAACAGGAGTAGAGGACTAGAAGGGGGAAGGGATTGAAAACAAATTTAAAGTATTTGAGTTGTAATTTTTACCTCATCTGCACTGCTTGGCTGCTTCACTCTTTCAGTCTCTTGACTCCGTGGCTGCATTGCTGAAGGATGTGTAGCTGTGTGGTTTTATGGCCCTTTGACAATGTGGTTCAGGCTGATTTGTAAATATCCCCACCTCCTCTGTATCTTCTATCCTCTGAGTGGGATTTCTTTGCTGATTATACCTTTTCCCCATTCTTTGTGCATTCTCTGTTTACTTATGATATGTTTGTTTGGTTTTTTTTGAGAGATTATTCATCTAGACTTGGAGCCTTCAATTTTTTTTCTTCATGACTTTGACGAAAGCTCTTGGGAAATTCACCATCCTGAATTCAAGAATTTCCAGGCTGTCATGTACCCACGGACCCTGAACACATTGGCCCAGATGGTTTCTAGGTTCTTTATATAGCCAAGTTTGTCCTTCATTTTTTGTCTTGATTATCTTTCCATTTAATTTAAATAGAATCACCTTCTTCCTACTCAATACCAATTTACTGTTCAAAGTCACATTTGTCATGCCCTCATTGCTTACAAGACTGAGTCTAGAATAGCAAAAGCTCTTGTTGGTTCAGTGTCTTAGCATCTTGGATTCATTCCTCTCACATAAGCAAAGAAACCCCAAACTTCTCAGGGGGGAAAAGAAGAAAACAAGGATCCAGATTTACAAAGTGATGGGAAGTTTATCAGGGAGCCTGGAGCTGAGAAAAGATAATTTAATTCTGATGCATGAAATGGAATGATGCATGAAGGAATCAATGAAATTCATGATGCATGAAGGAATTCATTGAGGTGGTACATGGTTGGAAATAGTTGCACTATAGTTATGAAACCTGAGGAAGTGTGTTTAAGAACAGACTAGATGTGGCACTTAGGGCTGTGGCCTAGTTGATAAGGTCATAAGTTGGATTAAATGATTTCAAAGGTCTTGTCTAACCTTTAATTACAGTTAATTCTCTGATTCTGTGAAGACAACTTAGATCTCCAGTGGAAATCATTGGCACGGTTGAGTCTGCCAAGAAAAAGTGGAACCAGTGATTAAACATGGAGCTGCAAGGGCCCTGCCACTGCTGGCCACCGAGCCAGCCCTGCTTTTCAGAAGGGCTCAGCATCAGGCTGCAGTGAGCATTCATTACAGACACTGCACAAGTTAATAATTTTAATAATTGCATTAACAATGTTACTGACTGCTTGTATCACAGTGGTATTCAGAGATCATTTTTCTGGATGAAAAGTATGTAAGTGGTGAGGAGAGGCTTGGCTGAGGCTGTGGGTGCTGTGCTGGCAGCAGCAGCTCCTCTCCCAGGTGCCTGCCCACGTGTGAGAGCAGCTTCCCACCATGGCTGGCAGGGAGATTGTTGGAGAGATTGTGCCAGAGACATTTTTTGACTAGATGGCAGTTGCTGTATCATCTTCATTTTACCTTCCAAATAACTGGAAGATAAAACATGTTCCCTCTCAGTGCATTTCTTTCCTAAAAATACCTACTTGAAATCTGAAACTCCTGAACGATGTGAATCATTCACTTCTTACATCCAGCAATTCTCTCAAACAGTGAATTTTAAATAAACTGAAAAGAAGGTCTTTCTGGATTGGGTTAGTGTTTATCTGAAAGCGCTGGTCTGAGCTCCCAGGGGGATCTCTGGGTCCCCAGGGGTACCTGCCAGGGCTGATGTGGCTCCCAGAGCTGCACATGCCATGGGTGAGCCTGGGCTGGGTGTCAGCCCTGCCGTGGGTGGTATTTGCTGAAGAACAGGAGGGAGGGCACCTCCTGCCCTGAGGCCAGCAGCAGGTGAAGGCAGCAGTGACAGAGGCTGGCCCTGACTCTGCCCCTCAGTGACCTGCAGAAGGAACTCCAGGTGTGCTGGCAGTGGAGCTGAGCTGATCTGCACTGCTCAGTCACCACATGAGGTGACAGGGCCATCCTGAGTGAGAGGAGTCCTTGTGCCAGGGGCTGACCCTCCCTAGCTGGGAGCCACGACACACTTGTGTGCCTTCAGACAGGAGCAAAGGGGGTCACACGAGCTGGGGGTCTCCTGCTTCTTGTGCAGCTGTGCCACTTCCCTCGCCTGTGGTTCCTGCAGCAGCAGTGCTGGTGGCACAGCTGGGGCCCTGGCCATGAGTCCTTTCTGACAGATGAGCCAGGACAGACCTTGCAGATGGCTTTTGCCCACAGCAGTCAGGGGGTGAGGGGTGGCACCCTCTGCAGAGCCCTACAGTGCACCCCGTGTTCCTGGGGCCATTCCACCTGGGGGCTTGTGCCTAGAGAGAAGCTCAACAAGACAGTCTAGCTTTGCTCAGAGAAAGAAATGAACTTAGCACTTTATTTTATGGTAATGATACTGAATTCTGGTATGAACAGACTGAGTGTGCCTCGCATTTCATGTCTTCCACTGAACTTGGCTGTAAAAGCTGCCATAAAAATGAATTAAAATACTTTCCTCACTTGGATTAGCTCAGTGTAACTCTTCCTCTGGGTCATTTCCTAATTTCAGATGACTTGTGAATCCACATGAAAGTGTAGGTAAGCAGATGTCAGGGATCTTTCAAGCAGTCAGGACACTGACCCACTGAGACTCAGGGTGTGGAGTTGCTGTAGTTCTCAGCACTGTTAATGTGGCCTTTTGGCAAACCCAGGCTGTGCAGTGTGAGAGCCTCTCTGAGCAGTCTGTGACACCTGTGTCTGCTCCCAAACTACTGTTTCTCCCTAGATCTGACTTTCCAGCATCACACTATTTAACTAGCAACCACATAAATATCATAGTACCCTTTAAATCATAGTCCTCATCCCTGAGTCACTCCAAAGCTGGTCAAAAACACCTTGTCCCCAAGGCTCTGCCTACAATGAGATGGAGATGGTAATTTTGTCGTTTATGACCCTTTATCAGATTTATCTGGCGTTTAACTCATTCCTTACATTTAACTCATTGCTTACACTCAGCTCAGTGACCCAGCACAGGCCACTGGGAATCAGCCTTGGCTGTCTCAGTGTCCATATCCTAAACAGCCACACACATCTGCTCAGAATGGTGCCCTAGGGCTGTCCAGGATCCTCCCTCGCTGCTATTCCAGTCTCACTCTCTGCCTTTTGCATTGCTGCTCACATGGTATTTACCCCCTACTTCTACACAGGTGATTCACTGTGCTGCTCCTGGGTTTGCAGGTGGTTACACTGCCCAGAGCAGCTGTGGCTGTCCCCTCCCTGGGAGTGTCCAAGGCCAGGCTGGACAGGACTTGGAGCAACCTGTGGAAGGTGTCCCTGCCCATGGCAGGGGGTGGAACAAGATGGGCTTTCAGGTCCTTTCCTACCCAAACCATTCTATGAATCCATGATTTTCTGTCCTCCTGTATAAATTATTAACTGCCTGGAAGCTGAAGTTCTTTCCTCTCAGCTTGTGCCCTCTTCTACACCCAGTCCCACCTTGGCTCCACGCTTTTGTCTAGGAGGGTGAATCCTTCACCTCTGCCCACAGGATGACTGCTGCAGCATTTAGTCATTTTTTATGGAGGAAAGTGTTATCTTAAGTGTGATCTGATTTTCTCAGGCATTCACCAGTTTTATTCTATTCTTTTTCCTAAGTCTGATGTATAGAATTCTGCAGAAGTTTACCTGTGGGCTAACCATTTGATCCCTGCCTAAAACAGAATGGACAAACTAGTTGCAATAATTCTTCTCCCTTGATCTTGGTAATCTCAGCTGAGGTTAATTTGTCAGCAATACAAGCAGGGGAAATGCAGTGTGCCTGATCTGCATGAATGGAGCAGGAGAAAATGCACAGCCTTGTGATTTAAATTAATATTGATCCCACTAATAGGAATCAGAGGACCAAAATAAATTATATAAATGGAGTAATCAAGACGAAAAATTTCTTAAGAGTAACCTTGTGTTAATGGAGCTGATTTTTCTGATGTCAGGTAAAGACACAGAGAAGGATGGCACACCATTTGTTTGGAAAGATAGTGGGCAGGGCTGTCTCCTGCTCTGACTGCCCAGGACTGCTGAGATAGGAAATTATTTCTGAGGACCTGAGATAGACTTGAGGAAAACCTAGTTTTTCCTGTTTTGCCTGACTCTCTGTGAGAATCCCCAAAAGCCTTAGGCTGCCAACACGTTTTCTGTGTCTGATTGATAGCCCTATTTCCCTTCATTTGGGGAGTCTCCCCAGCTGGCAGGGGTAAGTAACCTCTGCTGTCAGGAGCTCAGGGAGCTCTGTGCTCCTGCAGAGGGGCAGAGCAGCAGGGCAGGTGTCAGGCAAACAGGTATCTGGGGGCTGGGGAATCAGTTCAAAGCTTCTTGGCAACAGACAGACAGAGCTGATAACATTTTAAAGCTGCTGCTCCTGTACTCCTCCACCAGCCCTTGCTGCATGTGCCATTGCTAAACAGATGTTGCTTCACCTGCAGCTCCAGGTGCTGAGCACTGAGCTTCCATCCGCTGGGGAGGAGGGAGGGCAGTGATTGTGGGGAGCACAGGCACAGCCCCTGGTACAGGTGTTCTCACAGGGACCTCATGGGCATGTTTTGCCTGCCAGTGTCCTGCAGGGAGCACAGAACAGCAGTGTCTCTCGTGGGGTTTGTGCAGGATGGTTTGTGAGCACCTTTGCTCTCTGTGGGAGCCTCCTTCAGGAACGGGGCACTGCCACTGCTCCCTGTAGGCAGGGCAGAGGAGACAGCTGGTTGGGTCTGTTTGCCAGGTGCTGTCTGCTTTGGGAGGAGTGATTCAGGAGACTTCTCTAGCTGAGGAATTGATATGCAGAGTGGGACTCAGGGAAACTTTAAACTCTGGGAAAAAAGTCATGGTAGAAACTCTCAGTCCCACCCATGCTCACACCTGAGTTCTAACACAGCCAGGCACCAGAAGCACTGAGCATATTTTATCCCAGGGTGTTTCAAATGGCAATGGTACTTATGGGGTGCTTATTTCAAAGTGCTCAAAACCTGGTTGGTTTTCTGTCCCTTCTCCAGCTCAGCAGATCAAGAATTTGTTTCCACTCCTTACACAGCTGTCAGCTGGAGTTCAGATGTTCTTTTGAGGGCATTCAGTGACATGCACACATTGTGTATATCACTGGGGTTTCCCTAAAAGCATATTGGGAATATGGCATCTCCACTTCACCAGTCTGATCTGTGCTCTTCCTTACTGAAATGTTCTATCACTTTCTCCCACTGCTTTTACCCCTGACAGCAACCGGGGTGAAAAACTCTCAGAAACAGACTGTGGTAAGAAAAAGATTTTAAACAAAGTTTGACATTCACTTAAGTTCCTTCTGGAGACTTTGAAACAGCTCAGGGAATTTGAAGGTGTCATTTTCATTCTTTCTAGTTCTGTTCAATTTTTATTATATAGACTTTATTTAAATGTCTCAGACTGCATCAAACATTGCTATTACTGGATGTGGAACTGGGCTGGATTGTTGTGTCAAATGTATTACACACTGCTTCTTGTTTTTGAAATTTAACATTTTTTCATGACATTTTTTTGACATTATAACTTTAGTCATTCAAACTTGTGTCACGTTAGTACTTTCTTGCATATTTAATGCATTTCAGTTCTATCTCTGCAGCAGTTCCCAACGTTTTCAGACAAAGCCTTCAAAAAATATAGTAAGTATAAATCATAATTAAAAAGTTTTAAGGAGATTATTCCAGCTATTTTTCCATGGTGATGATTTCCCTTTGTTTGGTAAAGAGTTTGTTTGCTGTGGTGCTCTAGGATGCTGCACACACAAATTCAAGGGACATAAAAGAAAGACTGAGACAGTGAATCTGTAAAACAATATGGCTTCATAATAGCTGAAAAGCTGCATTATCTCAAATACTCAGAAAATAATCTTTCCTATCAATTAACTGTATTGTTACTAGAAGAATATTTGCTATCAAAAATAAATAAAAACAGTCAATATGGACATCTTAGGAATATTAGCTGGATGTCAGGGAGTGAAGTGCAGAGTGTGCACATATGAGCAGAGGATTTTTGCTGAATTGAAGATTATATTTCTCTTCATTCTACCCCGCTATTGTGCATTCAGCAGGTGCTTACACGAGCACATCCAGGCAGTGCTGCACCAGGGATGCTGGTTTGCACCCTGAGCAGCTCCTTGCTCCTGGTTTGTGTCTCTCGTTATATGATGCTGCTAATGGGAGAAGAGGAATGTGGGGGAGGATTTCGTGCCTGAATTTTTAGCAAAGACAAGGTGCCTGTGGTCTGAGGCATCATTTTCCAGCTGTCTGAGTTTTGCTTGACTGAGTGTGGGACCGGCCTAAGCCTCCTTTAATGCTCCCAGCTCTGGTTAAAGGAAACCTGACCCACACTCTTTTCCTTGTAAATGTGTGTTTGCTGACCACTGTGTGTTTCCTGGGGTGCTGGGATGGCAGGGCCAAAGCAGGAGAGTGGGGGTCAGCACAAAGCCACGTGAAAATTGTGCAAAAGCAAATATGGACATAGGACCAGGGGAAGGAGGCATTAAGGAGACGAGGATGGGGAAGAGGGAGTGCAAGGATGGTGCAGCTGGGAGAAACTGGAGGGTGGCTCCTGTTGGGAGACAGTGGCTGGACATCAGGTTAGGGACTAAAGACTTTGCAGAGGTACAGACAGGCCTGATGGATAGAGAAGGGGATGGAGAAAGTATAAATGGCAAGAAGCAATAAGTCCTCTGAAAATCTTTATAGAAATATTTGAATCTCATAAATAGGAATCTCTGTGAAAGTCTATCTTGGCTACAACTGTAATATATTCATCCTGGGCCCAAAAATAATGTTTTATGGAAAAGCAAGCTCACATTGATTTAATTTCTTCTTCATGCTTCTCAAGGGCAAGTATTCTTTGGTAAATTTTCTGAACAGGTTTTAGAGCTGGACAATTTCTCAATAGTTCTTATTAAAGCTATTGCTAAAATTCAGAGTCAATTAGTGAAAATGATGTTAGCTCACTGAATTTGGGAAAAGCAAAAAGAGAGCACAGATAGAAATTTGCCTTGCTGTCCTTTTCACTGAGTTTGTGTCTTTTACACCGTGAAGCTCAAAGGCCAGAGCAGCACTAGGGAAATACACTGGTGAAGGAGAAAGTGGTTCTTCCCTCTTTAATTAAAGATAATGAACAATTTAAACTCACAGCTGATTGTTAGAAAACCAAAGCCAGACTCATGAACTTTCCAAATGTACTGAAGTTCCCTGAAGTCTGCATCGGGGAACTGGCAATGGCTTTGTGTGTAATTGCTCAGCTGGATTATTTGGTATATTTTTCTTTCCTCTTTCATGTCTGACTCTGGCAAATAACCTCCAGCAGAAGGACATATATTTGCTTTTTTCTGAGCATGGTACTATGCTCAGTGACAATTTCAGTGCCCCAGGCAGCACAGGCAGTCTGTGCTGGGCCTGAGGTGGCCCTGGGGCAGTGTCAGCAGCCCCTCAGAGGGGTGTCACCGTGTGGACAAGGACCCCATCCCGTGACTGCAGTTAGAGAGTCCCCACTGCAATTTCTCCCTGCCTCCCACTGCAAGGTGGAAAGCTCTTGCAGCCTTTAGCCCTGTTTCCAGCCAGGCTGTTGCACAGCTCTGTGGCCCAGCTGGCCACAAGGAGAGCACCCCAGCCTCTCATCAGGGACTGTCACCAGAGTGATGGCAACAGGGAAAACCTTCCGTGGTCCTGTGAGCCCCAGGTGCTGTGTTAAGGGGTACCTGAGACATTTTAGGTATTTCTGATGAGACTGTAAAAAGGATTGGAAAATGCCCCAGACCCAAGGAACTCTCTTGTTCTTAGCCATTCTTTAGCTCACATGAGCTCTCCTTTAAAAAAAAAAATCTTTTATCAAGCTTCCTGACATGCAGTGCAGCTGGACTCAGCAGGTTCAGATTTACTGACTTGAATTCACTGTGCCAGCTTTTGCTGGAGAACAAAGCTGTGAATTTTAAATAAAATTCTCATGCAAATGTAGTATAGAAGACCTTTAAATAAACAATAAATATCTTCTGTTTCATCCATGCATATAAATTTACATTAATCAAGAGCTAAGTTAACAAATGCTACTTTTTGCCTTAAATACTGAGTTTGATGAAAACAGTGTTTTCTGCCAAACTGGTTATAATGATCGTGTAATTGAGGAAATATATGAGACATTAAAACTCCGTGACATCTCCTTCCCATGCTAAAGACTGTAAGAGGGATTGATAGGACCAATAAATCCTTTCCCATAGGAAAGAATGTAGAAAAACCAGGGAGCAGTACAAAATATAGCCCACCTGGTAGTTTTATGGCTCTATCTGAATGCTGTAATCATTTTAAAGAGATGTTGATTAGTACCAGCAACAGGAGTGGAATTGGCAGCATCAGTAGCATCAATTTCAACAGCAGCAATGGAGGTCCTTTAGTTCCCATTTTGTGGCTTGGATGCAAATGATTCATCCAGTCAGCAGGTGCTGTTCAATCCATACTAAATATATGGAGCTAACAGATGAAGGAATGCAGAATTTGCACTTAAAGAAATAATTGAATGCCTCAAATGTCAGTAAAATCCATTTATTTGAAAAGACATTTTACAGTGCAGACAAAAAAGATACAGGCCCAGCTCCTCAGGAGAGTGAATGTGGCCAAGCCAGTTTATCCTAACTGGGAGTCTGGAATAGAGATGATTCTTTCCCTTTTATCATGAGTTTCTGTAGTTTCCATGTCTGAACCCCTTTCTTCTAAAACCCAGTCAAGCAGCAGTGATTGGCTCCAGCCAGATCATCAGGATTCATCTGGCTGAGCCTGGAGGAGGAGAGGCAAAACATTGCAACTCAGAGGATTGGGAACACCTCTGCAGAGCTGCATAAATGCTCTTCATGAACCTGAAAAGCAGTGTGATGGCACGATGCCATCAGCAACAAGCATCAATGATTGTGTTTATCAAGCAGTTCCTGTCTTTCCATTCAAATCTTATTGCTGGGGTTTGTGTGTTTCAGTTTCTTCCTGCCTGTGGTGTCTGAGGCACACAACCAGAATGAGAATGGGAAGATCACAGGCAGCAGTCAGTGGAGTGTTTATCCCAGGTTCCATATAGACTCAAACAATTGGTGTTTCCCTTCCCTGCTGGTGAAGGGCTGGAGCATGCACTGCACTGGGACTCATTGTTCCTGTGTTTTGACATTCTGCCAGTCAAAGTTTTTTAAAATATCAGTTCCATCATGTGTGAAAAGTAAATTGAGGCCATCAGAGGCCATCTCTGAACAGTGAGTGTGGAATTCAGAGAGTTTGCAACAACCCTCACCTGGGACAGGCTGGACTGAACCAGTCCCATTTTCACCTGAGCAGCTCTGCCAGTGTGCACAGGCTCCCAGCACAGTGAACTCCACTTATCCACAGAGTATAAACATACATTTTTCTCCTCAAAGCCCTTTGATGCTCCAGCAATGTACCATAAATACAACTTTTGGTGTACCTATTAGCCTGGTGCTTTCTTTTTCCACCCTTTGCTGTGGGACCAGTTTCTACAGAATTTGATGACAAGGTGGACTTAGATCAGCAGAGCCTTGAGCAAGCTGGCCATTGGTCTTGTGGCAGAATATATTGCTCTGTTATTCCTGGTGGTTCAGCTCCTATAACAGTTTCTTTGTTTCATTCCCTTGTTAATAAAAGAAGGGTGGCAAATACCTACTGTGATCATTATCTTTACTATACCCCATTTTTTTTTGCTAATTTCCTGATATTTTAATTTCTTTCTTTCTTATTTTGGTACATTTTCCTTTAAGGCATTGTAATTAATGGACTCTACTAATTTCCTTTGAGACAACATTCTTAATTGCTGTAATTCTCACTTATGTCTTTTAGGCATCCCTGCTGGCATTGATTCATTTCAATTTGCATTCCCAAATGCTGTAACTATAAATACCCAATACATGTAGGAGCTGGTCTCTTGTCCTTTGAATGCCATACAGGCTTTTTTTTTGCTTTTTTTTTGGTAGCAAAATTAAATGGTGACTTATGAGGTAGCCTTATTTTAAAAGCTGGCATATGTGTGCCTTTATCATGGTTGTGCTTTGGGTTGGCAGAGTGCCAGGGTGATGTGTTTCACTGTGCACATCTGCCATTTTGGAATTATTTTGAGAATTATGAGTTTTAGGAGCTTTTTAATAACAATTTGTCCAAACAAATGAGTTTTCCAGGGATAGAAGTGACAAGTTATGAATAGGACTTGCAAATCTAGAGAAAGAACAACATGTGCTGATGGCACAAGATTTCTTTATACAGAAGAAGTGTGAATGAGATGATCTGAAGCTGAAGGTCTCGAGCCTGATGAAGGCAGCAGGAGCAGCAGGACCAGGCCATTATTCAGAAACATTTCACCTCTGCACTCCCCCAGAGCCAGGGATGATCCTGCCCTAGGTCAGGGCTCTCCTGCCACTGGCCCCAAAGCATGCTGGCTTTGAACTAAACAGCTTTGAGTAGATGCTTTGCCGCTTTCAACTCATTTCCTGCAGGCCACCAGAAAAGCCACAAGGGAAAGAGGTTTTAGTCTGAGCTGTAAATAAAATGGAGCAAAGCAAAGCAGCTCTGAGTCCTGTTCCCAAACTCTGCCTCACTTGGACCTCCAGGTCTCTCATTTGACTTTTCACTCTGATACAATTATTTCTGCAGGCACAGGACTTCAAAATGAGATGAAAATTACTTGGTTACACTTTAGAATGAGTCTATGAGATTGTTCCAAGTGCAGTAAAAATATCCTCTACAGAGAAGTCCTATTTATAGTTCAAATCCACTGTTTTGTTAGTATCCCTACAAATGCATTCCCATGGAAGGGAACGTGAAATGTGGCTCTGCAATCAGCAGTTGAAGCAGTTGCAGTTTCTGTATTGATGATAGAGAGTTGCAATGTGCAAAGATTGCTGAATTGCAGGAAAATGGGAAAGGAATTTTCTCCCCACCCATTAAGATGATTAATCAATGAATTATGACAAGAATTAAAAGACTAACACACCAAAATAATATTGATACTGGTGAGTTAAACTGCTTTTATGGATTACTTCTGCTTGAATTTGTGTTCACTGGGTATCACTTACAAGCAGGTGATGGGCAGCACACAGAGCAGGCAGGAGGCAGAAAGGAGAGAGATCCTCCCTGGAAGGGTGGCCAGGCCCTGGAATGGGCTCTCCATCCCTGGGAGGGTTCCAGGAATGGCTCCGTGTGGCATTTGGTGCTATGGTTCAGTTGATAATCTGGTGTTTTATCAAAGGCTGGACTCAATGATCTTGGAGGTCTTTTCCAACCTCAGTGATCCTGTGGTTCTATGATGTGTGCATTTATGAATGTGCAGTTCCAGGGTGACCATTGGCAAATATTTGTTCTACCTTTTCCTTTCTCCACATGTGTTTATTTGGAATTCTGTGCTTGTTTTTCAGTACTCTAATGTCTTTTTTATTTAATGGAAAGTATTTGTGAACGATCATCATGTTCAACAGAGAATCCCATTTTCCCCTACCTCATTTATTATTGTTGTACATTTTCCATTCACTGACAAAAACGAGTTCTGTTTTCCTTGTTCTTTATGAGGTATAGGGTAAAAGGGTTTCATTGCAATGTCTTAAATGCCAATTAGAATGAAATGCAACATTGGCTGGCAGGAAAGCTCACCTGCCAGGCAGCCCTGGAGTCCAGATAAGGCTGTAATGTGCTCTGAGAACAGGTTGTGCTGCTTTTACACCTTCTGTTGTCATCTTTTCTCTTAAATGATGGGCTTTTACACAGCCCTGGATGCCTGCTGCAGGGCACCTTTCCAAAGTGAGCTGCCCCTGTGCAGGATTTTGTGCCCCCAGGTCATTTACCTTCAAGTCAGTATTAGCAGCAAGCTGGACACGCTGTGATGTGCTGAGAGTGGACCAGCTTTCTCTGCAGATTTGTTTTGGTTTTAAGTAATAATAAATTGGCTCATTCTCTTTGTGTCTGGGTTTAAAACAGAGACAGATGACTTCAAATGAGAGTGTATTAAAATTCAAGATGTGTTGGGAGCTTGAACAAGCTAGGCTGGGTTCCAGGACACTTCATGAAGAGACAAAGACAGGAGGGGAGACAGCAGAAGTGGTGAGAGCAGACAAGAAAAAGTGAAGTGGTGGCTGGCAAGGAGCAGGGAGGGAGTGATTCCCCCCATGCTGAATGGGAAGTGATGTGCAGGAGGTGCTGCTGGGCCTGTGCTCTGTAGAGAGCCAACTTTTGCTTTAAAATGTTTTTAAGTTCACCCAGTTAGGAGGAAAATGCTTTAAAAACATTTCCCCCTTTCCCTTTCACTCCTTCCTCCTACAACTGATGCTACTTCTGTCTTTGCCATTTTCTAATTTTTCTTGTTTCTACTGACTCTGTGCAAAATGAGGAAAATACTCCTTTTTCCTTGATTCCCTCTCCTCCCAAGCAATCCTTTCTAGGACAAAAATCTGAAAAGAGCTGTATATCCCTGGAAGTGTCCAAGGCCAGGTTTGATGGGGCTCTGAGTGACCTGGTCTTGTGCAAGGAGTCCAGGGGGGTTGGAATGAGATGATTTTTAAGGTCCCTTCCAACACAACCCATTCTGTGATTCTGTGATGCTGTGACATGGAAAATGCAGTTTCCCTCAGGACAAGCCAAATATCAGGGAGGATATTGATGGCCTGTGGGAGCATGGCTGCAGCCCACAGGGCTCACAGCCAGGATGAGGAGTAGGCTGAAAAAGTACCTTTTTTTTCCCAATTATCTTTTTTTAAAAAGTATAAATTCTTTTTTTTTTAATATTCCTTCTTTTGTAATTAGGTGGCATTCATTGGTATTTTCTTATGAAGAAAATGATGAATGGGTCTTAAGTTAACACTACTTTGCCTGCAAATGAAGTTAAAATAGGTCCATTTAATAAATGATAACACATGTAATAGAGCTGAAGGGAGGGCCAAGTAATTTATTGATTTCTTTTTTCCAAATTAATGCATAAAATAAATTTGAGCAATATAATTTTCAGCTGGCTTCATAAAAATAAATAAGCGTATTTTGCAAAGCACTATTAAAGCAGGAAGAGATGTAA
The DNA here is from genome assembly GCA_013397245.1 of Thryothorus ludovicianus. Taxonomy (NCBI): domain Eukaryota; kingdom Metazoa; phylum Chordata; class Aves; order Passeriformes; family Certhiidae; genus Thryothorus; species Thryothorus ludovicianus. The sequence goes on along the minus strand of VZTB01000086.1, from coordinate 159,476 downwards.
ACAAGACAACATTGTGCTCTGACTGGGATTCCATTTTTGAAAGGTGTACTTTGTCAAGGAAAATGAATAGTTAATGATCTCATCCTTTGAAATGTCAAAGGAGATATGAAAGATTTTCTGTTATTATGCAGCATTTTCATCAAGGAGAGCGTATGCAAAAGGTACCCAACCTGCTGTAGAATTGCTCCTCTGGCAGTTTTTCTTGTCTATGAATTCACAGAATTAATTGTGCTCTGCTGTGCTCCTCATGCAAAGTTAATGCAAACCCGCGTGGCTCAGTTTGTCCCCTGCACTCTGACGGGCTGGGTTTAGATGGTCCTGTGGAACAGCCCAGAAGCCAGTCCAGCCCAGAGGTGGAGGGTGGTTAAATTCTTGTCCTAAAGGAGCACAAGGAATTAAGCCAAATATTGGCAACTGCATCCTGGGCTGCATCTCTGGCAAGAGCAATCCAACTCTTCTTCCTTCCCTGAATTCAGCATCTGCCCCATAAATTCTCCTTCCTGGGACTGCCTGACACAGGAACACTCTTATTTAAGGTCAGAGCCAGCTTTTTGATAGCTTCCATAATGGTGACTGCCATTCTTAAGAATATATACTGTAAGAAATATAAATAGACTGGCCTTTGCTGCCTGCTGCTGTTTGTCAGAGTTCTCAGCTGTAAAAAATAAATATGATTGTGCTCCTGGATTGTGCTGACTGGAGCTGTGGGCTGAGCAGGGAGTGGCAAATGGGTCTGGGCTGAGCAGCCTGGCTGCTGCCAGGGGCTGCTGAGGCCATTTGTTTGGGAAGGGAGCTGTTGTCACCTGAGTCTCAGCAAACAGTGGCTTTCCTAAGAAAGAGCAGGAAATCTGTATTGAAATCATTGCAGCAAAGTAACGCCGTGGAGCTTTACTGTACTCTAGAAACATTCTCCTTCCCCAGCTCTGCTCCTGCCTGGGCATTCTCTGCACACTGAGATGCACAAGTGGGAGCAGTTAAGTAGGACTTTCTAGATTACACTTCACCAAGTGAAAATGAAAGCCAGAACCAGTAACTTCAGCAGGTTTTGAGAGCAGCTGAAGACTCTAAGAGAGTGATGTAATGTGCAAAACACAGTAGAAGTTCACCATGGAAAAAATAACTTGAAGTGCTGGCAAGGAGAACTCTCTGTTCTTATGCTAAAGCACCATAGAGATCCACAAAGGTGTTTGTGTGACTGACAAAATCCAGCTGTCTGTGGGGATATTCCTTCCTTGGCCTTGGTGAGCAGCAGCAAAGATGATGGCAGAGACTTGCTTGTGTTCCCTGGAGTGCAGAGGGTGCCTCACTGGCACAGCAGATCTCTCTGGATGCACCAATTCCTCAGCACTTGTTTTTTTTTGTCCTTTGTGCCTGAGCTCTACTCCTGGAATAAGAGCAGGGATGCTGATGCTATGGAATAAGTGTTTTTGTGTGCTGTGCAAAGTTGCTTCTCTTTAGATTTAGCTGTGCTGGCACAGCAAAGCTCTGGATACCTGTGCATGTCCCTCTTGTCCCAGTCAAAAAGGGCAAACTCTGAGATGTGCTGTTGATCCTTACAAGCTGATAAAAATGCCTAAGTGACTCAAGGATTCTTGATTCAGTTGTCCAAAGAAAATTCTTACAGCAGATGTTGAGGTGTACAGATAGTTCAGTCATGTCTTAAATGCAGATGCAGTACCACAGTTAGACATAGCCTGTAGCATTTAAGATTTAGCCACAATATGCAGCATGGCTCAGTAACACACATCCAACCCTTGTTCTCCCAAAGAACAGTGTAGATAAGTTTGTGGAAACATCTTTGGGGGGAAGAAGCAAAAAATCTGCATGTCTGGTCCAAAATTCGGAGTGAATTCAAACTAAAACATCTGGGGCTTATTGGAAAGGTTAGTTAACTTCTGTAAAAATGTGAATAAATCCCTACACTCCTGATTTTCAAGTTTGAAGTTATCTTACACGTAGCTCGTGACAGGAATGTATTCAACCAACTTTGGTCTTCTCACATTCCTTCATCCTTGTGTGACACCATGCTCAGATCTGCTGCAGCCCCTGCAGCTTGGCCACTGATTGCACGTGTAGGTTTTTGTCAAAGTTTCTAGAGCAGCTGCCATGCAGAGAGCTCAGCTGTAAAATTCACAGTGGCTGGAAGGTGAACTTGGAGAAACACAAATGTAAGGAACACTTCACATCTTTCTGTTGGTTGCATTTTATGGTGTACACTTCATATTCAACTTAGTATAGAAGATTGTATGAGGACAAAACTGTGGGGGTTTTTCTATCACAGCTCTTTAACATAACACCTTTATTTTCTTCAAAGCTTCTGACTGCAACTTAACATAAATATTAAATAAGTTACACTGATAGTGTTCCCCTGCCTCCATTTAGAGATATTTCCCTGTCCCAGCCTTTTCTTGTGACTTTTCTCCAGCTGGGCACAGGGTTTGGCTGGCAGAGGGTGCTGAGATGATGCTGCAGGCAAACTCCTCAGCTCTGCTCCCACAGCCGAGGGTGGCTCCAATACTGCTGCTTCTCCCAAAAATACACTACAGCTTGTAAGTGTTATAACAACACCCTTTCTTTTTACAAACACAACCTTATCTAAGCTCGAGTGAAAGCTCTGTGCTCCCTTTGTGGTCCCTGCTGAGTGTGGGCGTTTTGCTGACGGCCTCCAAGGAGCAGCAGCAGCCAAGGGGTGACCCCGTGTGATGGGGACACCACACCCCACACACTCACAGAGCCAGGGGGCTGTGCCACCACAGGTGAAGTGTCCAAAACTGGAAGCCTGCTGGCTGCTGTCCCAGCTCTTGGCTGGGAAGAAGAAGCAGGAGGAGGAGGCTGCAGGCAGCAAAGGCATTCCTGAGCACACGGCGGGTGTGAATCAGGAGCACTGGGGGTGGCTCTCAGCAAGCTGCTCTGTAGCTGCTCTGCTTCCCACAGCACAGCTCCCAGTCTAGCACCACAGCCACTCTCCCCAGGTGACACCACACTCTGGGTTTCAGTCACCAGCAGCTTCAGCTGTCTCCCATGGGGGCAGATTTTGACCTAGCATTGACCTACCACTGTTCCCAGCCCCTGACATCTTGTACCCCTCTGAGATGCAGCTGGAAATCTTAACCAAATGCTGCTTGCTCGTGTCCTGGGCTGTCAAACTCTGAGCATCAGTACAATATCCTCTTGTAACGACCAGCAGGTGTAAACTCTGATCATTGCAAACCACAGAGAAAGTATTATTTTCTGATATATTGAAATTTTGGAAAGATTTCAGCCCATGCCTCCAGTGCACTGTTTTATTCATGCAACACACATTGCATTAAAATCACATTGAATATACTTGAAGAACAAAGAGAGAGGAAGCTGCATCTTTGCTGCATCTGCCCCTCGATACCCTGTCACCAAGGGGTGCTTTTTGACAGCCTTTATCTGCTTGCATTTCTGCTGAGATGCTTCAGGAAATACACCTTGCTCTATCATTTCCTGTGACTTTCTTTGCCTTTATGGTTTCCTAGTATCAGGTGACTGTCAAGGAAACACAACTCCCACTCTACTTAGGAAGTACACTTTCTAACTTTAGTGTAGGTAAAGCACTGCTTTTGTTAACAGCCAGTGGGAAGATCCCAAACCTTTAAAACATTTGTGGAACTTCACAGGTTTTTTCCTAATGACCTAAAATATTTTTTTGAGAACTAGAGCTTATTTCTATCCTTCTTGCTTTGATGTCTCTGTAAATGCTGGAAGACTGTCTCCCTGTCTGCTGTGGCTCTGCATTTATAGCATGCTTACAGCAAAATCCTATTTCTGTTTGTAGTTGTAAGAGCTCCCAAGCTGATCCTTAAATAGATCTGATTGCTCTGCAGTCCTTACTGCCTTAATTTGTCTGAAAAATATTGGTCTATTCTTTCTACTTAATAAATGTATGCCCCTTCTGTCTGCCACCAAGGATTTCATTGGTTTAAGTAGTGCAGAATACTTCATATCTTCCACATGTGGATTAAAACAGGCTTAATGAAATGTAAGTATTTATATTATTTGAATAAACAGGTTTCTGCTTTTTTTCTGGTTGTTAACTTTACTCGTTAATTTTGCTCATTTATTTTGAGAGTTTTGTTCTGTCTAACAGACCTGCCACAGGGATCAGTGAGACTTGAGATCAATAATTTCTGGAAGCAAAAGGCTGGAGGCAAGCTGTAGCTATAACAGATTTTCAGATCTGATTTGGGATGCTTAAGGGCTGTGCTAGCCCTTTCTGTGACAGTTTTTCCTGACATCCATGGCACTGTCTTTGCAGCTCAGGGGAGGTTTCCCTGCTGGAGGGGTTAATGTCACATCTCTGTCACTCCTGTAGGGATGAACCATTGCTGTAATCACTCTGGTGCCATTATAAGGTAATGTATTTTCTCTTCCTTTAGTGTTATGAATTCTTATTGTTAGGTGTGTTTGGAAAACGTTATTTTTACTAAAGAAATTATTGGCACTTTTCTGCTACTTAGAGCTTTCTTGATTACTTTCCTTGTGCTCTTTATACTTTGCTCTTAAACTCACACTTAGGGCTGAGGGGCTGGGAAAAGGTCTGTGGCAGGGTGAGCTGAGATCTTTGGAATTGCTGGGGAGTTCTGTGTCAGCAAATTATTCAAAAAGCTTAAGGAGTACATCTGTCAAATGATTTGAAGAAATTTGAAAGAGTGGAGGGTGCTGGTGAGAAATTAGGTGCTGTTGCAGATAAGAAATTTTTCTCAAACAAAGACAAATAATCAGGTGTTGAGATCTGTTTTTATAAAGGGTTTTCTGTCTCAAAGAGAAGAGGGATGCATCTGAGGCCCTGTATTGCTATGGATTTTACAGATCTTTACAGGGGGAGCATTGCTTTAGGAGCTGTCACTCCTAAAAAGTAGAGCTTTGGCCCCTCCAAAGACATCCCCAAAATGTGAGCTCTCCTTCATGTGCAAACCTTGTGGCACCTGCAGTGGCAGCCATTGAGTGTGTGTCACCTTTGTTATGTCACAGAACCCGCTGGGTTTTAACAGAAATGCCGTGTGGAATAAAACTCTTTAGTTTCTCCTTTTTTAACTTTTTAATTAGTAATCCTGGAAGCCATGCTTGCGTTTGATTCCTGCAGGGTCTCTAGCTGAGGTCCAAAGTCACAACCCAGGGGTGGCTGCAGTTCTCCCAAAACAAGAGCTCCCAGATTACCCAAGGTAGTTTACACCCTGGGTATAACCTTCACCTTTCCCTCTTAAACAAACAGCTGAAAATATATTTGCATTTATATTTTCTTCCTCTGAGTTATTTAAAGCTTAAGCCCTGTGCAATGTTTTAATATAATTGTTATGTACAGCTCTCCCTGTGTACTTGCTCACTTCAGCAAACAAAGAATTGCACATCACTGATGTTCAGAGTTTCAAAATTTATTCCCCAGGGTTGTTTGTACACTATGCTTGTTTATTTTTTTCTCTCCTGATGCTCCTATCTGTCAGATGACAGCTGGGAAATTCAAGATGTGTCTATATGAAATGAGAAACCATTTTGTGTTGTTTTAATAGACCAGGCAGCAGTTCTAGGAAGAAGGCAGCACCTTAAGGCCTGAAAATAAATGAATATTTATTTCTTGTTCTGCCCGGAAGTGAGGTTCCTGTGCAGGCAGCAGTGGGATCTGTCCTTGGAGCCCAGGTGGAGTGGGGCCAGTCCCCAGAGGTTTTGGGTAACAATAAAATGTTTGTGACACTGAGTGTGTGCTGGAGGCTGGCTCTGAGCCTTGCACTGCCCAGGGGAAGGTATTTCACACCTGTGCAGGTTACATCAGTGAAGGTTAACCCTGTGTTCCAGCAGACAGCTGTGTGTGGAATGCTCAGCTCTGCACCCGTGCTGCCCATCCCTGAGGTCTCTAAGGCTGCAGCTCCAGGGGCTGGGTTGTTCCTTGTGTCTGGAGCAGCCACATCACACAGTGTCACAGCAGCCACTGCACAAAGCACGACCCACACACAGGTACAAAGTCTGCTCTAATCTGGGGTGCATTGCTTCACATCCATGGACACACAGAGAGGCAGCAAGGCCCATCCATGGAAATGGGCAGCTCAGGAATGTCAGCGCTGTTCCATAACGTGAGGCTGTCCTCCTGCCAAGGAAACCCTCCTGGCGTGGCCAGAGCTGGCTCCAAGCACAAGGTGTCCCCTTGCCAGCCCTGCTCTTGCCTCTTGCATTGCTCTTGGGCAAGATGCAGAGATGTGGCTCTGGAACATCCTCATCTGCACAGGAAAGATTACAATGCTTGTCTTCCAAACAGGGATTTTGCTAGGATTAGGCAGTTAATGTGTAAAGTGATGAATGTCCCTGTTAAACACCAGGGACATCAGTGTTACTGTATAAATAGCAAACGATAATAAAAATATTAAATTGGATAGGCTTCTTAAACAGTTATTTCTCCAGGCTGCCAGTAACATCATTTTTAAATCATTTGGAAGCAAATTAGCATGCAAATGTTTCTGCCTCCATTAACAGAAGATTTGGCAGTTTTTAGTTTAAAAGACAATGCAAGATTAGAAGTTAGAACCTGTTATTCTCTGGCTGACAACAGACAGCAGCTGTCAGAATCCAAGAGATTTCTGCTTCTATTTAAAAAAAGCCATTGTTGCTTAAAGGAAATACAAAGGAAAAGGGAAATGCTATCTGAGGTCTGGTAACATCAAAGGTGCTAAATACAGAGTTGTGTAAAAGCTCACCTACACCCATCATGGGGAGGCAGAGTATCTGGTAATTTCTTTGCACGTGATCTGCCTTTTGAATTTTGCAAGGTTATGTGTGTTTGATCTCACCCAAGCACAAAAATCAATGAAACCCAGCAGAGTTTTTGGGTGGGCTGTGAGATTTTGAACAAATCTTAACTGAGTTCAGAACAATATGAGTGAAGCAGACAGATTTTATTTGATATGAGCTAAAGGAAAATCAGATTTGTTGCCTGGAATCAGAGTCAATTAATGGATTTTTCTGTATTTTAAATGCCTTTTCCTACTTACCTCCAATTATCACTCTCTTCCTTAGAATTGTTTCTGACTTTCAGATTGTATAAACAAACATCCTCAGTCCACACAAGGTGCAGTCTGGTGTTACACCTATTTAATGACAGCTGCTGTCAGAAATGCTCCCAGCTCCACTCTTGGTGTTGCATTCCTGCTGTTTTGTCTGCACTGGATCTCAAATTTGACAGGAAATTATCTCAGTAAAAACACTCTCACAAACTCCCATACCCTGCCTGCTCCCTTTTTCCAGCCCAGTCATTGATCTCAACACAGGCAAGGGGACAGGACCCCGGGGCAGGGACAAACTGTGGGAGGGAATGAAAACTGCTGGTTCTGACAGAAGCCTACAGTTGCACCAGGAAAAATAGAACATGAAGTTCATGTGGGAAAGGAGTTCCTGCTCCTTGAGTGGGAAAGGTGTGATGTGAGCGTGGGTTCAGGTGGATATGCTCACACCTTTGGCTGAGAGAACACAGCCCCTGCCCTCTCACAAGGAAGGTATCACAGAAGATGTTCTCATTTGCAGTCTCTTAAAAAGCTGTTCTGATTTTTAAAAAAAACAAATCTGTTGATATGAGTTTTTACTTTTGTTAATGTTGGGAGCTGAGCTCTTGTGTAATATGACTCCTGAAGTTTTCTAAGGTGCACAAAATGCTGCCTTTCTTCTAGTAATTACTGACAGCTTGATTGACTGAAGAAGAGCTGTGCAGCTTTGTCTTGCAGCAAAATGAAATCCCATTTTCTGTTGAGACTCTCTGTGCACTGTGTGGTTTCTGAAAATGTCAGCAGAGGAAGGAATGAGTTAATATTTTTCAGTTGAAATCCCCTTATACCTGCAAATTGAATGGAGTTTGAGGTATTTTTAATTCTTGGCTCCACACAGAGACCAGGTTTGGGGTGGTCAGCGGGTAAGAAGGGATAGTATTTCTGAGCTTAGCATAAACCATTTGATTTGCCTTTTTTCCTGTCAGACTTAAAACTTTACTATTTTCTGCATGGTTTTCATGTCATTCCTTGCACCAGGATGAAATAAAATCATTTCATGCATGATAAAGAAATCCCTGGTCAGTTCTGTTCTGCAAGACCACTGTTGGAAGCTTCAGATTGAGATAAGTAAAAGGACAACGTAACTTCTCAATATCTATTTCAAAGACTTTTTTTTCCTGCTTAATCTTCAAAGACTTCTGTCATAGCTGACATAGCTTGATCACTAATTTTTCCACAGTGCTCTCTGTGCAGACTGTGGGCATTCCAAGATGATGGGGGTGGTGTCTGTCATTACTGACTGGGTTGGAAGCCCCGGGTTCCTGCAAGGAAAACTGTCATCTCTGGCATTTGCAACATCCTCTTATGCACCAGTAAAGCAACAGGAGCTTGGCATTCAGTGTAAGCCTGATAGCAGTCAGCAAAAAAATCCATACAAATAACCCTCTCCAAACCCTCAGGAGACATTAGACTGAAAACAACTGGTTTGGAGATTAATTTCTTAGAAATTTCTAAATGCAGAAAAATATTCCTGCCTTTGAGTACTAATTGGATGCAAAGCCCACAGTTTATGCATTTGTGGCAGGCAGTGAGTGACTGCTGAAGGGTGTGCCCCTGGGCTGGCTCTGGGCTCAGGAGATGGATTTGGTGTGTGCTGGCTGCTCACCCCTCCTGGGCACACGCTGCTGTCCCTGGCTGCAGGTCACTGGGACTGTGCCACACTGTCCTGCTCTCTCTGGTGTTCCAGGAACTCCTGTTGCACCTGCCAGCAAAGAATTCCGCTGCTTCCCTGGACTGTGTCTAAACCAATTTCCCAGTCCTATGACACTGGGGGTTTCCCAGTCTCAAATCCTGCACAGGCTCTGTGTGTGGCTGGGCTGCCTGGGCCAGGAGGGCACACACTGGCACTCACAGGAGCACTGGGGCAGACAAAGTGACCCCTCTGCTGCTCTCAGAGACAGAGGCTGATCATTCTCTGCCATAAGTGAGCTCAGGTTCAATCTGCCTTTGGGAGTGAGCAGTGCCTACTTAGCCTTCCTTACAGCTGTTCTTCAAAACCTCACACAGTAATGTTTTCCCTGCAAAGTAGGGGCACAGCCTGGCATCTCCTTTTCCCTTTTTACTTAAAGCAATAAATCTTCATTTTCTCAGAGCTCTAGGAACAATTTCTCATCTCCATATATCCCTTCTTATAAAGATGTTACTTATGCAGGCATCTCTTCTGCAAAATGTTTTCTGCCTCAAAACACTCAGTACCCTTCAAGCATTCTGTTCCCCTTTTAATGCACATCTTGTTTCCAGCCCAGCACCCTGCCCTGCCTCCTGCTCTGGCTTCAGCCTTCCACTGACAGCAGGTAATTTGAAACTCATCCCCCTCCATGTGAAAGCAAAGCTGATCATCAGCATCTTCCAACCCACCGCCTCTTCCCTGAGATAAAAGGCTGTCCTTCCTCCCAGGGTGGCTGGGGAAGCGTGTCAGGAGAGCAGAGAATCACACAGCCACACTTGTCACATTAGAGGGGAGTCTGATGCTCTCCCTGGGGACCTGTCATCCCCTGTTACAGACCACCCGAGCAGCTCCAGGGCTCTCTCGTTAGCATTCACTGCACTTAATGTGGAATTGTAAAACACTGAACTGGAGGAAAACAGCCTGCTTTAAGTCCCATGGCCAACTGCAAGCTATCATAGCAAGCCATGCTTGCCCTCTGGTGCTGGGACAGCATCTAAATGGGCCAAATCTAAATGCTTGTGACAACCCTGTCTGGATTTTATTCACAAATAATTTGGTAATATTCATGGCACTGAAAAAAGACTATCGATGTAGCTGCTGGTGTTTGCTGTGGGTATGTTTGGCACACTCTGAACAGGCAGGTCCAGGACAGTGGGACAGAGGAGAGAGCTCAGGGTGCTGAGTGCCCCTGGGGTCAGTGCCCTCAGCCCACAGCTCTGCTGGGCATCTGCTCACCTGGTTTGAATCCACACTTGCTTTGCACTAGTCTGAGCTCAGTGGCTTCACTGAGATTTCTTAAGTTACAAATGTAAGCAGGAAGGTTTGAGCCCAGCCATGATCACAGAAGAAACACCACAGCAATAATCTGGCTGCTCCTGGGGGCAGCAGAGCAAGGCCTGCCAGCCTCGCAGGCTGGCTGTGGTAGCACCAGAGCTGGCCAAGCCAGGCAGGAAGGGTGCAATCACACCTGGAGCCCTCCCAGAGCAGGGAGGCACCAGCCACCCGCTGTGCTGGGCTCCCAGCAGCTCACCCTCGCCCACTTTGTGCTTTCCTGGTGCTGCAGCTGTGGAGCTCACAGCCGGTCACACCGAGTCTGTGTCACAGCACTGTCACTCTGCAGAGCAGAGCCATCCCCTCCAGCCCCAGCTCTGGGCACGTCACTGTGTGGGACTGAGCTTTGCTCTCCCTGCTCAGCTCCTGCAGCTTTGCAAACCCTCCCAGCATCACCAGTTCCTGGGCACACTGAATGGCACCACACTGCAGGAGCACCGAGCTCCCTGGGGCCTGGCTACGTCAGTGAATGGCACGACTTGTAATTCATCCTGTCGACATGTGGGTGTGCTAATCAAGGGGAAAATTTGTGCAATTGGCTGATCCTGATTCCAATTAATTTCCCATTAACAGATTTCCTAAATCACTAGCAGAATGCCTAGTTACAGATGATGCCAATAACTCTTGGCACATGCAGCTTTCCTGCCATTGTGGGAGGGAGTGGGCTGGTGCAGTCAGAAGGGAGAACTTGGAGGATCCTGGTGCCTTCCTTAAAGTAAGGAATTTTACCTGAATATTTTTACAGAAGGGTTGCTTGCTGGAAGATTTGTGTCTTGATCAAGATTGATTCCTTTGTAAAAGGAAATTAGGTTTTGTGTGACAAGAAGCAAAATTTGCAGTAGCACATGCATTGTGAAGTTTGATAATTTTGATTTCTATCCCAAATTATCACAGCTCTGAGTTAAGATTCTGCCTTCTGATTCAGAAGACTTTTTACAGGGTCTGGCCTCTAAAACATGCAGAATTGTTCATTAGAAAAGGAAGAAACAATTAGCATACCTGGGTATTGTGAAGGTTGTATAGAGCTTCAGGTTCCTGTTGCTTTGCACTGTTCCACTGCTGAAGAGTTTCCTTAAAATCAACCTATCAAGGGGACTCCTTCAGAAGAGTGGAGGTTTTGGGAGCTGGGACTTGCTGGATGAGAGCTGTGGATTCAGACCTTAAGCAGGATGGTGCAGTAAAACCAGTTAATTTTCATAGTGATGTTTTATAGTTCTGGATATTTTTTTAGACCCCTTCTTTAGTACATTTTGTTTCAGTTGGTAGAGGTAAGGCCCTTTTTTTCCTTCCATGGAGGAGTTCCTGGTGCCTCTGAAGTCAGTGGGAGTCAAGCAACAGCTGCTGACCTGTGACTTTATCCCTCAGTTCTGTGGTTTGCAGTGAGCCACCTGAGTTACCCTCACTCCTGGACAGTCTAATTTGGGCTGCTCTTGACTTCTGGCTGTGCCATCAGCCCTTGAGTAAGGACTCTGCTACTGGAAAAAATCTTAGAGCAAACCCAGTGGAGTTACCAATGGTGGGCACTTTATTCAGAGTGTTGGTCTCAAAGGAGCTTGATGTCATCTCACATTGAGGCTTGGCTCTGACAAGAGTTACCACACCTGTTTTCTACAGGTTTGTTGTACCTTTGTCCCTGGAAATGTCTGAGCTTCCCTGAAAATGGCTGAGCTTTCCTGCTTTTTGGGTATGTGGCAGCCCCTGCTGTGCTGTAGAGGGGCTGGGTGTACACAGAACAGCACAAGTCAGCGTGAAATAACTTAAATAATCCTTTGTTAGAAAAGGATGTGATTGTTTGTCAACACATCCCAGCCCCAGGTGGTTACAAGTACAGTTTAGGTCCTTGGCAAAGCCTGCATTCCCTAAGGAATGCTGCTCTAACCAACAGCAGCTGAAGCAGATCAGTTACTCAGCCCTGGAATTTAAACAGCAGCACGAGGAAGGGGAAAAGAAATAAAAACATAGAGCAAATAGTCTGGCTGGGGGGAAGGAAAAATAATTTTATTTTATAATTAAGCTACAAAGCAGGATGACAGACTTCATAAACTGAGTTCTGTTTCCCCAGACAAGCCAATTAATGTACATGGCTGGAATGATATGTGCTTTAACAAGCAGCATGAGGAATAGCGTGTTTCAAGTTAGCAAAGTCACAGTTGAAGCCTTTAACATGCACAGTCAGCTAGATACAAAACACCAACAAATCTATCTTAACAAGCTTTTAAAATGTATTTGGAGTAATGAGGAGAAAATATAGGAGGACTTATAAACACACATGAAAGTAATTTCAGCAGTTATAGATTGCATAGCATAGTGAAAGCATTTTAGTTACTGAGCAGCAGTAAAATGTGTTGACTGTTTAATTTGTACACAGTTTTTTTAATAGGATTTTAAAAGTTGCCTTTTGACGGAGAGAATACATAAGGATGTTGACTTTGTAAGGCAGATGGCTGACAAGAGAGCTCAAGTTATCCTCAAGGTTAGAGCAGCTGTGTGAGATGATGCTCCCAAGGATCTGGGATGTACGTGGCTGTGGTTGTGTGCAATCAATTCCAGTTATGGATCCCACCAGCAAAGGCATTCTTGGATTAGCAGCTGGGTTTTAGATGTTCTGCTGGGGCCTGAGCCTGGCCTCATGGTGGACAATCTGCTCTTCATTCCATGGACCACAGAAAGGGCCTAATGAGAAATTGTCTTTTCGCCAATGGTGATAATCAAAGAGAACAGGAGCCTTATTGCTGTTTGTGAAATGACTGAGATTTCCTGCACATTCTTTTTTTTGTCCAACAACCATGCAGGAGTCCCACAGTCCTTTTAAGGCCTGGAAATGTCATCACAGATATTTTTACAGTTGGTATTTTTCATCATAATTTGGTTTAAAATAACTGACCTTTAAATAGTAAACATATAATGGTTCTTCACCTTGGCCAAGAAGTTCCATGCTTCCATCTGAGAGGCAGGTGCTTTTCAATCCTAAAGACAGTAGTTTGCATGACAATAACAAAATTATACAGAACTACTTGTCCATGTATGGGCCCATGTGGCAGGATGGGCAGAGGTTACACCCACTGCATATCATCAGCAAAGGGAAAGGCAGTGGAAATGCTGGGCTAGCTCCAATCCCAGGAGAGAAGGAATCAGTCTGCAAGGACTAAAGGGCAACACAGCTGTGCAAGAGCAGACCCTGCACTGCAACAGCTGAGTGTGGTGCTCTCTCTGCATGCTGCAAGGCTCCTTTAGGATGGTTTGTCTCCTCCCCTACCCTGGCAATGCCTGAGTAGAATGTCCGATTGTAAGGCAGCGGGCTCACGCTGCAGGCAGAGCTGAGCTCTGCTAAATCCAGCAGCCCTGGAAATGCTGTGCTCTACTTCTCTGACTCTTGTTTTCCCTAAGGAATGCTCAGCCATTTGGACTGAGATCAACTGAGTACAGCCACAGGTGTTTGAGCTTGGAAGTTGTTAGTTCAGGGATCACAAATTTCATGCTCTCATTGGTTGTGTGAAGCTGTTGTTTCCTGACTGCTCATCAGTGTGTTTGAATGCACAGGCTCAGCAGCAGGGATTTTTACACTGCTTGGGTGGGTTCATGTGGCTCCCAGATTCTGTAGCCACAAGCCAAAGGGTCCTAGGGGAGCTCTGTGCTACCAAACCCACGAAAGGCTCCACTCAGCTGTGCCACTGCTGCTGAGCTGAGGGCTGGGGAAAAGCTCTGCTACACTGAAGACTGGTAAGAGGCCTCAAAACAGCAACCCAAAATTTACCTCTCTTTGTGGCTAGGTGCAATAGCCTATGAATCAGCAGCAGTCAAGGCTTGTTTCCATCTAATTTTTCCCCTCTGTGAGATGAAAGACCAAGGCCCCACGCTTGAGTAATAAACTTTCACCAGCAGTTCCTTCTGCACTCCCTGAGCAGAGAGCCAGCTCCAGCCACGTCTGGGCCAAGTTACACTGCACCATCTGCTTGTCATTTTACAGGAGAGAATAGCCCTGGTTTTCCATCTCTTACACACATTAATATGGCACTGCTGCACTCCAAAACGTGGAGGGAGGCTCTTTGCAGACGTGGATTGTGCACAGTACAACTGTGGAGGTGGCATCAGTGGTCCCATTCCTCCCAGGGTTTAATCTGCTGCTGCAGCCAAAAAAAAATGGATCACTAGTTTAGATTGAGTTGTAGCATTGTTTCTCTTACTTTCCATGTGTTTGATTTATTTCTACATTCAGAATCCTTCATGCAAATTATCACTGACTCCGTTTAACTCTGCTTAACTAATTGGTACTTGTATATGCAAGATTGGTGATCACCTATACTAATATTATTGACTTCTGTTTGCCCCTTAGTGCTATCTGTTTTTCCCAGGTGAATGCAATTAGAGTGCAATTAATTATCAAACAGCTATGTTCCTTTTATTCCGAACGTTGTAACAATTACTGAGATTGGCACAAAATCCTGAATACATAATACATTGTTTTGTGCTTTCCCTATAGAGTCCGTTGGAGATTTCCTGGACAACAAACACAAGTAGTGGATGCATAATGTATTTGAAGACCTATAAAAGTTTCATCCTTGAGGGCCCACTGGGAGGAGGATGTTTGAATGTAACTTTTAATTGTAGAGCTGAGAAATGAAATACAGATAAGGGATGGTTACTGTAACTGGCAGCAGACCAAAGTAAATGTTGGACGCAGCTCTCCGTATCCATGAATACATGAGTAACTTCATGCTCTTGCGTTGTTTAATTGGATTCTGTGGGACTGTGAATTTGAGTAAACTTATTCATGCGTGGGTGTTGTCTGAGGATCAGGCTGTTGTTAGTGCTTCATTGTCGCGCAGAGGAACAATTTCACGGTGACTGTAGATGGGGCGGTGTCCGACCCTGGCCGTGCAGCTCTGCCCACCGCGCAGACCCCATTTCCCCGGGCACTGCGGCCACGGCGGCGCGAGAAATCATTTCCGAATAAAACTGCAGCGCAGGCTCCGGCTGCGCTCCCTGACGCGGGGGGGGGATGCTGGCTCCGCAGTCCCGATCTCGATCCTGATCCCGGTCCCGATCCCGATCCCACATCCCGGTCCCGGTCCCGGTTCCGATCTCGGTTCCGATCCTGATCCCGGTCCCGATCTCGATCCCGATCCCGATCCGGACCCCGATCCCGATCCCTGTCCCGGTCCCGCGCGGACTCCGCGCGCCCCCTGAGCCGGTGCTGCGGCGCCACCTGGCGGCGGGAGGGGGGAGGCGCGGCCGCTCAGGTGAGCTCAGAGGGCTCAGGTGAGTTTAGGCAAACACAGGAAAGCTCAGGTGAGCTCAGGGGGCTCAGATAAATTTAGGCGAGCTCAGGTGAGTTTAGGCGAGCACGGGAGGGCTCAGGTGAGTTTAGGCGAGCACAGGAGGGCTCAGGTGAGTTTAGGCGAGCACGGGAGGGCCCAGGTGAGTTTAGGCGAGCACAGGAGGGCTCAGGGGGCCCAGGTGAGTTTAGGCGAGCACAGGAGGGCTCAGGTACACCCGCAGGTGTTGTGAGTCGGGCGCTGCTCTCGCCCGGCCCTTTGCCCACCCTTGGCCTCGGTTAAGCACGGGGGCAGCGCTGCCCCTCCCTGAGCCCGGCCCCGCCCTGCGCTCCGTCCGTGCGCGTCTGTCCCACCGTGCTCTCCTGATGTTCATAACAGACGGGAATTGCTATTCAAGAGACAAGAATGCTACGTGTTTTAATAATTTTCCAAGAGATTTTTCCAAGAGAGGTGCTCTAATACTGTGCTCAGCTTTCCGTGGCAGGTTTTACTGGTTTGAGATGGAAAATAGCTGTTAAAAACGGAGAGGGAGTAAAAAGAAAACACTCCAAAGTCTAGTGATGACAGACTGGAATACAATTAGCTGAGCTTCTCTGGCTGGAAAGCCTTGAAATACTGAGGGCTGCGGGAGACTTTTGGATTGATATTGCAAGAAGCTTGAAAAATATGTTCCATATTGTCCCCAAGTTTTAGGTGGCGGGGTGAAACAGCCAAATTTCATTGGTAGAACACATCAGAGAATTCCTTATGTAATTCTCCTCTTTCATCATGGTAATTTTATGTATTTTTTCTAACATAAGCACCTGAATATGCTGTGGGTATTCTAAAATATTGCCATGTACCTGTGGGGGTGCCTGACATAAATTGGGCCAGAGGATTTCAAGGATTCATCAAGTTACCACTCTTCTTGCCAGCTTATGCAGCTCAGCAATGGTGGACCATGAAGTCCAGCTTTGTACTATCCACAGACATATCCTGGAGCAGAGGGGCTGATTCCAGGTCCATCAGCTGTGAGTGTGGCTTTAATGGTTCCAATCAGTTTCCTCTGCCAGAATGTGAATTGAGCAGAGCAAAGAGCCAGTCCATTTTTAACTCCTCCTTCTGATTAACAAAAACAGTTGCGTGTGAAGGTAAAGCTTCTTCCCCTAAATCAGGATTTGCTCCCTGGCTGCCATGTAAAAATAACCCCAGAACAATATCTGGAGACATCAGACCTCTCCTCTTTCAGTTGTGTCACTGGGGAATTGGTCATTTACTAAAAGAAGGTTGTTTCAAATCTTAGTTTGATGCAAGGCTTGAATTACACAGGCTGCTTTTCAGTGGGATTTACAAGAGAAAAGATAACGTTCTCCACCCTCACATACTTTCATTTCTGCTTTTCAGAGCTTTTCTTAGCTTCCTGCAATACTGAGAATTTCTTTTCTCTTCATTGAGGGGAGGCTGGTGACTTTGACAGCTGCTGGGGTATCCGTAGTCTGTCACTCACAACAGCAAGTCACAAGAGCTGAGATTCTGCCTGCATCTCTCAAAATAGGCTAGGTAGTTAGTAGAAGCATTAACAGAGCCATTCCTTATACATTATGATTAATTGAGCATGAATTATGAATTATAGTTCACATTTGGTGCTCAGCATGCTGCTTAGGAACACTTGTCACATGTGGTACTCTTCCATTTTCCAGAAAGAATTAAAGGATGTTTATAGCGGAGAAGGAAGTATTTTGATGTTACTGTGGCATAAATTGGAATAGCTTCACTGTTCAGTGATTTTAGTCTGGATTTCATCCAGCATTACTCAAGGGATAATTTTACCCAATTTTTATTGCATTTCTTCCTTCAGATGTTTTGTTGTTTGTGGGTTGAGTGTTGTCTCTCCATTCCCATTTCAAGGGAGTTCCTGAAGTTTGTGACTTCACCTTTGTTCCTAGTCCAGGTGCTGTAGGGTAGGCAACAATATTCTACTTTTGGGGCAAAAATCAGATTGTAGGCTTTTCATCTGTTTGGGTTTTTTTTAAACAAGGCAGAAAATGAGAGTTTTAAAATCCATGTTATTTCACTACATCATTAACATAATGATAGTGGGGATGAAAGAGCTGCGTTGAGCCCAGAAGAAACAATAAAAATTTAATATACTGTCTTACATGTAAATCAGGACAGGTATTCATTCCACAATTTTGAAAAAGCAGGGAAACATAACTACATACTGGGACTGAAGAGGTTGCTCTGTTCTGGTGTTATTCTAACATTAGATTTTCCTAGTGGGTTCTAAACAGAGTAATTCTGGTTAAATGCCCAAAAATTGCGGTCCTTTCACCAAATTCACCCCAGCCTCTGAATCTTCTAATCCCTCTCAGTTTGTCCCTCCAGCACGTTTCTCTGTGCCACTTCTCTCTGTCACAGCTGTGACCTTCAGCTCGCAAGGAAGGGCCTTGTTGTGTGTAAAATCCTGGTGACAGGAACAGGATTGTCTGGGCTGGAGACCAGAGCTGATTCAGGAACCTCTGCTGGGCTCAGAGCGTCCCAGGCTCTGTGACTGTGACTGTGACACAGCAACAGCAGCTTCTCCCAGCCTGAAGGGCTTGTCCAGCCCCTTCTTCCACTCTCACAGATCTACACTTCATTGCACATTACAGACCACTCAAATCTTCTCCGGAATTTGTCCTTTCTTCGTTTTTTGTTATTGTTGAATTAAGCAGCACTTACAGGTCCATGCGATGAAGCGGGGGAAAAGAGTTCAAGTTACTGATTTCTTTTGAAAACAATTCTGCACTGTGCTTATTTATACAGATAAATCCATGATTCTAATTAAAACAGCTACATGTGCAAATGTAAATGGATTTTTGCTTCTGCTTTGAAGGTGCTCATACATAGGTCTTGAAAATTCTTTGTGACCCTCATGGCTCTCCCATGGGATGTTTTCCATGGGACAATCACAATACGGGTAATCAATTGTAAAGCACAAATTCTGGCAGTGAAACGTCCATTTTCTCTAAGTAACTGTGAAGAGCAAATTGAGAAGATTATGTAGTTTGTCTGTAGAAAACTCCCAATCAGAGAAAGTGATGATGGTTTGGAATTGAGGATTTGTTGAAAAATCCGAGTTTACCCAGTCTTAGACACCTTGTTTTTACAAGCTCTAATACTTTTGATTTTGAGAAAGATCTTGCAAAACAAGATCCCTCTACATGTAATACCCTGAAATTATTTAGAGGCAAATATGTGCCAGAAGAATACAGGATGTAAGCCAGAAAATGTGGAATCACAGTGAAATCTGAATGAAATTATTCTGTCAGCAAGGAGTATGGCATGAAGGGTATGGCAACCTTCTTATTCAAGTAAGATCTAAGGAAGGGTTACCTGGATGCTACCCACAGAGCCTCTTAGAGATATGTTTTGACAAGACTAAAAAACTAATGTTATTTATTATCTAAGGGCCAAGGGTACCACAGCAGAGGAATTAGTACATATTACATCAAATCTTTTAGCAGTAGTTATGGTTATTGTATACAGAGTATAAATATACATGAATAGAATTTTTTAATGGGTGGAATTGGATTGCTCTGGAAATTCTCAGTTAACGTTCCCAGCTCCTACAAACTGCTAACCCAACTCTACTGGTACTTAGTGCAGTGTCTTAACTTGTCCTACCTCATCATTTAATTAATATTTGTTTCTGGACACTAATTTTAATAGTGGAACTTTAAGCGTATGAACTAATCTGAAATTCTTTATAATTAAAGTGGAACATATCACTAAAAATAGTGACCTGTCCAGAACAACCTTTTCCCTACGTTTATAAATTGAAAAAACACCAAAAAAAATCGCAGTGACCATTTTTGTAATCTTCTCTCAGCTTGCACAGGCATGAATTAGTTATGCCTTGGACCTTTTAAGGGGAGTTTTTTTTCCTTGACCTTTAAACTAGAGATGATGAAGATTATTCCCTGGGAGTCCAGGGTGAGATGTTCTACCGGTGGTTTCGATCCCAGCCTTTCTGTGCCTGGTGCAGTCAGCCAGACCTCTGCTGTGCTAAACCACCCAGCCTTGGTTTTTTTGGTGTGAATTTTGATTTTCTTTTCTTTTAACAAATATTTTCAGCCCCCAGAGCTTCTCAGCAGGAAGGGTGTTCCCCCTATCCCCTGCTCTTTCATCACTCCTTTGGTTTTGATGCCATTCAGTTTAACTTCACCCACCGTGGATGTGGTGCTGGATTTAGTGTTCTGATCCTGGCTGAGACAGAACAGGGTCTGTGTAGCTTATTCTTTAAATGCTGAGGCACATCAGGATTGTATTTTGCCTGTGAGGAAAGAGGAAGGTGCCCATGTCCACAAGATTTCTGCAGCTTCTGTGCCTGATGAGTTTGTCTGAGCCTGTGTTGTATCTTTGCTGTTAGAACATTTTCTTGCAGAGGGAGTATATACTATAGTACTTATCTTCTCTGTGCTTATGCTGGCTCTCAGGGGAAATTTGGCCTTTTTAGTATGCAGTTCAAACACTGTCTGAAAAGGAGTCATGGTTTGGATAATAATTTTTCAAACAAATTTAATACACTGATTTCCTTGGGATGAAGATAAAGTACCATTCCATCCAAGATGCACCTAAAGGGCAACTTGTTTGAGTTAAGTTTACTGAAACAGAAGTGACAGAATATCAATTTGTTTTCTAACTTCATGTCATAGTTGAGAATCAAATAAGCAATTACATAAGAGCAAATTGGATTTATTTCAGTATCAGATTTGCAGTTCACTTGTTGGTTTATTTGATTGAGATAAAATAGCCCTTCATTTTACAGTAAACATGCTCAAGTATTACATTTGTTTCATGGCTCCTTCAAGGGCTTGTAGTTCCTCAGCCTAGAGTTGAAAATGTTCCTGATAAGGTGACATGTGACTGACTGACTTAACACCAGAAGCCCTCCCTGTAGCAAGGTGATGAACAGTCACAAATATCTCGCTTTGCAATGAGGTGATTTCTAAACCGGTGCCAATTTATTCATGTCAGCTTCTTCTATCATTTGCATTTACCAAAACACCAAAATTAAGGGTAAAAATAAGACCTCATACATATGTATTTGCTCAGTCAAAGGCTTCAACCAAGTGTAAATATAGATCCAAGTTATATGACTCAAAAAGGGTAAAATTTTATCTTTTGTTTTAGGAATATGGCATTTTAAGATTTTTCCTAGATTTTTCCAAATGTTCAGATGCCTTTAAATAATCTGAATTATCCTAGTAAAAGGAAACAGATTTCAGCAGGCTTCCCCTTTCTGTTTACCAAGGAGCCCTTACTGTAATTTACTTTGTTACTAGTTATGATTTACACAAATGTTGCTGCTCCCTAACACTACCTAGGGCTCCTAGACAGCTCCAAGTATTACTGCAAGGAACTGTACGTGCTCACTTCTAGTCCTCCTGGTCAGGGTGATGGAATTGCTTCCTTCCCCTACACTCACCCATCATGTATTTTGTAAAATGTGTCAGATCAGACTCTTCCAATTCCACTTGCTCAATCTGAACTAATTCCCATGATGGAGAGGCAAAGATCATGTTGCTTTTGTTCCAGTTCATCTTTAATACGGAATTATTTTGGAATATTCTATTGCAAATTATTTCTGCATTAAAAAAGCACATTTTTTATCTAGAATTGTGACTCCTCTCTAGGCCAAACAGAATTTCAATGAAATATATGAAGCTTTTTGCCAAATCCCTGAGCCACTGAGAGTCATTCCATTCTACACAAATCAAATTCACGCATTTATAATATGTGTTAAAGAAAATTCAAACATGACAATTAAGGTTTTACAAGCCTGAAAATTATAGCCCAGCCACGATAAGTGATGTTCTGACGGCAATGAAACTGAAATTTGGCGGCCAGAAGCCGTGTTCAGCTGTTTGCTGTAAGGGCTGTGCTCACCATGAATCCTGAAGGAGGGGAGCAAGCTCAGCCATGTAGCTGCAGCGCATGCAACGTGCAAGAGACAGCAGGGATCTGTGTGCAGAGTAACTGCAGCCAGCCACAGGGATCAGCTGGCACCAGAAGCTGAATCAGCCTCTAGATGAGGGGCTCAGAGGAGCTGCCCACACAGATCCCTGCTGGAGCTCCCAGGCACTGCCCGACCTTGTGCTGCCCCTGCCCGCTGGTGCTGCCAACCTTTCACAAACGTTTCACAAACTGCACTCAGCTCTCCTGATTCTGCTCTTTGATTGGATCTTCTCATTGCCGTTGTTTCTCTAGATTCTTTCAATAAAATAATATTAGGTGTTAATACTGTGTTTATTTTTCTAGCATCCTAATTTGCAGATAGGAAACATCAAATTAATCTGTGTTTCCATGTGGAATTGGCAGGCTCCTGCCCCTTTGGTTAACCTGCTAGCATGTTCTGTAGTATTGCAGCATATGGGGTGGGAAGGGATCCCAAAAACTCAATTTTACCTTGGGGAAAATCAGAAGCACTTAAGCCATTCTGACAGCTTATTCATCTAAACTGTTTTTGGAGATCTCACAACTTCCCTAAATGATCTTAACAGTTCCTAGAATGTCTTGTTAATGTCTTTCTGAATATTTTCTTGTTGTAATTGAACTCAGAACAATTAATTTCTTTTCTCTTTGCAACAGTCTTATGTCTCTTTAAAGGCCATGACCATATCTACTAACATTGTCCCAAGATATACAATAAATATTTTCATTTATCATTTTTTCCCCTCATGATGCAGCACAGATAGGATGTGTCACAGAATTTACCATTTCCAATGTTACCCCGTGCTGGGTTTAAGGATTTGGATGGTTTGCTCATTGGCTTTTAGCAAGGGGTGGTAAAGGGTACAGCACTTCCTCCTCCACAAGATTTTTAACTGCTCCTGGGACACTTGTGCTTGGTCAATGGTAGTATTTTGCAGATTAGTTGAGAAGAGAAAGCAAATGGCAATGTCAGACAAAGAACAGCAGAGCCAAAAGTGTTTCTCCTTGTTCAGGGTGCTCGTTTCCATTTCTCCACAATAAGACTAAGTGGCTTTTTTAGCCCTATTGCACAATTACTTAGAAACCCGGGGAGGGGCTGCTCTTTTCACTCATTTCCACTTCCTTTCCAGTCCAGCTGTGTCAGAGGACAAGATCACCACCCTCAAATAGTCTTTGCTGCTCTGAAGGAGAGCAGTTTGTGAGAGTGCTGCCTAATAGGCTTCTGGCAGAGTCAGCTGGGCAAGTTTAAAGTTTATAAATGGATAGTCTGAGCTGTGTCAGACAAATTTGCTTGAGGAACTGTAGGAGTGTTTCTGTAAATGTTTTCAGTAGAATTATCTCCACCAGGGAATGGTGACAAGTACTAGAAAGCCTTGGAGGACATAATAAAAATAAGTTGGACATGCGATTCAAAAATACTGAGGGCTCAGCTTGCCACAATACGGTTCTTAGGGGAATGTCCAAAAGCCAAGACATTAAGAACAGACAGCAGTGTTTTGCCAGCACAGTGAAGTCCAAAGATGCACTGCTGTAAGAGCAAAATCAGGCATCTTTTCCATGTGCTGGGATTTATTTGCTGCTCAGGATTTACAGTCATCTCTGGCAATTGCTTCTTGCAGCCACAAAACCAAGGATATCCTATATACTGAAGCACAGCAATAACAAGATTTGAATGTCATTAGGGGTTGCTCCTACACATCTTGTATTAAAGCAGCTAAGTGTTTAACCCATGAATAGAACTATTATCTTTGCTTTTGAAACCTCAGTATAGATCACTTAACCACTCTGCAAGAAATCCCATGAGAGACCAACAACAGCAGGGAACAAAGTCGTGCAAGAAATAGCAGATTGTATCTGCTAGACCTTTTTAAATATATTTTTCATATGAGTGCAGTCAACTTGAATATTACTCCTAATATAGATTAACTTAAGACAGATTTTTGCAGAGCATGAGGCTCTAAGAATTTGGCCAGATAGTTTTTTCACTGAAAAGCTCTGCCAATTATATACAGCACAAAGGAGAGAATAATGCATGAAATGCATAATATGTCTTCTTCCTCACTACATGGGGCTTAAAAATAAATGATACAGATCCTCTTTGCATTTTTCATCTGTGCTCAGGTAAATCTAAGTCTGAGGTAAGAATCTGTTTCAGTGGAGTTCATCTAGCAGAATGAGCTACTTGGTTCAGTTTCCAGGCAAGAACGTGGCCATTTGAGAAGTTTCAATGTTGTAAAGGATCAGCTCTAGTCTCATAAACAGTTGTGTAAACCTAGAGGATCAGAGCTGAAAAGGTAATAGTAATGTCAGAACTACCTGTATATAACTCAATAAGAAGGAATCTAGAGCATTTTTTGGCTAACCAGTAAATTACTTAAATATATTATGAAGAGTAGCTGATCAGCATAGCATCATTTTGTAAGGCCTCAACTCAGCAAAACTCCTCAGTACATGTTTTGATTGAAGCCCTTGCCTATGTCCCCAGATTCAATGGGACCTAATAAATAGGACTTCATAAATGTCATTAAGTGCTTTCTTGGGTCGAGATCTGTTTGAATTTACGGGGATTTCAGGTGCTTATTTACATCATGAGAGATACAAAATAATTTATCCTAATTCTTTTCCATGAAAGAAAGTTTTAATGCAAAACTTTACTTTCACTAATCAAGAAAGGTGTGTGCCACTCTTAAATCAAACTGCAATGCTAGAAGCCATCCCAGGGCAAAAGAGAGCCCTGTATCACACGAGTCACTTTGTTGAGAATGCAGATTGTGTTGAAATGGATCATTCATGCATTGTCAAAATTTACTACATGGTTCAGAAGTTGGATTCAAATTCATCATAACATTTTATTTGATCTTAAAGGTGGCTTGCACTTGTATATATACAAATAACTTGTTATATGGACTTACTGAAGGATTTATCTTATACTGTAATTTGGAGAATACTTGGATTGTTTTAAGAGCATGGTATAATCTCTTAGGGTCTATTTATTTTCCTTTTCACTGAATAATATTTAGTTTATTTTCTTAATTTTCTCTGCCTATACAAAAAATGTAAAAGCTTTTAGCATCAGTCCTGGGGCAAAGTATTGCAATTTGAATTCCAATCCCTAATCTGTATTCTGTGAGCTATACTTTTATCCATGCCATCTACTTGCCTATTCAAAAGGCCTGTATATCCTGAGTTTTGTGCATACAGGCTTTAGGTGTTTGAGCAATTCTACAATGTAGCACGTGAAGTACACAGGCAGGTGTCTCCTGCACATCACCTCACTGCCACAACAGTGGCAAACACTTCCTGGCCTTTTGGAGCAGAATGTTCTCCAGGCAAATGAGTTGTCAGATGTGTGTCATACCCACAACTTAATAATGAAATAGGTAGAAGGAACCAGTAATTTCAGCACTCAGTTGTCATGGCAAGAACTGTACTATTCAAAAGGTAGAACTGCAGTCATGTAAGTATCTCCATCTTACAAGGCAGACCTGAATGAAATAGAAGCATCAGAATTTATAATCTCCCTCAGTGAGACCACAGAGCAAACAAGCCTCTACCTCCAGCAGCCCTCACTGAAGAGTCAGCACATCCACAGTGCTTCTGTGTGAGACAAGTATCCATTTTCAAAACTGATGGAGCCACGATGGTGGGCACCAAACCATGCCTTTTCCTCAAAAGTGGTTACAACACTAGGTGGTGTGACTTGGCCATGTCCATGCACATGATTTGTGCAGCTGCAGGCTGACACAGCAGCAGACAAAGCACTGAGTGCAAGTATGTGCAAGTGAGCACTGCAGTGGCCTCTGCTCAGGCATGGTCAGCCACACTGACCATGGTCAGCCCTGCAAACTGCAGGGAGCTGGTCTGTTTTGTGCGAGGTTGCTGATGTGGACAGAGAGGTTTACCAGCTCTTTTTCCTCCCACTCCTCAGCTTCCTCAAAGCAGAAATCATTACAAAGCCCAAACCATACAGAGCAACAGTGGGATTAGCTCAGTTGGTTGGAGCATGGTGCTAATAGTGCCAAGGTTGTAGGCTGGATCTCTGTGTGGGCCATTCACTTAAGAGTTGGACTCCATGATCCTTGTGGGTCCCTTCCAGCTCAGAAGATTCTGTAGACAACCAGGTGTAGAAGAGCACATCAAGATACTGTTCTTCTGCTCCTGCCAAACTGCTGTTAGTTACCTACCCCATGAGAATTCTCCTCTGGCTCCTCAGTCTCCATACAATTTCAAGAACCTTCCCTTTTGTCTTGCCAAGATAGGAACTTTTTCCTGAGAGAAGCATGTTTGCTAGATTCACACAGAATCTCACATGTTTATGGAGGGTTTTCCATTGTGATGGAAGAATGGGGCATAGATAAAGTCAGTGCTGTCAAGAATGGGATGTATTCTCAATGACTGTAAAGGAGATGTCAGCTTTACCAAAATCCTCCTTAATTCAGTAAGGAGGTGTTTACAATGTGTTACGACTTCTATGAATTCAAAAGCTATTAAAATGAGAGATCATACAATGTATGACACAGTCATCTTTGCCATACATGGTCTAATGCCTTACTCTTCCAAAAACTGTATTTTAAGGCACATCAAATACCTTGTCTGAAAACTTCCTTTTCTTGTAGCAACCAAATTACAGCCAAACAGGTTTTTGCCCCCACTTTTGCTAATGACTTTCTAAATACAGAAAGATTAATGATAGTTATCAAGTTTATTTGCTTAAATTTGTATAATTGTCTTTGCTCTGTAATATCCCACATAGCCCATGGTGTTGGCAGACTGGTGTCAGAGGGAAGTTGAAACATTCTTTTGCCAGCTCAGCTGTTAGAAACAGCAGCAGGAAATCAGGCTACCTGTTCAGATCCCCTCCTCCAGGAGAAAATGGCACAAATGCACTTCCCTCACTCCCTACCCTGGGAAGCTTTGTCCAAGGGTTTGGAGACTTTCTGCAGAAGCTCCTGGCACTGTCACACACTGGCAAACAGTCCCAGCTGCACCTGGCACGCCGTGCTCCACGGGACACGAGTGCATCAGGGCTAGCAAATGACCTGCTGAGGCTGCCAATACTGGCTTTGACATACAGTACATCATAAACAATGTTTCCTGACAGAAAAGCTTGAATTAAAACCATTACCACAAAATGGCTCTCTTTATAAAGAACAGTCACACTGTATCATCAGATATGCTTTCAGAGCAAGCTCTCATACAGATGAATTTGTATCATATCAGGAGCTTAAGAATAAAACTTTGTCTTTAAAATACTGTATTTTCCAGGGTTGGGAAAAATGAAAGACTATTGAAATCTTCCTTAAAACCTTGTTTCCTTTCTAGTTATTGTTCCTGCAGCAAGTGATAGTGATATCTCAGTAGTAGTTTAGACACATAGAACATGTTTCAGGTGACTACTGGGATAAATCTCTACAGATACTTTGTACTGGAATGTCATTGTAGTATGTGTAGTCTAAAAACTGTTGGGTGTTCTGAAAAACTGACTAGTCATGTAAACACAACCTACAAAGTCACTCTTAGTGAAAAAGTCTCTTTTTTTCATCTCTTCTCCTTTGATTACCCTTTTTTACTTGTCTTTTTCCATCAAGTGGACAGACAAAAAACAAAGTAAAACCTAGAATGAAAGCCCAAGCTGAAGAAACCTTCTGCATCTAAACAAAGTGCTACTTGCAACAGGCAGTGGTTAGTTCTAATTTAGATAATCCAAAGTAGGTCACCTTCACGAGTCTCCCAGACTTTCCAACTTAGCAACTCAGATGGATAATAAAACAATTTTTAGTTAATGAGAGAACATCAGAAAAAAAGAACTGCAGGAAGCTGCGAACTGCAGTATCTCCTTACTGAAGACAGAATGCCACATGGCAAGAACAGATGGGTAATCCTTCCGTGATTATCCTCGACCACTGGCTGAAAGAAAAAGCTGCCACAACACGGAGGGCTGTATATAAAGTACATATACAGCCATTTCCCCTCATTGATAGTAAAAGGTTTTATATGCTAAGAGATTATAAAGAAAAAGGGACGCTTTAATGTGATGCTGAAGGGAATAATTCTTCCATTTTCCTTCACTTCCTGAAGTGGAGCATATGCCAAGGTCCTGAACTAAATTTATCTCTCAGAAGGAAGGTGTAATATACATTCCACATCCATATTACGTATTTCATACAAACTGAACATAGAACCTGCTTTTATTGTCTTCAAATCCTGACACATTATGTTCAGTTGATAATTTATAGGCAGTGTTACCAGAATGAAATGTTGGTGTCAAAAATTTGGCTTTTGCATATTCATTGACACCAGAGTTTGCATTTGTGATGCAAAAAAATGAAACCAGAGTGGATTAAGAAAGGTTTGCTGGAATCTCAAGTTTTACAAAACCACCAGAATGGAAGGCATTTCTCCCGTGCAGTGGTCACATCTCCATTGAATTTAGTTCTGCCCATGCCCATAAGTGAGAACCTGAATTTTATAACCCACTCGAACAGTAGCCTGATGTAAAATAAGTACCTGGGAAAGAATATTGATTTTGTTTATGAAAAGAAAATATGGAAGAGTGAATATCCATGGTACAATATAACTGAAAGGTGAAGAACACACATGTAAACCATAAAATGACGGAATTGCAGAACATGAGGTTAATGGCGGTTCTGTGGTTCCAAAAAAATCAAAATACACTTCCTCTACCTTTTAAATCTAGTAATATGTCCATGTTTAAAACCAAAAAGCAATATTTTGGGAACCTGTAGCAGAGCAGGCAGTGACCTGTAGTCTGAGATGGTGAAATTCTCAAGTTGTAATTCTCTCCCTACCTTGCTTTGCTCTTTGAGATTTGATGCTTAGACTGGTAAGACTTCCAGACTCCCAAGGAAAAGGTCTATGTCCTCCATATGCACTAAAGGGATTAGGAGTCATGTGTTGTTCTGGTAGTGATGGAAGGGAAAGAAAGACTTTGTCACTTCAGAGAACAAGCCCAACCTTCAGAATACATTGCTACTGCTGCTGCAGATTACTCATTGAACACTGCTCGTGGCCTATTTCCAACCTCTTCTATTCCCAAGACACATTCCTTAGGTGCTATGATTTTTTCTATATCATAGGAATATGTACAATTTTGCTCTTTGTTCTGTATTCTTCACAGATTTTAAGACTGAGTATATGAGATACCCATTCTTGGACAAATCAGTTCATTCACCTTTTTCCCCTTCATCTCATAACACATATCCGAAATCTAAATTTTGATGTGATAAGGACGAGACTGTTTTTAAGAAAAATGCAAATCTTCACTCTGAAACAACTTAGTCTTCCACTGGTTACAGAATGTGCTTCTAAACTGCCTATGAGTCAGGCTGTGAGTTGGAGTTCAGATAAGCCTGCAGTGTTTGCTCACCAGATGGACCATAAGCTCTGCAAAGTAGAGCAAAGGATATTGCTTATTAACACTGCTCTCAACTTCACTTATTTCTTTGTACAAAGTCTGGTTACTTGATGCAATTTTAGACTGTATTTACACTGTTGGGAGGAGGAAACAATTTTTTTTATAACAGGATAGGTAAATCTAGCAAAGTGGATCAGACTAAAATGGAACTGAGTGTGGTTCTTTTTTTACATCATTTTAAGTAGGCAAGATTGATACCCTCCATCTCTCAAACACACCCACACTGAATTTACATACCTGTGCAGTGGCAAAAAAATATTTAAATCAATTATGTCTTGGGATTTTAGAGCAAATTAGCCAAGTCACAGTTCTTACCCTTGCTTAAAACAGTCTCTTTGACAGTTATGTACAACCAACATAACACTTATATAAGAATCTTCTTTTTTCTCTTATATACTTTGTGCTACATACTAATTCTCACCTAACATGGGTAACATGGGGAATTTTCAGAGTGGTAACTCTTTCAAGTGTCTTCTGTGTAACCTGATTAAATATTTTCTGATGCAACACCGTTCAATCAAGCTGCCATTGTTCATAAACATTATAATAAGAAAGTTCATTTAACAGTTTTCTGCAATTTCTGATTTTAGTTTGTTCTTTGGATTGGTACAGTTAATTTCTTTCATTTCGGTGATTTTTTTTTTCATCTTCATATTCTCAAGACGCTCAGCCTTGCCCTTTTCACTTTTTAGTTTGAATCAGCACAAAAAACCCCAATGTTATTAGTCAAATTCTCTTCCTTTTATTTGACTGCTTTCTTTAACACAGAAGAAGGATGTTTTGAACAGTTAGTGGTCAGTGATTATACCACAGTTTTAAAAATGAATGCCATACCTACTGCACTGTCCTTTCCAGATTTTACATGTCTCTAAATATGTGGAAAGGAGGATGTTGAAGAAGTCTGCTCCTCTCTTTGCTCTGCTTTTTCTGTCAGTGCAAAAGTGTCTCATGCAGGGGCTCCCACCCATACACAGGGCTGACTTTACACTGAAGACTCAGCTCTTCATGACCTATAAATTGTAGTGTTTTGGATACAAATCTTCTCTCCAGAAGGGCTTTCAGTAGGACATGTGTGAGACTGAGCATGCACTGCTGCTCCTCACTGCCCTATCAGTCACAGTAATTATACACAGAGATTAGGAACACCCAGAGGCATATTCCAGCATAAAAATTACCCCATAAAATCTGGAGGAAATTTTCCAATAGGTCATAAAATTTTTCAGAACCATGGATCACAAGTTCATCACAATCACTGCTGTGCTCATTTTATAGGAAGCAGTGTTGCCCTGTGCTGAAGTATTGCCTGCCTTGGATGTTGCTGTTAGGGCTTTTAGCCAATTTAGGGTATCCATGGGAATGAGTCCCCCATTTCCCAATGAGGTGTGTAAGATGGGAATCAGGTCCTGAGGCTCTTGGGAGCTCTTGGTCATTTGGCCTGTTCAGAGTCTGTTTCTTTTCTGGCACCATGAGCACTTCCTCCATCTACAAGCCCAAGGGAAGGCTGCAGGGAGCAACCACTTACTAGGACTACACCTTCCTTTTGAAGAGAAAAGCAGTCAAAGTCCCAAATGGAAGACACTTTTATCTTGTGTTTGTCAGCAAATTTGCTTGACTGTGTTTATAATGCCCAGTTATTTGATAGTTTGGAATAAAAAATTATCCATCATCTTCCTGAGCTGTGCGGAATCTGTCAGAACATTCAGGAACACTTTGAGTCTTTCATTTCTTTGTTCTAACAGCTCACTTTACTGTACTGTGGGACCAGCAAATCTGATGCATGAGCAACTGGTGTGGAAAACCAACACTCTCAAAATTTGTTATCACGGGCTCTCTGCCATCACCCCAGCTGGCAAAAATGGGACAGAATTCCACTGCATGAATGAAAGGTCAGCCAGACGATGCTCTGCTGTCACACAGAGAAGAACCTTTCTGGGCTGACTTTCCTCGAAGTTACTAATGATGTATTTTGACCTCTCTGTTTTAGAGACACCTCGCAGTCAGCAATACTCAGTGTGGCACTCTGAAACTGACACATACTTCATCTGCTTGTGAAATGTTGCAATGTAGGATACCTCCTGTAAAATTTTATTTGTAGCCTCACTGGATCACTAGGAAAATTCCCTTAATAAGGGATGCTTCTGAATCTTACTACTTGTTTCATTTTCTTCAAATCAGAAACTAAAGCACTTCCAATAGAAACAAAATCCCCCCGGTCTGTGCAAATCCTACCTGGCTGCCATTTTAAAAAGCAACTGTTCTTACCAGGAGATAATATTTTTTACCTTTGGATTTGGTTTGTAAAGTGGAATTAGGCTTAGAAAAAGAGGCACTGTGCAGGCAGATTAAAAAATCCTCCCTACTTCCATCCTATCATCAGATAATGAGATCTTTCAGATTAGAAAGCCAATATCAGGATGGGAGAAAAAGGCAACTGTACTTGTCCATTATGTTCACTTTTTTTTAGACACTGGGCATTTAGTCACAGTCGCCTTGTGCCTGGTCCCTGCAAACCTCACCGGGCTGTGGAGGGGCTGCACCTTGCTCTCGCTCTCATTCAGATGTTGCCGAGGACCCTTTATGCTCCAGGAAAACAAACAAACAAACAAACAAACCAACAAGCCAACAAGCCAACAAACCAACCAACAAGCCAACAAGCCATCCTTCCA
>VZTB01000086.1:0-127516 GCA_013397245.1 Thryothorus ludovicianus | reverse complement strand
CTCGGTGTCTCACGGCGTCTGGCGGCACTTCTGCCGGGACTGCGGCGCGGGGAACTTGGGGCGAGCGCGGCGCGGTGGCCCCGGGGCTCGCGTGGGCGCCTCCCGCAGGTGCCGCGGTGCGGGGCCGGTCCTGCCCCGGTCCGGCGGGAGCGCCCGGGGGGCCGCGGTGCAGAGCCGGGGAATGCATCCTTGGGATCCTCTCCCTTCCCCGAGAGAGGCGTCTCTCATCCCGTTCCCGGCGCTGCCTGCTGCGGGCATCCCAGCATCCTCGAACTTCGCGGGAGAGCCGCCTGCCCCACGCCGTCCTAGGGGTTTGTTTTAGTGCTACTTTGCTTTTTCCATCCGGAAAAGCGCACGGGCGCTATTCTTTATTGCACGGTTCTAACAGGCCCAGGAGGTGACGGGCAGTGAAATGTAATGCAATCATTTTATTAACCGCTGGTAACTCGGGGACACTGAAACTGTGCCCACACAGGATAAGGATCTTCTCTCTTCCCTCATTCTTGTGCAAACTCCCCGGTTTTCATTCAAATGACTCGGGCCTGAAACCACAAGGGGTTGCAAATCTGGCTCTATTGCCAGTTGGGTTTTCTATTTTTGAATTTTCTATTTTTGAATTTTCTATTAGGCATGTGAAAAAGCAAATTAAGTGTTCTTGCAAACCTCAGAGTATGTAGCACCAGTACTAGTATTCTCCAGCTCAAGAGAAGCTTCCTTTGGTTTTCATTTTATTCTTTTAGCAGTAGGCTTGTATTAAGTGATGTCTCTCAAAGTGCACGCTTAGTTTTGTCAGTTTCTGTATTTTTGTTTACATCATTGAGAGAGAAGGCAAGAACTTGGGGCTCAGAGGTGACTTAGCCTTGTAAATTACAGTGAGTGGTTTGGCCTCGAAAGGCTGCAAAGAGCTGAGCTCCCAGCACACGAGTACTCCATCACTAACGTTTGGGACAACTCCTAGTGCGTACTCATCCACTGGGTGCAGATCCTGCTCTGCTTTCTAGATGTGAAAATTCAAATTACTGAATTCAGTTTTTGTCTCTACACATAATCTTATCTTGGTATTTTCTGTGTTTATAAATGTAGCTATTTAGGCTCCACTGTTTTTCCTCCAGCACCTTGCCCTCTGCCTCTTTTCCTGTCCACCAAGTCTTTTATGCTTTCATCTCTGTCTTCTCCAGCTTTTTTCCTTCCTGATCTCTCCACGGTGGGTTATCAGGGTTGGTGGATGCTGGTACCTGGGCAGGCAGGGGGCCGGGAGAGGGCAGGCTGCACCTGGAGCTTCAGCCCTGCTTCCCAGCTCCCCAGACTTTCTAGGAAATGATCCTCTCCTGTGGGCTCTGGGCAGTGCTGGACCCTTTCCTCTTAGCAGTTGTTCTGCCAATGTCCTGGCACAGTGTCCAGTTTGCTGTGCTGGAACGAGTGCGGGGTCCGGGGCTCATTGTTTCCGTGCTGGCCACACGCAGATGCTGAATATGAATATTTCGGTGCTGACAGTTATGAATCATGCCTTTTGCACACAGTTTTGATCAAAGACCTAAAGATGGAGCACTGGGGTTCTGAATAGAAAACATGTTTTAAAACACATGCTGAGTGCACCTATTTTCCCCTCGTTATCTAAATGACTGGTGTGGATCACACTGGGCTGTGCCACAATGTCTGACTTTGATATTAAAAAACAAACAGCAACACTGCTCAAAGCAAGTGGCAGCATACTTAACGATGCTTTGTCAAGCAGAGAGGTGGTTTGGCAAGGCTTCTTCAAGATGACTTTATGGTACTAATGCCTTTGCTTAGCCTGCACGCTGGATGGCCTGCACGCCGTCATCCTTAAAATTATTTTGTCAGAATACAAAACCTCACACTTAAGTATCCATCTATCTGCCATGTGTGCTTGGTGAAAAAGTGATAGGGAAATTTGCTTTGTGCAGCCTTCTGCCTTAAAAACTTGGCATCTCTATTAAATTAGTAGGTAAAGTTACCAGTCTTGCCTATGTTACCAGTCTTGACTTCAGACTCGGCTCACGAGGAAAATCTCTGAGAAATGGAATTGTAGATCATCTATATAAAGGAAGATTTTTTCCTTGTTGCTTTCTTTGCACATTACAATGCAATTTATGCAATATCCAAGCAAAGTTAGTATTCCTTCTCAATTTGAATTTCCCACAGTTTGTGTATGTCGAATTGTTTTGCAACAGTTGGAGAAGCTGACTGGTGTGAATACAGTGGTTCCATTATATCCACATGTCTTGGGCTCAGTGCATCTGAGGGGCCCTCCAAGGATTTTTCAAAGATTTCTCAGTCTTACATTTTAGCCAAAAATAGTATTAATTTCAATGTGTCTTTGGTTATGAGTGGAGTGGTGAGTTTTAATACATTTTGAGGAGTATATTTTTGAAAGGTTGCTAAATGTTCATTTGTGATGTAGTACTTGATCATGATTTTTTGTACATTTTTCACTTGCCCTGCTAACTACCCTTGTGCAAGCTTTTATACTAAATAGTAATGCAAACCAGATTTTGGACACTTGGCAGGAGACAGTGCTTTTCAAACCTATGTCTGAAAGTTGCCATATGAGGCTACAGTGTTTTATTTATCTCATTTTTAATTTGTCACAGTCCTGTGTACAAGACTGAAATGAGGCTGCCTATTTTACTTTACTGAGTTAGACATAAGTAGTGTGAGGATTTGGTAGTTTGTGTCCGTGGGAAAAATATAATCCTTTGAACCAGGTGTTTAAAGGATATTTAGATTTTTATTAAATGCTGTTGGATATGTGCAATAACCACTATCATTGGGTAGATAAAATAACGTACTGTAGTAAAAGGTTTGCCACTGTACCTGTATGTAATTGACTGGGAATTACCAACTTGGCAGGAAGAAACAATTTTGAATTGAGCAATTTTGCAACTGAAAACACTTACTGTGCTAGATCCCCTGACCAGCTACATCTGGAGCTTTCATTAGTCATAAGCAGTTTCCTACAGTGGTTCCATATTTAATTAAACCAGCCTATAGATACTTCTAAAGAAGTACCAACTGTATTGTTGGCACTGATTTCAGGGTGTACTTGCAACCATTGGCAGCTGCACCCTTTGCACAGGCTTTATTCATGCAGCATAACTCAAGTGTCAAAAGCACAGAAGAATTAAGCTCCCTTCTGAGAATGGGTTGATTTTTATGGAAGGGTCTTTATCTCTGAAAAGTGTGAAAGAGCTTTTTGTGAAAATACCATAAGCATGCTGCTCGGTCTTGGGTTTCCTTAATGCAGCCTGCTAGTGATGATGGAAGGGGCTTGTGGATGTTGTGTGTTGGGAGCCCAAAGGGAAGAAAATGGGATGCAAATCCCTGCTTTGGGGCTGCTGAGGATGAGAGGGATGTGAGAGCAGAGCACCTGCTGCTGTGATGTTGCACTGACAGGCTGTTGATGGCCTGCACGATGCACTTGTGCTGGCCCCTGCCGTGGAACTGGGTGTTGAAGGCACTGTCTGTGGGTTTGTGCTGCTCCTTTGTGCCTGCTGGCAGCCTTGGGTTTTCACTGCTGCCTGTTTTCAGACTGAAATTCTGTGTGTTCTTTTAAAGAAATGGTATGTTTCTTTCAGCATGAAGCTGTCAAAGGAACCAAACATATCGATAGCTCAAAATGTCGAGAACTGTAGAATAAAAACAAAGTGTGTTTGGGGTCAGTGAGCAGTTTTAATTCCAAACAAAAGTTAAGCTACAGAGGACAGTCCTGAGGACCACCAGTGCCTCTCCTAATCTCATATCTGTAATGGGAAAAGTGGCATTTTTTCTTTTTGTGGCAGTGTGAAGAGTGAGGCTGGGTCCTTCATGGGATGATCAGATGAATGTGCTCAAGCCTGTTTTTTCTTGCTTTTTCTTTCCTTGTCACCTCCTGGTGATGCATGCTGAGCTCCACCAGGCTAAAGGTGCAAGAAGCAAAAAGTTATTACAATATGTGCCTAAACTCTGTAATCCCTGTTGGTTACTGAAGCTGGGAAAGGCATCCAGGGGCTGCTCTGCAGGGTTATAAAAACTGTGATCAGTTGTTGTGACTAAAAGCAAAATAGTAGCACCTCTAATGCTGGAAAATACCATGGGAATCATACAGGAAAGAAAACCCAGGAGGCTTTACTTCATTTTCTCTGAGATTCATCCATCAGTTATTTCCCCTAGCCTTTTTCAAATGCTTCCCCAAACTAAGACCAGTGCAGAATTCACCTTGTGTATCATATAAAAGCTTGGGATTCTTTCAGGTTTGGAAGTGAGGATTTTCTTTTGAAGTGTATGTGCCCCTGGAATGTTTAGATTGTGCAGGTGGATTCCCAGCACTGTTTTTGCCAGAAACAAACAGGCAGCCTGGCCCCATCCTCTGCTGAGCATCCGTGTGGGAGGGAGGTGCAGGACAAGGGAGTTTCTGGATGGAGCAGAGCTTTCAGAGCAGCACCAGCACTGAAGCACAGCTTTGCTTGGCAGTGGGTGTGTGTTGAAGGAGGGAGCCTCTGCCATGGGCAGGGAACTGGGCTGCTGCTGGGAGAGCCACTGTAGTCCCTGGGAGTTCACTCCACAGAGCTGCACTTAAGTGTAAAGTAAGCTGCTAAGCTCCATGAAACAAAAGAGTTTTCAAGAAAAAAGGAACTATTCCACCACTGATTTATCCTTTTTGCTTAAATCAGTGAATATATAGGTATAGACACAGTCAAATAAAATGGTACCCATTTAAATATATTCCACTCAAAATATCTTGTTGATGTAGCCCTGTGGCCTCAGTAATTTAATCTGAACACAGGAAATGAGGAAAAACTGGTTTTCGGAAAGATTTCTAGACCTGAAAAGTGCAAAGAAGCTTAATGTAAGCTAATAATTTGTGTGTTAAACTTCAGTCCAGAGTGAATCAATATCTGGACACTGTCTCACTTTAGTACACCTGGCTCAGTGAAACAGCTTAGTTAAGGTACCCTGCATTGTGAATAAAATTAATAGCATTGAGCTCTTATGTGGCCAAAACTGATACATTTGTTGGAGAATGGGACCATAGTACTGACTTGGCTGTTAAGTACAGTTTTACTTATTATCAGGAGCTTAATCATGCTGCAATATGGCTTTAATATTGAGAAGGAGAATGGAGACAACTCATCATTTAGTAATGGCAAAGGGGGGAGACAATACATCTGCAGCTGGAAGGTGCATTATCATTTTTACAAAGTCTTAGCACTTAACAAGGCACATGTTAATAAAGCAAACAAATCTTTGCAGCAAGAGAACTAATGTATGCATCATTTAAGGGGAGTATTGGAACCAGATTAGACTGTTGGTCTCCTGCAGCAGTTACCTTGTTAAGCATCTTCTCTGCAGGAATGTGGGAACGTGTTATATGAAATGGATTGGAAGCTTTTTCCAGGCCTCTGGTATATTTTTTGTGTTGGTTTTTTTATTCCTTAATGTGTGATGGGATTTTGCAGATGTTCCCTTTGAAACAGAAGCATTTTAATTTTTTAGCAAGAGAAGACCAGCTGTTGTACAGGGGACATACAAATCCCATTTACTTCCTGTCAGTTGTTGCAAAATGGGTACTTTTTGGTGTAAAAGGCCCTCATTACCAGCCACATGTTTTGGCTCTATTTGGAAATACTTTTCAAAATATTTCTTCCTTTCAGCATTGAAGTCTGTGATCTGTGATATGGCATCTTATTAGTGCTTGCTGAAGGGCCAGGAGTCCAATGAAAGCATGAAGTGTTCTTAATTTGTAGCAACAGTCAAATTATGTAACCTCAAGGATTAATTTTAATCAAATACTTCCTGATTTTTCTTTATAGTGCTAAAATTAGATCTGGCACTTCACTGAAGCTTTTGCAGTGACTCTTTAATTGGAATACAATGCCCTTTATTTTTTTCTTTTGACGTAGGCTGTTGGGATGTCTGATTTTGGCAGAGGCAAGAGCATCCCTGTGCAGACACTCAGAGGGCA
This sequence comes from Thryothorus ludovicianus, assembly GCA_013397245.1. Classification (NCBI taxonomy): domain Eukaryota; kingdom Metazoa; phylum Chordata; class Aves; order Passeriformes; family Certhiidae; genus Thryothorus; species Thryothorus ludovicianus. Next base: position 121,551 of record VZTB01000086.1, on the reverse strand, counting down.
CATGGGCTCTGGTGTGTAAAATTGTTTGTATGACTGGAATTTGAGGACTTGCAGTTTCAAGTGTTTGAGTCTGATTTTTAGACTTGGTACCTCAGTCCTTCATTTTTTAAAAGTAATGGTAGGCCTTTGATTCTGTCCCACAGAGCACATGATGAGTGGGAGATGGCTCTGTGGGACAAGGGAAAGTTCAAGTCTTAGTTGCCTACTCTCATCAGTAATCTTTAGCAAAGTTTTTAGGGCCACATAGCTAAAGGTGACAGGTGGTTTTGAGTTTTTCAGTTATTAGTACTCCAGACTAATCCTGTTCAGTCTGAGAATTGTGGTTTTTATCTCTTTCCTGCAGAGGAGCCAAGCCCTGGCAGGTCCCAGCTTTATTCTTCCCTTTCACACTTGGTGCTGATGCTGATTATGGCTGTTGTGTGCTTAAGCCTGTGTTGAATCTCACGAACATGTGGGGTCTGAGGCCTTCTCATGAACAGAGTCGAGTGTCTCCAGAAGGCAATTCAGCTCATTTGAGGTGTGCATCTGTGCAGAGCCTGCTCCTGTGTGCCAGCAAGGCAGGGACCATGGCAGTGATGCTCAGGTACCTGCCATGCTTGTAGGAATCCATCTCTCCAGATGCCACGTGTGGTGTTTGTCTTCCCCAGTGTGCAAAGTGTGCTTAATTAACGTCCCATCCTTCGTGGGAGCAGTGTGGGTTTGAAGTAATGTGTTCTTGTGAAGCAGTTGAGATCTCCAGCAAGGACCAGGAGCTGGTCAGCTGCCATGCACTGGTATAACTTCATTAAAGTCACTACAGACCAGCTGGGGATTCTGGACCCACTAATGTAATTATTGTTATAATGATAGCATCAACCAAGTAATCGTTATTTTTACTCTCTCTTTTCATTTCAAAATGAGAAAATTATTTCCTCTCAGATCAGTGAAAGTAATTTACATTATGCACAATAATGGTCTACATGAAAATATAATTATTATTCATTTGTGTGGCACCATCTGGGCACTAGAAGCTTCACAGACACATGTGAGGAAAGGTCCCTGTCTCCAAGAGTTTACAGGCTGAATAGCAAGTGAGAATTGCCAGCAGTTAACCAGTCACTAATGGAACTTTGCAGTATTACCATCAGGGACCCGTTCAGCACAGGATTTCCAAAAACCCTGCTCCAGAGATTCCCACCCAGAATGTCTCTGTGATTGGCACAGTGCAGCCTGGGGGTGGGATGAGTTTGAGGATTGATTAGCATGGATGGATCAAGAAAGGATGCAGCAAGAGGCTGGTATTATAAATTGACTGCTCAGCTACTTTTGGACAAGTAAGGGACATTTCCAGGCTTCTCTTGGAAGCACAGAGGTGTTTTGATGCCTTGTGGATCTGTACTTCCTACAGAGTAATTCCCAAGCTTTACAACAAATACAGGACTGAATGCCAGTTACTGACGGTGGGTATGCTCTAGAAGTGAAGAGACCAGGCTGTTATAACTGTACAGATGTGAAAATGGAGCAACATGTAGCATTACCTAAACATATTTATATGTAACCTTGCTGAGTACTGAAAGGGTCAGTACAGGACACTGAAATCATATGACTTCTTATTTTTAGAGATGATTAGAGAATTCCTCTAAGGGAAAAACTATTTATAACACATCTATAATTTGCTGCTTTTCTTTTTTCTTTTATGTTGAAATTAAACCAATAAATGAATACCAGTTAATTAAAAAAGTTAGCTAAAAAAAATTTCACACTAGTGTGTGGTTGACTCTGAGGTCAGATCGTGAATGCTTCCCACATATATTTTGTTTTCAAGCTACTGTTCTGTTGCTGTTCTATTATTAGAGAGTAAGTGGGATGCTTATTTAAAACAATTCTACAAAGCTGAATGACACTGCAAACTTCAGTTTAACTTGGATTTGGTTGAATGAGTCATGGACACTCATTTCTGCTTCATGCTGCAGCCTTTGCTTGCCCTTCAGATGTACTTTTTGGTTCATTTATGTTGGTGAAATCTGAGTATTTTTCTTCAAGTCGATGCTATTCGCTGACTTTTTGTGGTGGTCAGTTTTGGATTTCATGCTGTCTGAATTTCTGAGACGTCTCTCATTTTGTTCTTAAAACTCAACCTGTTTCTAGTTATCTTTGTTCTTTATAATTGCATTCTTTCTGATTCAGGAGCACACACGGTTCAGTTAAAATGTCTTCTTTCAAAGAAGAAGTGTTTGAGGTCGTGACTGTATAGAGTGAAGCAAGCTCACTGAAACGACAGCCAGCCTGCTGACCCTTGCTTGGGAGAGGCACAACAAACCTGAAAAATGACATTTCCAAGGGAATTTTTTTGTTCTTTAGAATTGCACAACTGCACATCAGAGAGGCAAGTAGAGCCCTGTGTGTTCTACCTGTGCACTCAGTGGGATGTCACCTGGCCACCCTTGATGAAGAGTCCCACAGCTGCCAGGGTCATTTGTTACTTAATGAACTTTTTTTCTGTGTGGCAGTGTACCTGGAGCTGTAACTAAATAAATGGCCACCTGCTAATTATGAAAAAGTAAACTGAACTTCTCTGTGGAAATGAAGCGTTACCAGAGATCTGGATTGGAGTCATCTTGATCAGGCATGTAAATAAAAAATAATCTGTTACCAAGCTAATCCTGCCTTGTAGGAAAAAAATACTCTCATAAAAACTAGCAACTTGTCTGCAGAGATCCACTTTTGGCTAGCTGGGGATAAATCTAGGCACCTAACTAGATTGACTTAGATGTTTACAGGCTTGCTTATGCCCTTAAAACTTGCTGTGGGTGCCTGACAGCTGTTTAAATATGTAAATGAGAATTCAGGTGGCTACCTTATGGCATCTAAGTTCAGCAACTTGGTAAAACCAAGGAAACAAGCAGAAGAGGAGTGAATGTAGTAAACAAAGCTGTTAGTGTGTATGCACTACAAGAATAATAATACTTTGCACAGCTACTGTGCCTCAAACTGCTTACATTTTGGCATTCGCTGGCATTGAGTTTAGTCACTCAGTGGCAGAAATAGAAACTTGGAGGTGCTGCCTGCTAGCAGAGTACATGGAGCAGTACCTCAGCAATGAACTGCCTTTTTGGCAGTCTTACAACAAAAGACGTGAAAGTCTTCAGTGCAATATTTTGATAAGTCATTGATTCTTATTAAAATAATAATTATGACAATAATTATAGCTGTAGTTGGCTCTGACTGAGCTGCTAACTGAGTAGAGGACAGGGGGAGGAGGATTATGAAATATTCTTATAAAGCCATCTGAGTCCTGCTTCTCCAGCTCTGTGCACACAAATGAGGATGTTTGTGTCTGTATTTTTGGCATGTCATGTTCCACTGCATGGCAATGCCCCTGTGCTGGGTGGGCCCCCAGGAGAGAGCTGGAGATTCCCCTCAGTCTGCCCTACAGGCAGCTCATCACCCCTGCTCATGTTTCCAATAACAGATATGATCACAGTAGGTGATCATGTTTTACAGCAGTACAGTGATAAAATGGTGCAATAGGCTCCTGACCATCTGCCTTTCTGTAGGCAGCTCTGTTTGCTGTGTCTCACCTTCACAGCAAGACCACATCAACTCATCCCCAAAGCCCAGGCCAGGCCCCAGGGCTGCTGAAACCAGAGGAAAGTTGGGTAGGTTCTGCAGGTAGCACTGTAGCTATGATGACACTGTCCTGAGCCTTTCTAATTCAGTATTAAACATTTACACTGGCCAGGCTGCTATCACTTAATCTCCTGTGCTAAGTGCTTGCCCAGAATTAATGACTGTTTATCAGGAGGAGATGGTCTCAAACCTGCTCACTTCACAGACCATGTAAACAGAGATTTCTGCTCCTCACCCTCAACCCCCAGTTAAAAAATACAGTGTATTTTATCTTTGCTTTCTTTTGAAGTTAACTTTTTTCATCTCTGGATGTCTAAGAAAAGCAGTCTGCACTGGGCTTTCCTTTCCCTCTGTGTGGAGCTGCAGTGAGCATCCAGAGTGTGAGTTGAGGGATGCTTGCTCCCCTTGGTAAAGGGTTCAGTGAAATGCCTCATGAAATGGTCAGGAGGACAAGTTTGTACTGCAGGAAAATGTTCTGTGTGGGGAAGAAAAAAAGTTATGTCAGCTGTAAGGCTCTGTGGGATCTCTGAGAACACAACCAGTTAAAAGTTGGATAAATATAAATGCATTTATTGTGCTTTCAGAGGACGGGAATTTTCCAGAAGTGAATCTCATTAAAATTAGCTATTTTAAGAGGTAGTTGATGCAGAGAAGGAACCACGTTAGTTTGGAATTTTGTGTAGGTTCATCTTGCCTGGGACTCTTAATCCTACAGGTGCTGTGCGATCCTTGGGTTTATGCAGGTACTTCACACAGCAGAATTTGACCTAAAGATATTTTATGTGAAAGTTGTTATAGGATTTGTTTACCATTTTACAACCAAGTATATAAGTTAAAAGATTTCTGACCAATGTGATACAGTTATTTAAAGTGGTTTGGAGTTTGTCCATTTTAGTACCATCACAACTCTGTGAGGCTGAACAATGATCTCGAGTTCTCCCAGAATATTATCAATAGCTTATTCTGCAGTTTAAGTTCTTCAGAGAATTTTCACTTTCCAGTTGCACTGATGCAAATTTACAGTAATTCTCATATTGAGGACCTATGAATGAATAACTGTGGAAGGAAAAGAAGGGTCTTGTGGGTCAAATGGTTCTTCAGGATCTCCATTTTTGGGCAGTGTGGACAGCTCAGCACCTGCTGGAGCCTGTTGTTGCTTTTGAAGTGTCAGTGTAATTTTGCAGTGTTCAGCAGTCATGCACTGTGCTCCAGAGGCTCTCTGTTTCTGGAGTGGTGTCACCTGGCAGGGATAAGTGAAATGAAGCCCTTGAATTTCTTACTCTCCTGGATTCAGCCTCAGGGATGTGTTTCCAGCTTAGTTACCAGAACTATCCAGGCTTTGCTCTAAATTCTGCCACCTAGGTTTCAGTGCTTTCAAGCCTTTGGTAGACAATGAATGAGGTGCTGTGTGTTTTGTTTGCTTGTAAATGTGTGTATTAGTTTAAACACAGCCTTGTGTACTCACCTCCTCCTCATCCCTGAACAATTCCCTCCTGTTTCTGGAGCTGTTGTCAGTGGTTGCAGAGGCTGGTCCAGCTGGGAGTCACTGGGATTCATGGCAGTGACTTCAGTAGTTCAGCTGGGACTGTGTTGGTTAGGAAGTGGATTAAGGTAACTGGTGAAGAAAGTTCTTAGGTCTCTATTTCACACTTGCTAAATAGTAACTCCATTATAAAATACTGTTTCACAGTTGAGTAAATTGGTGTGTGTTGTTTTTTTCCTTGCTTGATATCATTAGTAAATTGCTTTTTCCTAACTTGTGTTGCCCAGCTTGAAATACTGTTTCCTATTGGTTTAAAATAAACCCTTCTGCAGCATTTGCTTGTTTTATATCACCTGCAGAGAGCAGAATGTATCCTCAAAGGTTTAAATCTGTTGCTAAGGTTAGGATGGTAGTTTCGTAGCAACACAGAGATACCGCAGGTGTTAGAATCTTCTTTTTAGTAGAGAGTTGGTGGTTTGGTGGTTTCTGTGTTTCTCCCCTTCCTGTTTACTAGAGTAAAATGGGTTCAAGACTCAGTTTTGTAACTCTCATGCAAACAGAGGCATGCATGCATACCTGTATTCCACAGTGGTCAAACATTTGTGGTCAAATATAAGCAAGAGTTGCTCAGGCTAGAATTTTCCAGACTGAATGTTGCTTAGAAATATTTTGCTTTGCAGAATGTAGTTTAAACAAGTCTAGGATTTGGCAAGTCATCACTTCATCAAGTTCATGCTCTTTTAGTAGCAGATTCTTTTAGAAAATCTTTCCATTTAGGGTTGGTTCCACCTTTGATCATTATTCTGTGTAAGCATGATGTGTGAGAGATTTTTGTACAGGACTGATTTTGAGACACCTTTGTCAGCTAAATGTCACCTTTTTCAGTGTCCTCAGTTGTTTGCAGTAGGATGAAGATGCAGATGTGTAGGAGTGAAACAGCACACTGAGAATAATCTATGGTTCTTCAGAGCCACAGAGTTTTCATTAGGACAGGGAGTGCAGACATGGATGGAAAATCAGTTGGGAATAGTCTTGTGAATATGATTGTGTTAGGGTGGGATTTTTTATACAGCCTTTGTATTTTCATTGAAATTGATCATGTGAAAAGGACCTTAAAATGAAGGTTGTTCTGTTGTCCTAAAGTATTCTGGGATACTAGAGAGAAAAAAGAAAATATTTGATAGCAATACTTCATTAAGTGGGTTTTTGTAAATATTAGTTCTGTAAAACTAATACATAATGTTCTTTTCTGTTCTGTGTCCTGAATGAAATTACCTGTGGTAGGAGAGATTGGTGGCTCTGGGCAGTTGCAGCTTGAGTTCCTGCATATTTCTCTTGGCAGTGGTGGAATTATTTAACATCACTCTAAATTTTTAGTGTTTTCTGAATGCAAAAACTTAAAATTCATGTTTGTTTATTTTTTTTAAGGGCTCTTCATATTCTGGTGGCCTTGTTCAGTCTCAGTGGAAGTTGTGAAATGTTAATAATTTAATCCCATGCTGAATTACTAAGTATGCTTGTGCAGGAAGACTGTACTCTGAGTTTTGTGTTATGAAAATATTATGTTGATGGCAGGTGTGTTGAATCCATCTCTGTTGCATTATGCTTTAGCTCTGATTCTCTCAGTCAGCTTTTCAGAGGTCGTGCTTCAGTGTGTAAGTGTTGGGCTTCCTTGGGCCAGATTTGAAGGGAATGGGTGGTGTTTCTGAATGGGTTTAAAATGCCTGCTTTGTATTCAAGGGGATTACCTGTGTTAGAATTGATTTTAAATGTACTGAACCCCACCTAAGGAGATATCCAAATTACCCATAAGTGATGACCAGCCCAGGAATCTGCCAGTGTGAGGTTAAACTGCAAACATTTATGTTGAAGTTTATGTTTATGCAAACATTTATGTTGTTGCCTTAAATTCAGATCAGCTTGTGCTGTGTGTCAGCCTCAGTGGCTGATTTATGGTGTCTTTAACTATTGGGCTCAATGAGCTTTCTGTCATTTCCAGCCTAAATGATGCTATGATTGTATGAATGTAACTTGGATGAAAAATAAAAAAACAAAGCCTCAGGATCTAGAATAAAGGTGCTCTGTCTGTGTGGCAGCAAGTGGATGTGGATTCCACTCCCAGCTTTACAGAATGCTGCTTGTGTGGCCTCTCCTGGAGGAGGAAAACACAGGCTGGCTGTCTCTGCTTCCCAGTTGAGCAGAAGCACTGAGTGACTGGCCAGGGACCAGGTCTGTGTGCTCCACTGCCTGGCAGACAGCAAACACATGGATTGAAGCTGCTCTGAGCATGATGTTTGCCACACATCCGTGTCTGTTTGTTGTTTGGGGTTTTTAGTGACAGGGTGACTGTCCTGAATAGAGCAGTCACCCAAAGGAGTTTGAAGGTTTAAAGGGCAGTTCATAACTTGGTAATGACTCCCTGAGGAATGCAGAAGAGAAGGTGCATTTGAAGAAAAACATGAGATGGATTTTTTGCCTCAATATCTGTTGGGGATTGCTGTGACTAAGGAGATGGCATAAATATACTTAACTGTGACTAATTCTTATTCCAATACCAGTGCAAAAAGTGGTTGTTGTCTACAGATTCTGAATGTAAGTTTGTGCCTGGCATCATCCTGTGCAGGATTTCCAGAAGCAGGAGAGCTCTTTTCTCTGTTTCAGTAGCAAGTCTTGAATTTGTGTGAGCCAAACCTGAAACTGTTAGTTAACAAAACAGTTGCCAGCCCTCGAGGTACCCAGGCGGGTTGTGCAGGCACCTTTCCTACCCCAAGAGAAGAGACCCTTCTAATTTAGCTGCCTGACAGACTCTGGTTTGGTGGGATGGGTGGCCCAGGTCTGGACAGTGATGCTTAGATTCTGTTATCAGTGCTACAGGCTGGGGTTGTGCCTGGCTCACTTTGCAGCAGCTGGTTCTGTTTTGGAGCAGTTGGTGGATGGAACTCATTTTATCTTCTTTCTGCTATATCAGTAATTGGGATAATTTTTCTGTGAGCTGCACACATCTGTGGCCCAAAACCTGTGCTCAGCCTGGAGGGAGTCAGTGAAAGGTGACATTTCCCTCAGCTCAGCGCTCCCTTGCCAGTAGCGGAAGCAGCTTATGCTGCTTCCATTCTATGCATTTTATTTTTAAGGATTTAACACAGATATTTATGAGGTCATTTGGTTTGCAGGTATCAGCATAAATGAGTATCTTCTGAACATATCTAGTTGCAAGCCTAATATTTCTTTTAAAATCACCAGCCTCCTTAAGTAGCCTTTCTCTGTGTGTGTGAAGGGGAAAAAAATAAAAATCAACAACTCCCCAAACCTTTGGGCATTCCAGCTGCTGACTGTGAGCCTAAGTCCTTGAGAAGAAGCTTTTCTATTATCCCTAATGCTCCAAAAGCTTGCTGAATAAACAAAATGAACACAGATGTTTCCTTCTGGCGATACAGTTCATAAGAAGACACTACTCAAGGCATTGCTCCACTGCAACTTCGATGTGCAGAAATCTGTGGACCAAACAATTCAATCCTACCCAAGGAAACTTCCTGTGAAGTTGAACAGGCTTGCCGAGTAATACCTTTTGTGTTAGCAGTTTATTAACCATTTAATAAATTACTCAGATATGTTTAAATTAGCCAAAAGCTCATTTCTTGCCACATGGAAATGCTGTGAGGATGCTGCAATGCACTGCTCTGGTCAGGTCCCATCCTTGGAGAAATATTTGTCTGCTGTTCTGGGGGGCAGTTTTGAGGCTCATAGTTGGGCAAAACCAGAATCAAAATCAGTACAGAAACCCTTTACAGGTTTTTAAATTCTGAGTAAACTCAGGTTATGCCTGTTTTAACAATTTTGTAAGAAACTTTCTACATATGATGAAAGAGGAATAACTATGAATTGTCTGCAATGTGTATGTTGTAACAAAGCTACTCTCTGCTATTACTCTGGTCCAGTTGCCTCCCTGCTTGCTCTTTTTGCAATTATTTTCCTTGTTTAGACAGTTTTTCTGAGTGTAAGATCTTTAGGCTTATAGAGCAGAGCTTGACAATGCAGGTGTGAAGGGGAAGCCAGAAACAATGTCCAGATCTTGAGTGAAGCTGTGCCACAGCAGTGGATGTGCTGGGGAGCAGAGGGTGCCTGATCTTAGACAGCTTTCACAGTTTGCCTCCAGACAAGGCCATGGTTTGTAGAGGAGAGCTGGAGTACTTAGACTCTGTTGCTGCAGGATCTGCTGTTGTGTTAAAAAAAATAAAAAAAGAAACACTTGGCATATGTTTGCAAGGACTTGTGTTGTAATAATGATTTCAGACTATGTGTTTCATGGATTTTTAGAGGTGTAGTTTCTATTGGAAGTTAACTTTAGTCGCTTTGCTCATGAGAAGTTCAAAGCAACTTGTGTAGGATTAAATTATTTTAGAGCAGCTGATTTCTGTTACTGTGCTCCTAACTGCTGACTTTTTGGTAGCTCTGCTGCTGCACTTATCCTCAAATCCCTCTTTGCTGAAAGCTTGGCTGGTTTATTCCCCCACCAGGCTGAGCTGCTCTTGCAGTTGCTGCTAGCCCCAGGCAGTGGCACATGGAAGCTCAGCTCTGTTGTGTTACCTGCCCGATTGCACGAGGCTGTGTTGGAAATGTTGGGCTGCACCTTCAGCCACCCCTCACCCCTCCCAACGTGGCTAATCCACCTGCAGGACAGCTCAGATGAGCTTTCCCTTTGGATTCTCCCTGAGCATGCCATGGAAACCTGCTTTCATGTCCACCTCTGTGCTCCTCTTGGCTTGCACCTTTCTTCTTTCTAAAGATCAGATTTTCCTGTTCTCCCTTTCATTTTTTATTCTCACTGATGTGTCTCTACTTCTATTCTTCCATCCCTTTTCTGAGCAAATATAATTTATTGTTTCTGAGCATTTGAGTAACAGTTTTGTCACCTTTTTGTGGAGATAGACCGACTTTGATCAATAGCAAAAGAAAGGTGGCTTTAGAAATTCACGTTTTGCACTTTCATACCCTGTAGAATGTCTTTGTAGCCAGTGCTTAGCATATTGCCTCTGGAAATGTGTTTCTGGCGTGTAGCTTTTATTTGTGCAGCAAGGCACCCTTGCAAATGGTTCATGTTTGATATGAACTTAAAAGTCCTTTCAGATATTGAATAATATGAATGAAGGGTTATCAACATCTTCTCAAAGAGCACTGCAGTTTGTGCCCTACAATGGTGGCATAATGGGAAGGCTACAAAATGTTTGAAATACTATAAACTGTGTTAACAGTAAAAACAATTGAATGTGGAAGGGATTTCTTAGCAAAACTGTGAATTTTCTAATGTTAAATTCTCCTAAATGAGGACTAGAGGAGCTGGAGGTTAGTACAGATGTCACAGGGTAATGTCCTGGCCTTGGTGGGACATATCTGTGCTTGTGGTGAGTTGGAATATCAAGGTAGTGGAGCCCAGGCTGTGGGTGAAATATTGATCTTGATACAATTGTGTGATTCACCCACATCACTGTGCAGGAGCTTTGCATGGTGCTAATATTTCTGTTAGCTGGGCTCAGGGACTCTGTGCTTGATATTTCTAGTATCTATCTTTTCAAGATCACTTATGAGTTAAAATTAAATGACAATGCCTGTTATCCTTTAATATGTAGCATCCAGTATGTAGCGAATTCTTGACTCCTCTGAAGCTGGTGGAAAAATTCCCAATTACAAAATCACAGAACCACAGAGTCACGGATTTAACTAGGTTGGAAAAGACCTTTGAGATCATCAAGTCAAACCTATTACTTTGAAGGAGTTAAGATTTACCTTATGGCTTGTTTGCTCCAGCTTTTGTCCTTTGAGTTATAAAGTCCTGGCACAGCTGTAACACCTGAAATATTTAGTAGTGATTGATAGTGACTGACTGCAGTCAAAGTCACCTGGAGCTTTTCACTGAGTTGACATTTTGTTCTCTAAGCTCAGGGTGATGTTTCCTTTAATGTTTCTTGCCCAAAATCAAGTTCACTTTTGGTTCACGTTGCCAAAGAGACAATACAAGCTGTGCCCTAAGCTAAGGCAGTGCAGTGTGCTGTGCTGTGTTATTTCTACTGTGGCAGGTGCACCAACCTCCTGAGCTGATGTTTGGGCTTCTTTTGCCAATGCAAAGCATTTATGCATTCTTCTCCCTGCTTATGAAATGCATTTGTCTCAAATATGGTATAAACATTAGAATAAATGTTCCTCTGTGCCCCATTTGTTGACAAATCAGCCACCCTTACTTAAATATGTATATGTACATATGTGCATATAGGTACATAGATATGTTTATGTGCATATATATTCATATCTATATGGTGGAGGAGATTTCTTGCTATGTGAAGCCAGAGATCAAAGGGTGGATGAAAGGCAGTAGGGTGTCAGCCCATCCCAGCTGCTGTATGAAAAGATTGATGTAGGACTTTGAGCTGCATGAAGCAGCTGTAGATTCCCAGTGAACATTGTTTCGTTGCTTAGAGGAAGACAAGCACACTAAATCTGTGGAGAAGGAATCTTGAGGAAAAAGAACTTCAACAAATAACAAGATGAAATTTGTATTCATACACAGCTCAGGTGTTTGGAGATGTAGGCTGTGCACAGACTTGTGCTGCTGTGACAAACCAGCTTTTTATTTTTAACAAAATTGTTGCTATTAGTCTCTTGCAGCACATCCAAAAGCTCTTGTCACATTTGATTTCAGGTTAAAGCTGTGTAAAGCCTTCAGGTTTTTTTCAAAGGAACTTTAAATTTTCCTACTCTATTAGCTGAGAAGTGATGTCTGCCTGCTACTTTTTTCTTCCTTTTTGAAACTTCTCTTTGGTATTTGTAACAAAAACTGCCAAATAAGTTTTGTTCACTTCATGACGAAGTACATGATTGGCACAAATTTTTCTTTTATAGCTGGAAGAGAAAGCACAATAAAGTACAGATTTGGAAAGGGAAGTAGTCTGTCTTTATCTAAAACAAATGTTGATAATCTGGTGACCTTTGTAACAGCATAAAAGTGTGATATCTTGTATTTATTTGTAGTCTCCTTGGTTATAGAGGTTGTAGTGGGATCCTGCCCACCTTTTGCCAATTTTTGTATTTTTCCCCCAGTGTTTATGTTTGTGTCATATGTTTGGAGCATATACTTTTCTTCAAAGGAAAATGAGCTCTTGCTGGTCTGCTAGAAGTTATCAGCAGAATAGATGATAAAGAGGTGAGGAATTATGAGTCTGCAGGGTAGTAATGAGCAATTCCATTCCAGAGCTGTTGACAGGACAATGCCAGAGAAAGTTGTCAGAAAGTGACAAGCAGCATCCTGCCGTGATTGGGCATTGCCTGAAAGATTGCAAATAAATATTCAAAATAAATTACCCATTTTTATTGTTGGGAGTTTCCTCTGAGATTCTAAAACCTGGAATAAGATCGGTAGTGCTTCTTTGTATCTCCAAGATGATAGCTTTGTTTTTAAAGCTGTATAAAAATCTCTGTGTCAGATAAATAGCTGATCCTCCTTTCCTGGCTTCTTTTCTTCCTCTGCTTTTAAGAGATCTGAAGAAGTGTTTTCCCTGTCTGTATGAGTTGCTTCTCAGTAGCAGGGAGGGCATGACATAATGAAGAAAGGACTGAGCATCCTCTTGGTCAGGAGCCGTGGGAGCATCTCATGGTTGAGTGACATTTGACAGAACTTTGTGACCTCAGCTGAGGCAGGAACTTATCAGAAATACCACCCTGGCTGGAGGGGTGATGCCAGTTAAAACCCAACAGGAGCTGATGCACAAAGGAGCTGTTATGCACCTGTATTTCCTGCTGCCATCTTTCTAGATTGAAAAAATCGAAAGGACAGCTGTAACAGCAAAATGTAATGTGCAATGACCTCTGAGTCTTCTCTCGGAAAGTAAAACATGTTTGCAGTTAGAAAAGCATATTATTTTATGCTCCAAATTAAGTCCTGTAGTAAACTTGGATAAATACAAGATGACATAGCAAGTGAGGGGCTGACCTTGTTAGTTTTTCTTTGTCATCTGGCAGTTTTTCAGAAACCATCACCGTATTCATTATTTGTTCTCTATTTAAATTAGTTCTTGCTGCCACATTTCAGTTGGTAATGCTGTCTTTAGAATTTTAAACCATGTTTAAAATGTATCTTTGGGTAAGAATATATAATGAACCAATCACTATTCATGATAAAGCATCCAAAGATGGGTAAATTAATACTATGTGAAGAGTCTCTAGTTTTATAATTTCAAATTAATTCATAGCCTAAATTATTTTTTGATTACTAAAGCATTGATAATTTAATAAACCTTGAATTTCTGAGTTCTATCAAGAATTTCAAATTAGTGTTACAAGTTGCAATTCAGGCCTCAGTGAAGTTGTCCAGCACCTCTGCAGTAACTTCACCTCAGTTAAATTAAGTATAGAGTGATTTTTGTCATAGTTCCTGTAGAGAAGTGAACTCTACCCTTGAGCCTTGTGAGGCAGAGCCTGTAGGGATGACTTTTGTTCTGCACAGTGCAAGAGTAGCTTCCCTCTTTGTCCTGTGTCTCCTCCTGGCTTCAGTGGGTGTTGGTTTATTACTGGAGAGGGAGAAAGGCTCAGTCCACGCTGGGGACCCTTCACTCTGCAGGGGCAGTGCTGCACACAAGGGGACACAACTCGGAAGTTTTATTCCTGCTGACCTTTTTTGTGGCCCTTGGTGGCCTCTTTGGCTCATTTTCTTTCTGGATTGAGGCTTTTGTCTCTTTGGATCCTGTAAGTTTTCTTTGAAGCAGGAATGTTATTTTACTATATGTTCAGCACGGAGAGGCCCCCACTCCCAGTGGGGTTATTCAGGGGCTTTTGTGTGGCATGTAATGATGGTCTGCATTGTGAAAAAGGCAAAGCAAACAAACCCAGAGAGGAGAATGTGCTTCTGGTTTGAAGGCAGCTTTGTGCACAAATATCTGTTTGACTTCAGGAAACTGCAGTTTGTTACAAAAGAAATGTTTAGCTGAGGCTTTCCACACACTTCCAGATTTTCAGTTTTTCTTTTCTTCCTCCCTGCATCTAAATGGTTCAGGAAAACGCCTTTTCCAAATGAATATTTTGCTATTTTAACAAAAGTAATTGGCCCTAGGGCTTTTGTGGAGCTAGCATCAGAGGCAGGCTGCTTGCTTTCTATTCAACCCTCTTGGATTTGATGGCAAGACTCTTAGAGCTTTATTTTTACCTCCTGAAATTGTGCTTACTGAGGTTTACATTGCTCTACCAGTTTGTCTTCAGAGCTCTGTTACTCTGTTTGCATCCAACTTTGAAGAGTTACTCTACAGCATACTATTTACTAGGAGTTTTGATTCATTTAGCACTTCTTGTCTCCCAGCAGATTGATTTACAGACATGGTTTGGTTCATGTTGCTGTTTGCTGTTTTCAGAAATGTCATGTTGGCAGCAAAATGCCACAGTTCCCTAACTATGGTAGTTAAATCAATCCATTATCTGCAGGGAGGTAAACCTTTTAAAAATTGAATTTTATCTCATAGAGGCTTATTACTCTGTGAGGAATAAATTACTTCTTTTTAACATTTTCTGCTAAGATATTCTTCCTTTAGCATTCTGATTCATCAGCTTGTCAAACTTTACCCATTGTCATTTATCCTTTTGTTTTAAATACCTCATAAGTTCTGATCAATTTGCCAAATTTTCCTAGTTTGGAAGAGAACAAGTTTGGGAGCTCTGAAATGGTTGCTACAATACAATACCATAAGAAAATGCTGTGGTATTGAATACAAATTCAAATAAAAATTGGCTGGGAACATTAATTTTCTGCTAAATGCTCTTACATAAAATTCTCAGGGATCTCACATAAATATTTAATTCCTACAAACAAAGCCCCAAGTAGACACTTTATCTGACTCATTCAAAGTTAAAAAAAGAATTAGTGCTCTCTTTGGAGTGAACCTGCAGGAGCTTGGAAAGTTGCACTGTTAATGTGATTGATTTTTATGTCAAGGATAAATTTTTCCTTCAACATCCAAGTGCAAAGGTTCACACGCCTGCATGGAATAACTAATAAGTGTGTGATTTCAAAGTCTTGAGGAGGCAAAGGAGCAGAGTGTTTCCATACAGAAATGCCTGGTCTGTTTCTCTGGAGAGCAAGAGGCCTGATGTGGACTCTGTCAGGGAGAAACTTGTATTAGGCTTCATTTCAAGATCGTGTAAGATGGGTTTGTGTGACGGGGCTGCACAGCTTTTCCCTGTCCAGGATCTCTGGACACTGTGGCCTGATCTGCATTTGGACAGTCTTTGCAGGCACTGCTTGGGATGTGGCACTTGAGTCGTCTTGTAAGATCACAGTTATAAAAGCTGGCTCATTGGCAGCGCCTCAGGAGAGCCAGGCCTGTTAGAATCATACACTGCAAACCCAGCAGTGCAGGGGGGTGGTGGGGAGCCCATCAGAATTCCACCTGTGTGCACTGCCCTTGGCAGGCTGTGCCCGTGGGCTCTCAGTGACCCCAGAGCTGCTGCTCCCAGGGGTTCCAGCACTGGGACACCCACCCTGCAGGGTCAGGGCAGCTGAACATCACACCCCTCAGCAGCTCTGCTCAGGAGGCTCCTTGGAGTGAGCAGAGAGAACAAAAGCTTTGGAAAAATAAATAAATTTGCTTTTTTCTGCCCAAACCTTCTAGGCATAATGGATGGAAAAATACATGGGCTTTCATAACAATGTGGGTAGTCTCTGCCTTCATCTGTGTATTTTCACCAGTCTCATCTGAAGTGAACAGGTTGTATGTCCTGCACAGGTTTCATTTGTACTCTCCTGCACTTGTACTTTGGTCACTGCAAACACTTTCTGTCTTACAGTAATGAGTTGGTGTGAGCTGTCTTTGTGTTGGTATTGATTTCTCAGTTGCAGCAGGCTCGTGTGTAAGGTGATGATCCCGAGCCCCCAAATTAGGATGTACTACTCTTGCCCTTTACTGTGCTGGTTGGAAATACTTTCAACATTGCTTACCTGCTTAAAATCTGTGTTTCACACAGTATGTGTTAGTGTGACAGAAGCCTTCCATGCTGCTGCTTAGGTAACAGGAAGATGAACACTTAAATGTGAGTAAATGACAAGGCAAGAGTTTTATTTGGTATAGGGGAGCTGTTCTATGCTAGAACATTGCTATTTCACCTACCTGTCAAGAAAAGGATGGGTTTCTCTTACAGTTTTTCATTGCAAATTTAATTCATGCCAGGCTGAAAGTCTTGTGCAAAGGGATTCTAAATGTTATGCAGAGGATTCCCTGAGGAAGTTTGATAAACACAGCAGCAATATAAGTTATTGCATGCTCATTATGTGTTTGTTGGTCTTTTTTTTTAAAGGAAATTTAGATGTGTCCTACAATACAGATTTTGAAATTCTGATCTTTTGAATAAGGTGGCAGAGCTATTGTTAATGAAAACTGTGCTGGGTGCAGCAAGGACTGTGGGTTCCTTGCGCTGGAAATTATTGATAGAAGGAGACAAGCAGAAAAGCAGAGGATTATGTTTCAGGGCAGAGCTTAAGCTTTCAGGAAGAGGAAGATTTTATTTTTGCTGAAGTGCCTGTCATGGAGATGATGCTAGCGTTGGGTGCTTCACTGTGTTTGCCAGCCCCTGCAGACAGGTAGATGCTCAGGAAAACAAGCTCCCTCCCATCTGTGGTTCCTGTAGAAGTCTTTCTCAGCTTCCCACTTTTAAACTTACTATCTCTACCTCTTCCTCCCTTTCCCTGGCTGTTACCACTGTTGTGACCTTCTAACCACTCCTGGTTTTAGTTTTTCTCTTTCCCCCTGCGAGTCCCAGCTGCGGGTGCTGTGCTCTCACTGCTGCGGCGCTTCCTCTTTGGGGTTTCTGTGAGGAGCCTCAGCCCAGCCTTGCTGGGTGCTCATGGCACACTGTGCCATGGCTGAGCCAGTTCCTGTTTGCTCTGAGTGCTGTGTGCTCGCCTCAAAATGGCACAAACTAGCCCACTGTGGAGCCACCCAGTGCTGGCTGCTGTCATCTTCTGTCACCGGGGAAACTGGGACCAGCAGCACTCAAAATTAGGAGTGTTAAGGGATAATGTGCCAGCCAAGTTCCTGCCACAGACCCCGAGAGGTGACTCCCAGAAGTGCTGCTTCTGCCTTTCAGAGGGGCAGAGTTGTCTCTCGGGAAGTTTCCTAATGTTTGATGGCAATAGAGCCAGTAACACTTGCATAAAGTAACCACCGGAATTTTCAGGGGTAGTAAAATCAACCTTAGTCTGTGTCTCAGCCAGTCTTGATATATTTCAGATATAAATTGGACAGTTAGTGTAGAATATTGACTTTTTATTTGTTTATTAATGGAGCAGCTAACACTGGAAAATGCACTTTCATGTGTGAAAACTCAGTGTAAGATTTTGAAGAACTAGAGACCAGAAAAGACACTACTGCTCTGCCACCCTCCTAGCATTATTGTCATCTTGTTCTATCCCATCACTTACAATATAATATATACAGTACCTGGTAATGACTATGCATGTGAGATAATGTGGGCATTAGAGTAAATTTTTATCTCCTAAAGTGAAAGCATAGAAAACAATTGAAATTTTATCTAGAATTTTCATAGACCTAAATTCAAATTTTCCAACTTCTGTTTGATATTAAGAATTATGGTTAATTTCAAAGCATCAGATTTTCTTTGTGCTGGAAGAGCCATTTTCTGTCCCTGTCTGCAACAATAGTTGTGCAGATACTTGAACTCTAAATGTAGTGTCTGGAGTTTTGTTTTACTGTTTTAGTGTGGGGAAAGGTGTAAGACAATGTCCGTGTTTTTACCAAATGGAAAGAATTTCATCAGGAAATGTCTCCACTCCCAATACGTCCAGGTTTTCTTTACTGCAATCAATACAGTTATTCATGGATTTCTGCTCTCAGCTCTCTTGTGGCTATATTTAACATATGTCATTGTACTGGCCTACATGGTTTTAAGAAAGTTGTTATTGTTGTACAGGTGTGTGCTGCAGTGAGGCCAGGGCTGAACACAGCCAGGCTGCTGCAGAAATGTCCCCTGCTCCTGTAAATGAGCAGGGTTCCCCTGTGCCTTGGGTTTTGCTGAGGGCTGGTTGACATTCCTGTAGTGGCTGAAATTGGCCAGCTCAGAACATCATCCATGGTGTACATTCAGAACCTCACAGCTTTGCATAAATAATTGCTCAGATAATCTGTGTAGTTTGTGTAGTGCTGAGAACAATTTGCTGCTGCTGCTGATTCCTACGGCATTATATATCTGCTTGTTGTGATGATGTGTTCTCTTGACAGAACAGATTTATTTTATTTTTCAGGAATTTTGAGTGTTCTAAAATGAAGTGACCTTTTATCTTAAAGGTCAGTGGTTACACAGACACAATTAGGAGCATCTTTGCTGTTTTTATTGACCAACATCACATGTGAGAAGCAAATAGTGTATTTTTAAAAAATTTTTTCTCTCACTCATCTGTTGTCTCCAATTGATTTTCTGTTGAAATGTGATGCTAGGCAGTCAAGATACATCATTTAAAGTGAAGACTGCTCCCAAGCTGAGCTTTGGTATTTCTGGGGTACGTATCTGGAACCCACATTATTGTGGGTGCAACTAACTACCCACAATTTTCAAGAACTTCAATAGAGTTCAGATTTCTGGCACCATCCAGAAGGTGTTTGCCACTTTTTAGTTGAGTCCCAGTTGGATATTTGTTAACACTTGTAATTTTGAAGAGTGTTTGACATTTAAGGATGCAGATGCCGTTAGTTTTGAGTGAAGTTGGTTCCTTTTGGAAACCTCAGCTGTGTCCTTCAGTGGGACAGTTCCCCTCACTGGGTTCACCATTGCTTCCTCCTTATGTCATGTTGGGATGCCCTTGTTTCTCACATGCAATTTCCCACTTAGTAACCTGCCAGAATTACCTGCAAGAAGTTTTATTACTCCATTCTGCAAACAGATCATTTAAACAACAACAACAACAACAAAATCTAATGTATTGAGTATTTACTCAGGAAATGCTGCTGTGCATCTGGATGCCTGATTTATGTAGTTTGGGTTTGGGATAGGTGCCAGTGTTGGGGCAAGGAAGGCAAAAGTTAATTTTTTATTGCTAACTTTTATCTCCTTACAGTTTTGATTTAATAGGCCAACGAGGAGTTAGGATTATATTCATTTCAGGTGTCATCCCTTTAGGGTAAAGTTATGTTACATGATTTTGCAAAAGAAGATAAATGCAGAGATTATCACAAAAGTAATTTTTGTCATTTCAGTTGCTCTGTTGCAAACTAGGGATTGCAACTTGACAAGAAAATGGGGTTGCAGCTGTTTTTTGAAATGCTGTCACACCTGTTTTTGTGGTAAGCATTTGAACTCTGGAAGGGTGAGAGCCCTCAGGCAAAGGAGGTACCCTCACGATATTTTGCTGAGGTTGGGCCGTAGTACAAATTTGAAATATCTGAGGGCTTTTTTCCCATCAAATTCTTTTAAATTGGATTAGGTTAGAGTAATCCACTTGATAGAATACTGGAAATCTGTAAGATGATCTGGTAAAAAGATTCCTGACTTTCTTTGACCTCAGTACAAGTGTAGTGCCTTGTAAAGGTGTGTGTGAATGTGCTGCTACATCTGATGAGGAAACGAAAGGTATCACAAGGGCCTCACAAAGGGTTGGTGGCAGATCTACAATAAGAAATCAAGACCTCATCTCTTGGCTGCCTGAATCTGCCCTCATTTTTCTGGATCCATGTTTTATTTTTTTGGTCAAAGCAGACGTGTCTCTCTCCACGTCATCCACAGACAGCACTATCTTTTGCCGTTGCAGATAGTCTCAGCAATTTTGAAAAATTCACAGTTATTTTCCAAATGGATGGAAAACTGGAGCTGCTGGATGGCTCTAAAATGGAGATGGAAGGGTGTGTCCAAGAATTTGAACAAGGTCAGTATTCATTTTGTGTGTGTGCATGCATTATTCATCTTTACCAAATCCCAGTTGTGTTTCTCTGGGTTGCCAGGCCTGGTGTCCCAGCCTCTGGACGATCAAAGCCCCAGGCCCAGGCCTGGGCTCTTCCACAGGACATTTCTGCTGGGGCAGCTGCAAGGAGGAGCAGACCTGCTTTGTAGGAGCTTCTCAGTTCCTCATGTTTTCAGCTCGATCACCTAAACACCATTAACACTTTTATCTCAACCCTCCCCTCCTTTTTTTAAAGTCAGCTGACTAAGCCTGAAAGTGGAACTGCGACTTTCATGCTTGAAGTGGTATGGTTATTGCAATAAGGATTTTACTAAACTCACAGCTGGCTGTGGTTTGCATAGTGAGCATAAATTAAGTTCAGTGAGCTCTACTGTGTTACCTCCCTGAAATAAAAGCTACATCAGGCAGAAATACTTAAATATACCCTGCAGAAATTCCAAACAAGTCCTCTCCTGCTAAGCACTATGTGTAGGTTGGTTGAAGTTATTAACAAGTTGCTTATCCTTGTTATTTACTGATATGTGGGCAGGCTATTTTTGTGATTTTCTAAGCTACACAATTTAAATTGCTCTTGGCCACAATTTTCAATGACAGTGTATGGAATATTTTAAGGACCATCTGTATGACCCTGAGCTGGCTTCATGGTTAAAGTGGCCCTGGTCATCTGTGACAAGTGGTACCACTGGCTACCAGCTCTTGGCTGTTGTTGGGAGGATATGGATAAGAACATCTTAATCGATAGTCTGTGAGTGATCAGCTTAGCTCTGTTATTTTTTGTATGAAGGAAAGCAAATTTTTTGTATGAAAGAGAGCATTTGCATTACGTATTAAGGTGTAGGAGGGATTTGCTTCTTTTTTAGCTGGAGGTCTTTTTATCACTTTCAGAATACTCTGTGATGGCATACTTCATACTTCTGCTTGTACTGATTTTCACACCTGACTGTAAAAAAAGACTTGTAAATTAGGTTGCTGGCTTAACACCACTGTTTTGTTTTGCACTTGTTTAAATTTTTAAGCACTAGACCAAGCAGGACGGGGTAACTCTTGGTCACTGACTAGACTGGCCTTGCCTTTGGCTCCTTTGGGAGCAGAGCAGTGCAGAATGGCCCTCCTGCATTAGTGCAGATTGCTTCTACTCCTGCCCTGAGCAGGTCTAGTTACCTTCCACTGCTCTTTGCAGCTTGTTTTTGATGCAGAAGTTGCCCAGAGCTCTGAGCTGTAGGTGCTACTGTCAATCCATTATCTGCATGGAATTTAGCAGTGTCTGATGTCAGCTTAGGAGTGTTTAAATATACTGTGGTGCAAAATGTTAGATCTGGTGTACCTTGTACATGTGTCTGCTTCATTTTGTGAATTTCAATAGGCTTTACTGTTTGTGTCCATTACAAAGAACTTGGAAAATACTATTCAAAATGTTATGGTTACACTAAAACTGTTGGTGGCCTCCTAAAAATTGAAAATAAATACCTCCATAGTTTCATGTAGTGGAAAGAGAAAAATTTTGGCCAGTATTTTGCAAGAACTACAGACAAAATGATGTGTAAAGAGAGGCAGTGTGGCCGATGTTCAGCTGGTGTCTCAGGTTAGCTGTGTCCCAGCTGCATTTCTCTTGGGTAACTGCTGGTTTCAGGAGTCAGCCCCAGCTTTCTTTGGGGCTCACTCAAGTAATTTTTTGCCCAAGGAAAAGAAAAGCAAGGCCGCATAATATTAATGACTGCTTTTAAAACCACCTAATCATAATTCGTTTAATTTGGGTGGCTCCCTCTGTGATAATCGCAGGTGTTAAGTGTCCCCTGGTGTCGCAGGTGAGGGCAGCCTGTCGGGGAGCGCTGTCTGTCTGTCTGTCTGTCCCTGGGGTGCTGCCGAAGCTTGGGGTGCCTGCTGGCAGCCACGCTCAGTGGCCTTGTGTCACCAAAGTGTCACACTTGGCTGCAAGGCACCCTTGGAAACCCACACTGCCCTGCTGCTGCTGCAGCAGGAAAATCCTGCTCCTCAGGGAAACAGCGAAGCTGGACCTGGTGCCGATGCTTCAGGATGTTTTGCATTCTCAGAGCTCTCTGCCTTGCCATTAGCAGGGACTCATTGTGCAGGACGAAAGGATTTGCCCTCAAGACCTGTTCTTGAATTGCCATCAGAGTTTGTTCATTGCCTGGTGCTTTTTCTTTTCCTTAGACACCATCAGCTGGCACACTTGGCTTTAAATTGGAAGGAATTAGTTTGTAGTAGATCGATGTAAAGTGATATAATAATCTCCCTCTTCAGTAGAAGTCTGATTTATATGACATTATTTTCTTCCCGGGATGTACATGTGAAAGGAAAGAGCACTCTAATTGCTCTTACATCCCATGTAGTATTAAAGTGGATTTTGGAGAAATTAGTACAAAAAGCAAAATTACTGAGTAGTTAATGGATTTATAAAGTGTTAAGCATTTTAAAAAATACACTTTTTTGGCTCCTGAGTAGGTGATCAGCTCATGTTACTGAATATAGAGGTCTCTCTTAAAATTTCATTTTTAATTTACCTTGAGAAATTTAGACTTAAATCTTCCTTACAGCCTTAAGTTATTGAAGGCATAAAGGACTTGGTCTGGTAAATTCAGAGAGGTTTTCACAACTGTTATGATGCAAAATAGGAAAGAAAATAATCCAGTGTGTCTGAAGTTTTGTGAGAGCATTGGTGAAAAAACTATTGCAGTGTGTGGGAAAGGTGTAGACATTTTAATGGCCACTTACTGCAGAGTAATGCTCTGAAAGAGACTTGCATATCTGTGACTATAAACAGAGAAAAGGATTAAAACCTCTTCATGGTAAGGAGGCATTTTGGGTGTATGGGGTAGAGCTGAGCACATCAGTGCCTGAATGGAGTCCCAGTGTTCCTGGAGAGTAATGCTTCCTTTCTGCTGCAGTGAGGTACTTATTAATTACATATTTCAAACTTTCCTTTATGGTATTTTTATCTCTTCATCAGTGATCATCTTTCTCATCTGGATCTTTCATTACTTCCAGACAGTCATGGCCAGGATTGCTGTGAGCCAGACCACCCTGGCCTCTGCTCCTGTCCTCCTGAGGGCTGCCTGCAGGTTTGAGCTCTTAATTGCAGTACTCTGAGTTATCTCACTTCAGCATGGTAACTCCTCCTTTCTAGGGCTTTGTGTATTACTCTTCCTCAGCTAGCAATCAAAAATTCGGAGGCTCATTTCCTTGCTTCCTTTTTCGGAAATGAGCTGGTTTTTTTTAGCAGAACTTCAGGATAAGGCTCATCCATTACTATTTAAAGATCCTGATTAGCACATGTTGAAGAAGGTCATGAAGTTTCTTAACCTTCAGTCCGTTAAAACAGATCAGAAGGGCTGTGAATTAATTTTCTACTTAGCTTAGAACAATGGTATTTCTTGGTTACTGGGAAAGCCTTGTCTTCAGATGGTATGAGCTGTGCTTCAGGGGGACAGGCTTTCTCCTGGCCATTAAGGAATGGATGAAAATGTTTGGTTGCTTTCAAAGGCATCTGTTTAAAAAGCCAGTGATTGCTATTTTGATGATCCTTTCTTTACAAACCTACCCCTTATACCCTTTCCAAAGTCAGATGTGGTGACTTGCTCTTTTTTAATTCAAATTAAAAACATCCCCAAAGTCAATTCTGATATGGTACAAATATGGTATGTGATAGGCATGAGCAGTGTCAGCTCAAACATACATTACATGATAGGGGAGGAGCAGTGTTAACTCGTATTCTAGTAGACTTCTGGTTTATTTCCCCTGAAATTTTCAGTTATTTTCAATCAAAATAATACAATTAAGCTAAATGTTTTCTTTTAAAGGTTAATTAGTAGACTGTTTAAAAAAAAATGAAGCCATTTCCTTAGAAAGAACTGAACACTATTGATTACATTGACTTTTTCATTGACTTAGATTTTGCTGTGGAAATTTTGTATTTTAAAATTTGTTGTCTCCCTAAAAATAGAATTACTCTAGCAGGGAGATAATGTTGAAAACCTGCATTATTTTTCAAAACCAGGGATCTTGTTATTTATAGTTTGAGAGGCGTTTGATATGCATTGACTTTACTTAAAGGAACTGTTGCTCTCGGAAACTACCGAAAGAATGAGCTGAGGTGTGTTTCCTCTTAGATAAAACTGAATTTCCTATCTGCAGCCCAGCAGTCACCTGTCAGTTGCAGAATTGTTACAATGAGAAATACCTTCTTCAGATTTTTATTTTTTTGTCTGAAACACTTGTGTCTTGTATAATATTGCCATTAGCAATGCAATGTTCAGTAAATTATCTGCCTCTGACAGAGCAACAGTGTTTATTTACGCTTTAGATCAGTGATGGTGTCTTCAAGAAAAGAGATGTTGTACATGTAGCAATTTCTTGTAATTATTTATTTATTTTTTTTACTAAGCCTGGATGATCAGTCTGCGCTCTTCTCAGAAGTTCTGGTTTGCTTCAGCAAGTAGGAAACTTTCTTATACTTGGGTGAGAACCTTCCTTCAACTTCCCACTAGTTTACAGTTTCCATGTTGATTTACTTGAAGGTACCATGTCAGAAACTGAAGTATGCACTCCTCAGTTTTAGTTAAAAATCAAATGAGCAAACAAACAAACCCCACAAACCAAACCATCATAAAGAAACAAACAATCCAAACCTCTCCTCAGTTCACTTGGAATGAACTGGCTTTAAACATTCTGCCTTTAGTTCTTCTGTGCAGTTGAGGACTCAAGATGTTGGGAAACACCCTTGAAATCTGTAAAAGTCATTCCGGTCTTGTCATATTTTTAATTCCCACCACAGTAACTCACTGTCCCAGATCTGGGCACTGACTTACTGGCAGAAAGTGCCCATGGCCTGTTTGTGTGGCCAAAGGCACCCTGAGTGCCAGAGAGGCGAGGGCTCTGTGCCTCAGTGATCCCATCTCAGCAGATTTCTTGGCCATGGAGGAATTCCTCTCTGAAACAATGATGTGCTGTCTGCATCCTCTCTGCCTGTGTGCTCTTATGAATGCTCTGTGTTTTTCTTCCACTAACTGAAAGGAAGTTGTAGTTTCACAAGGACCTACTTGGCTTTCATTCCATAAGGAAGATAATTTGTTTTGTTTTGTTCTCTTGACTGGGTCAGCAATTATATCATAAAAAGGATACAGCTGCAGTGATTCAAATGAATTAGCCAAAACATTTATCAAGGTACTAAAGCCACAAAATTACACAATTAGTGGTGAAGCAGTAACAGCAAGTTTGCCTTTCATCTCAATACTTTTACAGGTTTTTGATTCAGAGAAGTAGGATAGAGAGTTAACTTCTTGAGCATGGGGATAACTCTGTAGTGAAAATCTCGAGTGCCTGGTGTATTGGTGAAATATATATTTGCCCAAGTAAATTTTCAAAACTAAGGAGCACTGTGGGTACTGGAATACTACTGCTGTCTTTCAGGGATGGTGATGGAAGCTCTGAGGCTGCCTCTGCACAGCTGTAATGAGATGTGCAAATGAGAGCTGTCCAGGCTCAGGAACTTTCTGCTACAGTGCTCAGCCCAAGGCAGCCTTAGAAAGGAGTTTCTTCCTGTGCAATGTTCTGCTTACGTTGTGTTTGTTTTCCACAAAGCTACAGCCTTAAAAATGCAGTCAAGGAGTGAGTAGGAGACCAAAAAGAAATAGACTAATTTCAAATAAGATTCTAAAACTGCTTTTAAATGCTTCTGCTCTAGTGATGTCGCTCAGTCTCTTCTAGTATGTGTTATGCAGGAGCTTTGCATCTTGAAGCAGGGTGCTCTGGGGTTTGATTACTGTAGAGTCAGGCCAAAGACTGAGCCTTTATGGCTAAATTTAAATGCTTTTGTTCTATCAGCCATGACTGTGTTACATGGAGGTCAAATACCTCTGTGCCAAAATATGTTGATATCCTTGTGGCGTGTCTTCCGCTCTCAGCATAACCTGAGAATAGCGTAACTCTGGTCTCCTTGAGCAGCTACTGCATTTATTTAGATGTTTTATTACAGTTTTTACAGAGAGCCTGTATTAGCCTGTAAATTCAGCCTTCATCCTCCACTAAGTAAGATACTATGGAGGAAAACCTTTCAGCCCTGGGTTCTAGATGCAACAATAAGGTACTTGTTTATATGGTTTTTCAGGCTGCATTCAGGGATGCTAAAAGTGTAGACAGATTTCAAATGATGATTTAATTGTTTACAAGTGAGTGTTTTCTGCAGCATACAAAAGAGATGAACTAATCCCTAAAGGCTTTTTGATATAACTTGAACAGATGATTTCCTGACATTGTTATATATCCTGGTTTAAGGCAATGAATAATTAGCTATTTAGGTTTAAAAAAAAAAAATACCTTGAGAACTGGATGTCAGCTGAAAAGCTGTCAGTAAATTGGGAACAGCTTTGCATGTCAAGTTGATTATAGCAATGAATAAAAGGAATTACAGGAAAATGAACCATGCAGTGTGCAGTTTTCAACTTCAGTCTCCTCACAGTTTCTCCGATCTCATTCTCCAGATTCCTAGGGTGCTTGTGATACTATCAAGCTGTGGAGTTCCCTTTCACAAAATCCTTTACTGTGGGCAAGTTCTTCTTGTTGTTTACTCCTCTTCGTCAGTGTGCAATGACTTGAAACTTTACATTCAAGGATTTCCCCCCTCCAGCCCCAAATGCCATTAATAGCATCTTTTGTCTGAGTTCCTGAAATCTGGAAAGCCACTTGCTCCACAGCTTCAGTCCCAGGCAGCTGCCTGGGAGCAGGCAGGCAGCTCGGCCTCCCCTGCACATCCTGCAAGCTTGCCATGTTTATCCTCCAGTAACAGAGATTATTTTGTTTTCCAAAGTGGATTGGATGTGACAGAGCAGTTGCTAGGTCTGAGCTGAATGTTTGTGGGATGATAGTGAGTTGCAGTAAAGAGATGTGAGGCCTTTTAAACACAGCCACAGCCAAAACCAGCCCAATGCTCCTGGTAAAAAGGGTACTGTGAGCATACCAGCTAATTAGGATCTTAAAAATCTGTTTCATTTAAGCAGATGGGAATGAATTAATGTACTTTGAATTATTCATCTTGAAAATAAAATTGTGTATCTGGATTAAATTTATGAATTTAGACGGTTTAACATCTTCTGACACCTGCCTGTGTGGAAGCAGCACTGACTGCAGTGCAGGGGATGGAGATGCTTTGGCAGGAATCAAAGGACTCGTGTTCATGCTCTTACATGAGCAATTGTCACCGTGGCGTCTGAAGGCCACTGCAAAATGAAGCTGCTGTGGGGCCATCTGGATGACAATTGCTGTTTACCAACACACAATACCTGTCTGATGGGTGGAAGTGGCAGATTTTGCCTCTCTGTCATCATTGTGACTGTAGTGAGCCAAAGCAGTGCTGGAAGCTGGTTCCAAAAGAAAGAGGGAGCCTCTCCTGGCAGAGGCAGATGTACTGTTTATGCAGAGGTGGCTTAATGAAAATAGATTGCAGATGGTGTGACAGATCACAGAAGAGGGGTTAGAGGGAAGGAAAAGAAGAAAAACCTGGAAATTAAGGGTGGAGATGAAAGGTTCCTCATTGCTTGCTTCCCTGTTCAGGCAATGAGCAGCAGTTGCTTTGCCCTGGATCACTGTAACCCTTTCTTTTACCTGTGCATGTTTCTTGTCGTGTCATCAAATGTGTAATGTGGAGCAAGGTTTGTTTAAGAATGGTTTGGAATCACGAGGTTTGGGTCACTGTGTCCCATCTTAGTACAACATGTTGTCTTCAGCTCGTCAGTGGGAAATGAACCATCCTTTGGAGCTGCAGTGATTTCCATCGTGGTGCAGCACAAACACAGGAGCAGTGTGCACCAGTGTAGGGCTCAAACCTGAGCTCCTGCAGTGTATTACTCAGTACTTGGCTGTTTATGAGGGGCTTAATAGCATCACATGAATGGATTGGTAGCTAAATGAAGGATTGACGAAGCTAATCTCTGTGAGAATCCTCTTTAATGAGTTAATGAGGTGTTCTTATGGGCTCCCTACACACACAGATGCTAATGAGAGTTTTTCTAACTTACTGAGTGATGAAACTTGGATCTGCATCCAGGCTGATAATAAAAATGATGGATAGGTTCTGTTATTTGGGAAGAATACGTTTTAGGTCTGGCATGAAAACTGCAGAAGGGAGCCAAAACTGCTGTTCTACCTGCAAATTTTTTATCTTTTCCTGTAGCTTATTGATAAAACTCAAAGTCTAGTGCTAAACCCTCAATACTTCCAAAGCTGAAAATTAAAAACAGTAAATTATCTATGTCATCCTTTAAAAATCAGTGTTACCAAATTCTGTGCTTAAAAATACCATTAAAATTTTTTCAAAAAATTGTTTTGTTGGTCAGGATTTTTTGGTTTTTTGTGTTTTGGGTTTGGAGTTTTTGTTTCTTTGTTTCTTCTCCCATGTCATGAAGATTGGAATGTAGTAAGTTAATGGAGAGGAAGTGCGTGGTCCTAAATAGATTTATCAGGGACTTTAATCCATGACCCCACAATTTTTTAGGCTGTATCAGGGAGATCATGAAAACACAACTTGGTGGGATTTGAGGCATTTGTGTTATTTTAAGTGGTTGGGATTTTCTTTTCCTGCCTATGCTTGAACGGGAGGTCTCAGCCTTCCCCTTGTCGATGCATTCCTGCACTCCTGACATGCACCAAGGGCTGCGTTGCTGCCACAGACCCCGTTTGGCTCTGGGCTGCTGTGGGAGCACAAGATTCACCTCTGACTGTACTGGAGGCTCAGGGACCTGGGCAGGGGTCTCAGAGACCCTGGCACACAGCCCAAAACACCTGTGGGTTGGATTTTAGCCCGTGGGAACGATTGCCAATCTTTAAAAAAGAATTACAGGGCACAGGAGTTTAAATAGAGCAGTAGTGAGTTTGTCACAGGGTGTAAAAGTAGTTTTTGGGTTTTGGTACAGGGGGTGGGTATTGCCAAGATGGAGGAACCTCGTGCCTTTTGGGTTTCTTCCTTCTTCTTCTCTCCATCTTCTCAGTGATGGGGATATGACTGATTGGTTTACAGTAGAAACTGACTGTCTAATGTAGGGAATAGGTATTGGAGACAATTAGTATATAATCTGTGTGTAACTTTTAGTTTAAAAGATAAACGCCCCCTCTGAGGGGGAAGAAGGCCTTCAACTGCTCTGCTGGAAGGAGCTCGGCAGGTCAGAAAGAAAATGTTGTAGATAAGAATGAATGAACAACCTTGAGAACGAGACCTGAAGAGTTTCTGCTCTTTTCTTCCATCTCGGGCGTGGAAAAGGACTTTGCTAGCTCGGGGAATTTCTGCAAAATAGCAGAGAACCCGACAGGCAGCAGAAAGTTCTCTCTGTTTCAGGGCAGCTGGCAGGGGAGGGGACGTGCAGAGCTGTGTGGCCGGGGTGAGGGCCATGGATGGCAGGGGCTGCACTGTGCCAGACCTGCCTGCCAAGGATCTGGGAGCAGGATCCTGGTGCTGGACGTGTCCTCTTCACCTCACGGCAGCCTTGCATCCGTCAGACAGAATCGAGCTTTAATGCAATCAGCAGATTTTGTTGGCGTGCTCTTTAATCCTCGTTCCAGGTCACTAATGAATTTGTTCAAAATGACCTCCTCTCAGCTCAATACAGTGCCGTTTATCATCATCATTTGTTTACAGTCCTGCAGCCAGTTCTCAATTCCAGTGCTGTGCTTGCCCCTTCCCAAGTCTTTCTGAATTAATTTTTCAATTAGGATTTCGTGAGACACAGATGCAGTCCTGAAATCCAGAAAATATGACCTCTTCTGTGTTCCTTTCATCTACTGTCTCTGTAACTCTATCAAAGAACAAATAAAGCAATTAAACTTGTCTGGCAGGCTTTATTCTCTATGAAGCTATACAGGCTGCTTCTCATTATATTACCCTCAAGATTTCTAGCTGGATTTTCTTAAAGCTGATTTTCCCTTGTCTCTTCCCTTTCCCTCTGGAAAGATCCAGGGCTGTGTTCCTAGCTCTTGGTGTCCTCAGTTTATTATTTTGAAAGATCCTTCACATAGCAGGATGGAAAGGCTGAGGGCATGACCCCGGCTCTGTGCCAGGCTGTGCCCCTCTCTGGGAGGGCCCTGGGTGGTTGCAGAAGGGTTCAGGAGGGTGAGGAGCTGAAGCTGCTGCTCACAGCAGCATTTGATGACTCCCCAGTGTGGCTGTCACTGAACAGCTTTACTCTGCTTTGAGAGCAGGGACTGCATGGGTGTCTTCTGTGTGCAGTGCAAAATCTGGTGAAAATGTGCTTTTTGTTGTTGTTGGGGTTATGCCAACATCACTTAAGCTGGACCACCTTGTCTCTCTCTTTTCCCAGTGCTTTGATGTGGATTTCCAGCTTGATTACCTGTGATAGCTCCAAGTGCAGCACGCAGCCCTTGTGCTGATTCCTGTTCACAGTGTAGCAGTGCTGCCCTAGCTTTGAAACTAGCCCTGCCCTGTTCCCTTCAGCTGCTCCTTTAACTTTGGAACATGTTCCTTACTGTGCAGGCTTTAATATTCTTCTGGTAACTTACTTGTCTGGAAACTTCAGATGAGCTTGATCTTTAAATTTGGTCAGGGTCTTCCTGCTGATTTTTTACACTGTGTCCTGTGTCAGATAATATTCAGGCAGATTGTTCTCATAACAGATGACGACTGGAATCATTGTCAGACAGAACTTTTTTCCCTATAAATGCAATGCTTATACTCTCAAGTGAATTAGTGTCTCCTTTCATGTGCTTTTTTATGTAGCTGTTTAAGACATTTGGTTACTCTATAAATACAGACTCCTCCAGCTCTATTAAAATGTTGCATAAGGACGCGTCACTTTTTTTTTTTCTTTTTTTTCCGTCACTAGAACTACAAATAACCCACATCCCTGGGTGTGATTAGACTCAAAATCACACCCAGGCTGTTCCTCCTGGGGTGCCCTCTTGGAAGCTTCCATAGCAGCATCCGCTGGGGAAGTGAACATGAAACTGTGGTTCAGAGCAGCGAGGGCGTGTGGGGCTTTCAGAGAGGAGCTGGGGCATGAGGGAAAAAGATATTTGTCAGCAGCATCCGGTGCACTTTGCTATCTCTAAGCAACCCAATTCTATTGATCCGTTAGATTAGTGCTCCTTGTCATTTTACACATTTGCATTTTGTACTGAAATTTGTTTGCTGCCTGAAACCAACTGAGCAGTGTGTTAGAACAACTGAACAGTGCAGCAAAGCTGTGGCTCCTGCCAGCTCTTAATAAATTATTAAGGAAAGCAGGACAGCTGACCCTTGCTGTGAGTTGGTCAGATGTATCATTCTTAAGCACAGATTAAGAAAGTGGTGTTGGAGCAAGCTGTGCTGTATTGAGGTGTCAGGGCTGAAAGATAAGTGTGCCTGCAGTTAATAAGTTATAACATTAACTGTCGCTCGTACCTGTGAGACAGCATGTCTGGCCTGGGGAGCTGACATATTCAAAATGTCAAAGCAGTGCTTGGACAGCAGCATCTTGGTGGCCAGATGTATTTTACAGACATCTGGGAAAGCTCCCTGCTGCTATCAGTGTGCTGCAGTCCCTGGCCCTGGCTATGTTCACAGGTCTGTACTGAGCTGGCTGCAGCAGATACTTTTCAGATGGTAAAATACACTGGAGATAGTAATAATTCCAGCTTCATTTGAATTTGTAACTGGAACAGTAATAGAAGATTCAGTGTGTGGCTTAAATGTAAGATGGTATGGATTTATTTTGGGTAATGGTTTTTATGGAGGTATTAGGGAGTTCTTGGCTATTTCTGGGCACTGACGGTTATTGCAAGCTAAGGAGTAGTGGGTGTTGCTGCAGTTTAGGTTCTGTAAATGACTATAGTCTTCTGTACAACTCCTGCACACAAGAGAGCAGTTTTATCTTTACTGAAGAGCAAGGAGCTAGCAGGTCTTAGGTTTAACTGAGCAGCTCTTCCACTGGTGGATAAGCATGCGATTGTTCATTTGGGAGAAGACACAGACCCTCAGATTTTTGGCTTTGAAGGAGCTATACAGATTTAATTTACAAGGATTAGAACAGTTTGTACCAAAGCCATCAGCTATTACAGACTGCAATTGTTTCTGGTGGCGAAATATCCAGAGTTGGGATAGGCAGGGGAGGAGAGGTGATGGGGTAGCCCTGTATGTGAGAGAGTGTTTTGATTGTCTAGAGCCTGTCTTGGATACTTAGGGATGTTGCCCAAGACAGGACTTTTATGGAGCTAATCATGAAAGTCTGCATCTTAAATTTTGCTGGGTGTCCTGGCTTAGGATGCCCCTCCCATTCTTTGCAGCTTCTCAGCAAACTAGTTGAGAAAATGATCTTGAGTAAATACATTTTCACCCAGCAGTTTGTGTTTAGGATCAGTTCTGCAATTTGGCCTCACAAACAGTTCATTTGTCAAAATTAGGGGCTGGCAGAAGCCACGTGGGCTCACACTGCTGCTGAAGAGCAGGTTGGTTAGGCTGAGGCTGTTGGCAGTGAGGGCACTGTTGGCAGCTCGGTGGTTTGGAGCAGCCCCTGCACACTCTGGTGGCCCAAGAGCTCACAGGAGCTGCAGGACCACCCAGCACCTCTGACTGGGGCTTCTCCACCTCCACATCTTGTCATTGCACTGCCACTCAGACCACCCTGGAAATGCTCACTCTTCACAGACATTGATGCAGCTTCTGATGGTGGGCCACGTGATGAGAGCCAGATCTGCAAGACCATTTTCTGAGTGACTTCAGAATTTCCTGTACCTTGCCCCTTGACTGGCACTGCTGGGAAGTCACTCTTCTCCAAATAAGTCAGCAGGTGAGATAGCTGGTGGTGCAGAGGCAGCTGTCAATGTGACTTGTAGCTGAGGGTTACAATTAAGGTTACTGAACACTTCCTGTAATTAGAGGCTGGGTTTCACTGCAGGGACATGTCTGCAGGGAAACTCTGCATTGGTGCCCTGGCTGCTGCTCCAGGACATTCGTGTCCCTTGTGCTCCCCCTCTCTAGTGGAGAGGTGGCAGAAACATGGGGAAATGGCAGTCCAGGCAGTCCCTCCAAATCCTGTTGTTTTGCTTCAGTTTTCAATTCCGTGAATATACAAAGGTTTTGAGTCACATTCGGGTGTAGGATAAAAACCACAGGCTGGCAGGCTAACAAGCCTCTGGGTTATAAAATGAGTCAGCAGAAGAGACCAAGCAACAGTGCCCTGGGATAGCTGTAACCCTCAACTGCAAATTGCAAAAGCAGCACTGCCCACACAGAGAGCTGCTGTTCTGTGCTCCTGCCTTGCAGGCAGCAGAGCAATTGGAGAGGACATCTGAAATGCCACTTTTATGTGAATATTTTTTATCTTTGTCTGAAGCTGTGGTTTCATGGGAAGAAGTATTTGGTGGTGGTGCTAGCATTTGTACTTGCCTTCTTAGCCTATCCTGACTGCTGGTTCTTCCTTTGTGGCCTCCTGCTCCTGGCTTTGCTGGCCAGCTCTCTGCTGCACCAGAACAGCTCTCTCTGCCTAGTGGCATGAGCTGACTGAAAGAACTGACTCAGCTGTACAGTGACTTAGATCAATAAAACTAAAAAAGAGCTTTACACCCAGTTCCCCTGTGTGTCTCAGGGTCCAGCTGCACAAAACCAGGAAAACTTGCTGCAGTGCAAGTGCTGAGGCTCTGGGGTGAGGGCACCTGTGACTGGCACTGCTGCTGGGGGCCACTGCCTGGTGCCAAGCCACACACAGATCTGTGCTGCCTCCAGGGATTGAGAGAAGTGACTAGAAATGAGTAAAAATTGCTCATCAAGTATAAAAAAAAATCTTTTGAAGTTCCTGCCCCACTCACCAAAGCTGAGCAGAGCTGCAGAGGAACTAAAGGTGAACAGTCCAGAAGTGATGGAGAAGGGCAGTGAGCAGGAGGTTTGTCTGCAGGAACAAGTCCAGTGCAGCCAACAGCACTTGGGTTCTAAGCCCTGGGTTTTCCTGCAGTCAGGCTGAGGTCGTGTGTGGTTAGATTGAAGCAAAGATGGAGTTACCATAGTCAAACCTGATGTCTGTTGACACTGCTGAAAAAACATCTTTTGTGGCATGGAGAGAAGCATGCCTTGTGGTCAAGGTCCCAGACTTTGCAGCTTTCTCTCATATTTCCCATGTGACTTTGGAATACTTGGTTTATTTGTCTGTACCTCAGTTCCTCCAATCCTTTCTGTCCTTTAGTTTTGTTTTGGGAAGGTTGCAACGTATTTGAAAACATGGCCATTTCCTTTATGGGAGCGAGACATTAACCCATTGTGAAAAACACAGTGGCCAAACCCCAGAGCAGAGTTGCTGTTCTCAGTGTCACCTTTCAGTAGTAAACAGAGGCTTATCCTGATCAGTCTTTAAAGGTGATCAATGTGTCAGGCTGTTTATACAGCACTGTCATAGTGTTTACACTCCAATCCCACTACAGATTTCGTTTGATCACAAGCACTGGAAATTAATGATTCATAGCACTTGAAAAATGGCAGTCTGTAATTTCAGATGGGATGATTGCTGACATCCCTGGGGTTTAGGTATCACAACTCCTGTGGTTCTGTCAGGCTGCTGAAACCTGCTAGAATTAAAGTGGAACATACACAGACCAACCAAAACTATGCTTGCAATGGTGCCGGTTATTCTGCTGTTTTTCCTGAGTGTGTCCATGTGATAATTTGCTCTCTCACCTTTCATTAATAACTAATAATCAATGAGGGCAGGTGGGTTGGACAAAGCACAGAGGCTGTACCTTTTAAAAACAAGTGTGTACCCTCATCCCTCATGTGTGGGCTATTCCTGTGCACATTGTCATCTACAACTGTGCCTCAGGCCATGCACAGGAGCTGGAGGAGAGCTCTGGGATTCACCAAAATATGACATTTATTTGGCACTTGTGATAGGTGGATGATTTTAAGAATATGCCTCTTTCTGCAGTAAGAGTGAAAGTCTTTCTCACTTTGAGCTTGAGTTTTTCAACTATTTTTTGCCATTGAAAATCGAATTTGACTGTATTTATGTCCTCCCACCTTCTTTGCCCTCCTCAGCTCCCTTATTGCCTGGCTTAAAGAGTAGAATTGGGATGTATTCTCTGCAGGTGTGTTTTGGGGACCCTCAGGTTGGCTCCAAGAGGTGTCCTGAGTGAGGCAGGAAAGTACAGTGGGCACTTGGGAATGGAGTGAAAGGAGACACCTCTGTGCAAGGCAGAGGTGTCATCCAGAGACAGCCCAGCCACCTTCTGTTTGACAGTCAGAGTACAGGCTGAGAGGCAGCAGTGCTGTACTGAGTGAGCTGCAGCTCAGAGATAGGGAAAAACCCTACCTCTAGCATCTCTAGCCATTGTGCAAAAAAGTATGAGCTGGGGAAGGAGTTAACCTGGATCGTTCATACCTGTGCGTAAAAGCCAAGCTTTGTTTTTTCCTCAGATAATTTGTAAGTGAATGTGACATTTGAGCGTTGTGTGTTCTAATGATGGGGCAAAACAGTGCCCCACAATGCTGCACAATGGTGACTGCACAAGTGAATACAACTTAGCACTGCCAAAATGAGGGGGAAAAGAAACAGGAAAAACTATAGATCACAGGCCCACGCTGATGTATGGTGAAATAATGGCATTCAAAACCTGGTTTATATTTACAGCTTTCATTGGTGCAGGAAGCTTTGGAAATTAGTAATTAACATAAGAAATCCGTTCTATTCAGGAAATGTTGGACTGAGTTTGTCTAGCTTTTAAGTAGTCTGAAGCCTTATCTGTTACAGGAGTCCCCTGATCTTTCCAGGATGTTTTATACACACAGTAGCTACTTCCTCTGACGGAAATATTGTCATTTGGAAGTGAACAGTGCATGTTGAAAAAGCTTTTGTCTGTAGTCAGATTGGCACCAACTGAAGAAATCCAGATGATCTCCCAAAGGGGAGCCTGTGCAGCTGAGCTGCTCTTTGTTACAGTAGTATTTTGCTTTTTGTATTAAACACACTGTGTATTCTATCTGCCCCACACACCTGCTGGTGTTGTGATCCTCCTGCTATGATATAAATGTGAGACAATGGAGGACAATGTTGTGACCAAATTAGTGTTTGCCTAAGAGTTCAGCTGCAACATGGATGAGTTTATCCCAGCTAAGGCTACACAAGAAGAGCTGTGAGTGTTGCCATCATTTGTTTTAGAGTCAGACAGTTCAAGGACAAGAGTCCTCTCACCTCATCTCTCAGCTTCAGATGATGCTTTTCCTCCTCTAGCTTAGCTGATGACAGGATATTTGGATTTCATTGAGGTTTCTCAGTTTCCTTCCAGTCTTGGTGTCATTTGACCAGTTGTCAGATAATATCTACTACATTTGTGTCAAAATGGTACTCTGGTGTTAAATGTAACATTTCATCACCCTGTGTTAAGTTAGCAGTGTGACAGAGGTAATCATGGGCTTTTTTGTCTGTGCACACTGTGCTGCCTGACCCATGACTTGCAGAGTCGAAGAAAGGTGTGTCAAGGCTTTCAAGGCCAATTTCCTCCATAGCCTTTTTTTCCTGGGTTGGTGGCTTGTTTTTTCATTAGTATATTCATGGTGATTGTTAAAACAAAAGCTGCTTTATAGGCATAATTAAAAGTAAAAGGAATAGATAGTTTCTTGGAGGAAGCACACTTTTTTTCTTTCATTCCGTTCTGTGATTTATCCAAAGTGAGAATCACAATGGCTCAAAACTCAAAATTAGTCTCAGGAGCCTGATAATCTGATAGACAAGAATTTTCTAAACCAAAAGTGTCTATTTGAGACAGATGTGATGGATTTGAGAGAGCACCACTGACCTGGTTCTGCTCTGTTTGGCTTTCTAATTAAACAGGATGTGGAGAGCAAGACCTTGCAGAGTAGTACCTGGACCAGCAGGACTGAGGTTTTAAATGTTCCTTATACTTTAAAAGATGTGCTTTTAAAGATTTTGCTTGAGTGCTAATCCCAGAGCACTAATGATGGTGTTTCCTACAGGGATGTTATCTCTTGCTAACCTTTTAATTAACAGTCTAAATAGACGATTTTGTGCTTTTGTGTTT
Source organism: Thryothorus ludovicianus (assembly GCA_013397245.1). NCBI lineage: Eukaryota > Metazoa > Chordata > Aves > Passeriformes > Certhiidae > Thryothorus > Thryothorus ludovicianus. Next base: position 84,502 of record VZTB01000086.1, on the reverse strand, counting down.
AGAAGTTCTTTAATGAGGCTTGAATCCTCTGGCCAAGTTAAGCTAAGAGTTCAGATTTTGACACCAAGGAAAATGCCAGACTGCAGAAAATGTACTGTGCACTTGCATTATAATGTGCAGAACTGAAGAGAAGCATTCATTAGGAAGAAATTTAATGGAAAACAAAATAACTACAGCTAACTGCTGTTGAGAAGAAAAGTTTTGCCAAGGTGATGTGGACAACCCTTTCACCATCAAGTCTTGATCAACTTTCTGAAAAGGTCATAATGCCTTGAAATTACAGGAGCACCAGTCAGATATTAGTCTGATCTAAAACCATCCAGCTGTAATCTAAGAATTGTAAAAGAGCATCAAATCAAAGTTTTGAGAGCCTGCACATGGCCCTCTGGCATACTCCTGTTACTGCAACTTTTTTTGCTCATCCAAAGATTGTAAAGATTCTGTAAGCTCTATGTGATTTCCAGATGTCTGGAAAAGTGGTAAATTTTAAAAGAAAATAAACAAATAATCCTGCCATCCTTGTTCAGGCAGGTGTGTTTGTTCCTGATATCACTACTTGAGGCCAGTAACATCTCAGAACACCTTCTTTTCCACTGTTGCAGAGTAATGGCTGTTTCTGTCTGCTCTCTTTGTAGATTGAACCTCCTAGTCCCTACACCAGCTGGGAGACTCAGGTTAGTACTGCCCCCCATCCCACTTCTTTCTAAAAGAGGTTCTCTGAAAGAGAGAGCTGGGCTGGTGTTGCCCACCATATTTATGGTGTTTACCCCTGTTGGTGTCCTGGAGAGAGGGTGCAGGTGTAGGAGTAGCTCCTGACATGACTGACTGGGCAAGGAGAGAGGAGATTCCTGACAGGAAATAGCAGGTGCAGATGGTGAGGAAGGACCTGGCGTGGAGCAGAATTGACTTGTGTGTGTTGGAAGGGAGGACAGTCCTCAAGGCAGAGTGAGCAGCCTTTCTTGGTGTTCTCATTTCTGGTTTTGTATTCTGCTTCCCAGCCTTTTTCCAATTCCTGCTGCTGGTGTTACTCTCAAACACTTGTGCTGCTGATTTTTTCTTTAGACATTACAATGAACAGTAATGAATCTGTGGAGCTGCCTGGCACCAGAAGGTCAAAGTGACAGAAGAGATTTTACAAAGTCACTGATGCTTTGATTTGTGTTTTCTAACAAGGCAGCATCATTGATTTCCATTCTTGCTGATCTTTGGGAGACAGCAAGGGCTATGGAACTTGCATACTGAAGATGAGTGTTTATTCAGAACACATTTCCAATGCCCCTGACTGACTGCATAAATATTTCTACCTTTGTCTTCTGCTGGCCTTTCTCTGGGGAAAGCTTTTGACTGTTTTGTTATTTGTTTCAACAAGCTTACTACATCTGTTTTATGGACCTCACTTCAGAGCCAAGTCCTTGTGAGTCAAAACTGGCAAGGAAGGATCACACAGAGTTTGTTAAACACAGTGGCATTGTAAAGTGGTATCAAAACACAGTGTATGTAATAAAGTACTGATCTGTGCATGATGTAGAACTAGAAATATGCAGTAATAATGAAGATTTACTTTATTACCGACTTAAAATAGTGCAAGAACATGAGTTTGTCTTAGTGAAGGTGCTAGGGGAGAATGCACATGTGAATATGAGCAGGAGAACTTTTCACTTGGAGAAGGAAGTGACAAGGTCATTAATTAGCTCCAGCTGATGGAGTGCTCCAGGTGCTATAAATTATGGTTGAGGGGGTGCCTTCAGCCCCAACAGACCTCCTCCTTATCCTGCCCTGCCAGCTGCATCCTCTCTGAGCTGCATGGCATTCCCTCTTCTGGCCCATTACCTCCTTGCTAGGACTCTCAGCAAGACTGCCAGTCCCAAAGTTTCTGTATTTTCCAGGGACCTTAATATTGCTTGGGTCAGGAAAGGCACAGATGCACTGTTTAATGAAAAATAAAGGTAGAAATTAAGTGTATCCTCTTATGTATTGGTATTTCTTTCAGTGTTACTGAAAGCCACATCCACATCTGAATCCATTTTCCGTAAAAAGCCGATTTCTTGTGATGTTGAAATAAATGAGGAGAGTCAAAACTTCTTATAGGCAATGCATTTATGTCCTGAAGTGCTGTAGACTGGGGGCTGCTCACATGCAGGAGCTGAGACCAGAGGGTATCCTGGAGTGGGGAGGGATCAGACTCACTCTGAGAAGTAGAAGCACATTTGGAGAACCTTCTCAGCTGAGGTCAGGGTGCAGCTTTGGTTTCTGGGATGTATCTCTCTTTACCTGAAGTGGTCAAAAGCGTTCAGATTAACAGTGGAAGTTGACAGTTTACATCTTGACTAAGAAATTGTTGTCCTAGGTGCAAATGTCTCTGTTTTCTCTTCTGTGAAAAAGCACTTTGAGAAGAATAAAAGCAGCAGCTTTAACAGGATGTTAGCTCCTGTGGTTAGTAAAGAATCTCCAAATTTGCAGAACTTTCCTGCGTGCTTTGTTCTCCTCCTTTTTCTTTGGGGACAGATGGGAGCAGAGCATTGCACTGCATTCACTTGAGCAGACTGGTGAGCAGCTTCTCTGCTGGGTGGTTTCCTGCACAATCTTGGCATGAATCAGCTCATTTGAGAGTTTTTCTCCACTGCCTTCTGGTTTCCTGTCTCGCCTTGGTTTCGTTGGTATTTTGAATGTTGACATTTCAAATCCAATCTGTGTTCTGGAGGCCATCTCCTGAATTTTTCATATAATTTCTCCTCCTTTCCCTGGTCTTTTCAATCAGCCATATAGCTGTTGAAAATTTTGTAGGTATGGCTGCAAGTGACCTTCCGAAGAGAGAGTGGGCACTCTTCTAACGTGCTCGGCTTCAGTAGATCTCTTTGAACTACTTTGAACCATAATTTGGTTTGTGTGCAAATGAACAGAGGAAAGTGTTGACTTGAGAGCTAAGCAAGAGTTCTCCCTGATATTTTTCCAAGGAAAAGATGCACAATTCCCTCTTGTTCTCTCTTTTAGAGGGTTATCAAAGCGGTTTGTTCAAATTGGACCTGCCAAGTGACACTGCTTTGTGCTAATCAAATGGCAGTATAGTGTGATTCACTTGAACCTACCTGTGCTGGGTCACTGTGTCACAACTTGATACCGTCAGATAAGTTCCTAGTTTTCCTGGTTTGATTTTCTTTCCCCCAAATGTAATTATGTAGCTCACAAACAACTATTCTTTAGCTTTTCTCAGGTTAAATGGTGTGTAAAAAGTATGAATCATGTAATTTATAAATTTGATGGAGCAGATTAACAACTACTTAATCACTTATGTTCAAAGGAGTGGGATGTGGCAAATTTATTTTGCAGTGTGTTGCAGATGATTCTCATCTAGGGTAAAACCCAGAAACTTGGTCTTAATTACAAAAAAAGGAAAAATATTTTAAAAACAAGCCTCCTATTTTCTATCTCTAAATCTTAATGTGGGCTAATGTCAAAACCAGATATCCCTGAGCATCCTTGAGGTGTTTGATAAGGGCACATCAGGATTCTTTTGGAGGGTTCAGACGTGTTTACCTGCACTATCACACAAAGAGAAGCTGAGCAAACTCTGGGGTGAAGCAAACAAAAAGAGAATGAAAGCTGTTTCCAGCAGCTTAGATGTTTATACATTACATCTGAAGCAGCTGTGACTGTTTGTGACTCCTTTTCTCGTGATTTCAGAAGTTATCTCCATTAATGAGATTGTGGCTGTTTCCATTTTGCGCTTCCCATCCTCTATTTCACAAAAATAGCAGGAGCCAAATGGGATAGCTTTAGCAGCAGAGAGCCCAGAGATAAATTTTGGCCCAGTTTTTCACTCCCTTAGAGCAATGGAGTTTGCTGTTGTCTTTGGGTTCAGAGGTGCTCGCTGCTCTCCTTCCAAAGCTGTGCAGTGGGATGCTCTGGAGCCCTCCAAGGCTGGCAGGTGCAGGAGCCTGGAATATTGTACCTGGCAGAAAAAGGGCTCTGTGCAGCACAGGGGCTGAGTAGTGAGTGCAGCTGTGGCAGTTTTCACCTCTGCCCTCAGCTGTGTGAGGTGAACCTTGCCCTTGCCTGCTCAGTGCTTGCCCTGGGAGCTGCTCTGAGGGGTGCTGGGCTAAGCCTGCAGCAGGCAGATGTCACCCTCGTGTCTGGCTGGGGAGTGCTTGGTTTTATGTCTCTTGGAATTACTTTGAGTTTTACTGTTACCTCATGTTAGAAACCTAGGAATTTTTTTCAGTTTTAGTAAATATTAGTGTAAAACCCCCATGAATCCAAGAAGCTTGGAACCTGTAGAAAAAGAGTGTATTGCTGTTTTTGTGACAAGATAATTGTGATTGGTAACACCACAAGCCTGGAATCTTCCGTAAAATTCTGTTGTGAAGATAAAGGAAACTTCCAGGGTAATTGCTTTTCAGAATGCAGATAAATATTTTTCTTCCAAAGCATTAGTTTGGGGGTGAGGAAGGATCCATGCCAGTTCATGATGTGCCAAGGCAAGTAAAGAGCTGACCTGTCTGAGGGGACACGGCCGCTGGGGAAAATGCTGCAATTTCTTGTGGTGACTGTGCACACGGTAATTGAGGATTTTGCACTCAGCTGTCAAAGTGAAGAGGAGACAGCGTGTTTTCCTTCCTGCTGAGGAGCATGACAATACAAGTAGAATTCATGAGCTTCCCTCTGAAATCTTCATAAAGCAGTCCCCATAGAAGTGTCTACTGCAATCAAATTGCTGAGCTGCTGTTGTCTAATAATCAGATAACAATGATTTTGGCAAAAATAAGCCCAGAAACAGTGGCTAAAAATGTTCCCAATGTTAAATCACACAGGAAAGAGTTTAGGTGTTATTAGGAGAAGGCATCTTCAAATGTATCTGCTGAGTGGGTCTCTGGATATGGGTGGAAAATAGCCTGCAGCATTAACTGGGTGTTATTTGCATTGAAGATACTGAGCTGCAATTTTGTGCAGTGTTTTGGAAAATTTTAACTTCTCTTACACACACTGTGTAACTTTTGTTACCTACAATCCTTATATGGGATTCAGCCATGGACACAGAAGGGAAGCACTTAATGGCTTTGAACTTGCACACTATAAACAAACTGAGAAATCTGCATTGGAGGCCAGTGGAGTTCTTTGCAACAGTCTGTTGCATGAAAAGGCTACACACTGTTTGTTGGAAACCTCTTTCCAATGCTGAGAAGCTTGAATTTTATATGAAATCTCTTTTTAAAATCAAGTTTAAAAGAAAAAGCTTACATAAAGCTTTCCATATGTAAGGAAAAAAAGCACCTGTCAGCTCACAGTGACCTGAGTGCTGTGTAATATTGTAATTCCTTTCTCTTGTTCTGTGCAGGGTGTTTAATATTTTCAGCATGTTTTTAGTCTGCTTGGTGCTTGTAAAAGCTGTCCCATGGACAGCACTGAGAATGAAATCTCCTCTGTGAGAGCTTCCCAGAGCCAGCACATGCAGAAGGAACTCCTGTGATGGACAGGAGGGTGTTTTCAACTCTTACCTGAACTCTGGAGCCAGAGCTCGCTGAGCATCCTTGCTGTCATTTAATTAAGCCTGAACTGCAGCTTGTATTCTCTGGATGTCAGCACTGGGTTGGATTTCTTTTTGTTCCCAGAAGTATTCCTGAGCTTTCCAGTGGCTTATCTGTCCCTTCTATATGCTCATTTGATAAAACATACTTGTCTTTTCTGTAAATGGGCAAGTTTCTAATTGTCCCTAAGTCCATTCAAGCGTGATGAAACTTCAGGAACATGGGATGTTCTTATGCAGTTGTCTTTAATTATGAATATTTTTAACAGTGCACCTACCAAAGTCTTATGCTTCCAAGCTATTATTTTAAAGCTTAGGGAAATTGTGATCTTTCCCAGCAGTACCCTTTTAATTTGTACTGCATTCTAAATGCTTAGCAGCAGTAGCTAAGTTTGGTGAGGGAAAGAAAATTGTGTTCTGTGCTTGCCTGTTTTTATTGTAAGGGGAAAATTGGCAAAAGGGAAGATATACAATTATAAGGTATCTAAATTATGTTAATTATAATCAATTACTCTCAGAACCAAATGCATCATTCTGATTTTGTTTCTGCTGTACTGTAAAGCTATTCTATGCTGTTACACTCTGCATTTCAAAATGACAGAACAGAAAATATCTCGATTTTTTTTCAGAGTAATGGTAGTGGAGATAAAGCATAAAATATTAATATTTGATAGCATGAGGTGAGGTCTAGCTGATTACTTAAATAAAGCTCTAAGGCACATCTTTTCTCATAACAAATAGGCAGTTGTACTAACAAAAATATTTGGAGACTAATTGAATGCTTGGGTATCTGTTTCATTTCTCTAAGCAAAATAAATGTAAAAGTTGTGCTGATAGATATATCTAGGAATAACGAAGTGCTTCAAATCTTACTGATTGTAAATACAAGGTGTATTTGTGGCAGTTGTGATGTTGAAGTGAGGGCTGTTAGGGATTTTTGTGCTGCTTCCTCTCCCCTGTGTGTCACTCGCTGTCAGAACATCCCAGCAGGAGGAACTCACCTGTTTTTTTCCAGTCATGTGCTGGGTGGGTCCCCATTCATCACTCCCAGGCTCACACAGCAGAGCATGCTGAATTACAGGCACCCAGTGAGCAGAGAGGAAAATATGAGTTGACTCGCCAGGGTGAAGGTTGTGCAGCAGTTAGGACAAAAAGCTGTGTGCAGGTGACCTGGGTCATGTTACCCTCTGTGGGGTGTTTTCTGCACAGCATCTTTTGGAAACAATCTGGGATGCATTTTACTTTGGGGTTGGTTTGAAATGATACTGAAACGTGGGGTCTCTTTGTGTTTTAGTTTATTTTCTGTAATAACTACAGCTGAACACAACTGAAAAGGCTTTTGTGATGCTGCTTATTTCCCCACACACACTCCTGCAATTTTCCTTAGGTTATGCTGGGAATAGACCTCAGTGGCATAAACAGCTTTTGTATAGCAAAGTGATTAAAAGTGTTAATTCCATTACTGGGATGGAGAAGCACAGCACAGAAAATAAAAATGCACCAAGAATTTCTTACGAACAATCAGATAATAATTGGATAAATATAGATGTGCACAGCTGTGTTTTACGTGCAGCAGTTTCCAGATCTAGTTATAATAATTTTGTAGCCAGGGCAGCTTTGAAGTGGCTATGCCCACTTCTGTGTAACACACAGAGTTGTGTCTGTTTCTGTGGTTGCCTCTCCCTTGAGTGCTGGAGCCCCCAGCAAAAGGAGAACTGCTCCTGGAGCTGTTGTTCCCAATGCAAAGAGGGACAAGTTATGTGGGAGATTCCTTTGCTCACCTGCCTGGGCTCACACGGGCAATTTTCACATTCACCTTCCTCCTCTGCCTCGGTTTACAGCCCTGTTGACATAGCTGAGCAGTCCCTGGAGTTTGGCTCACTGTCAGAGCTCCCCAGTATCACTTGGTGAGGAATGAACTGGGCTGTAAGCTGGCAATTAAAGTGTTCCAGTAGCTGGTAAATCCCACGGAGATAAGGAGCTCTGTGTTACCTGCTCCTGTGTTCTGGCTTCTGATTGGGAAAATGGCTGCAACTGCATGTGCTGCAGTGCTGAAGCCAAAGCAAGATTTAAAAGAAAAAGTCATAAATGTTTGATTGTCTTGCCTTTCAACAGTGTTCATTGCCACAGTTGATGACAATGTTGAGGCAGTGGGCAATTGTCAGTTGTCACTTCCAAAGCTGCTAGCTGGACATTTGTGGAAGTGATAAAATTTGTCTGAAAACATGTTTCCATGGAAAGTTAAGGAAGGAAGCTCATAATCTTGGATTACTTGAAATATTTCCTGTATTTCCTCTTCAGGAAAAAGAAACCAAAATTTTGACTTGCTGGTGTGGCCCCTTGTTAGTACTGGTGGGAAGTGTGTGGTTCAGTGTCCTCTCCATTACTGAAAATCTTGTGCTGGCCCAGGCCAAACAGGTGAATTTTGCTGAAATGACATGTCTCACATGCACCAGTTACTCCCCCTCCCCTTCAGCACCTTTCTGTGGCATCCCAGTTGTGATGACAGGACAGCCCTGGCTGTGAACCATCCCATCCCATCACACAGGCAGCCTTGCCCTCCTCTATCAGTTGTATTTCCAGCCGAGCAAGCCGTGCATTCGATAAGGCTGTTTGAGGAGTGAGCTCTTGGAAGCTGTGTCCAGTAATCAACAGAGCATCTGAATTTGAGGCTTGCCTTTCAAAGCTCCATCCAGAGCCTGCAATACTGCCTGAGCTCGGTGCATTGTGTGTGTGTAGAGAGCTGCCAGCCTCACAACAGGATTAGCAAAATCTGTCACGCAGCAGAAACACGGAGTTTGTGAGTTCTGCCTGTCACACCAGCCTGGGCAGAGCCAGTGCAGTGTTTGGCATTCACAGCCCATCAGCCCAGAGCGTTGCTTATATCCTCAAAACAAAACAAAACCAAACACACCACCCTGCCAGGGTTTCTTGTCTGTGAAAGGGATGGAGTTTTCCCTCAGGGGAAGCTCCTCTCTGAGAAGTGGGGGCCCCAGAGGAACCCTCTCCTTAGGCTGGGATGGCACAACCTCTCTGTGACCTGGCCTGGCCACGCTGCCCTGTGCCCCACAAGTGGGCACGGAGACTTTGGGGAGTGCAAACCATGCAGGACAGGTCAGTTCCCTGCCCCTTGCTGCAGGACTGTTTCTCCATACATGCTGCTAAACTGGAGAAAAAAAATCAGCAGTTTTAAGATTGAAGTCATGGCTGAGGAGCCTGTGGTGCTGGCTTCTGCCAGGCAGCAAGTGCCAGGGCTGCCATTGGAAATGGGTTAATAATTTGTAAGGCCAAGCTTGAAGTGGAACTTCCCAGAGAGGTTTGCTACAAGCAGGTTTGATGAGCTCCTCGCTCTGCTTAGAGGCAGCTGTAAAACAATTGTATACCTGAAATAGTTTTCATCTTGCTGCTTATGCATAATAGAATTTATTATACCTGGTATTCTGTGACTCCACAGGAACCAGAAAGAATTGTCATTGTGTTATTATTATTATTATTATTGTGTCTTTTCACATTTAATTGTGCTTTATCCTATGTACCTACATTTCTAATTGCTTTTGACTGTCTTCTAATGTTTGCATTTACATATAGCAAACAAAATATTTTTAATAAATGCTGATAATTAAATCATGATATTAGAAGAGCAAGCACTTAGTGCCTATAAAATGACACTAAGTTAATTATTTACAAATTATCTAGATGCTAATTTGGTTGTGGTCTTCAACAGTGTTTGGTTTCTTAGTAAGCAGGAAACAAGTGATGTTTGATCTCTGCTTACAGAGCACCTTTCTGGCAGCTCAGCTTTGAACTTGTGTTGGCACTGTTATCACGGTACTTGCTAGCTGAACAGAGTGTCTTACAAAGGTCAGAAAGTTAGGCTTGACTGATAGCTGGTTTGTTGGTTTTTTAAGGGCAAAAAAGCAAAAGACAGTTTAAGTAGCAAATGAGGCGCCAAGTCAGCCTCATGGTAACATTTCCTCAAGGTGTGCTGGCTGTTCCTTTGCCTATGAAAACACAGCAATGTTGTGTAAATAGAGGTCATTACCTTTTTATTTTAGGCATCAAACTGTCATATTCTTCACATTCATTTTTTTCTCTTGTTGAATAGCTTTGTGTTCTTTATAGCCCAGCCTTTTAAAACTAGCACATAAAACCATTGATGTTTTCTATCTCATCTTTAAATTCTGATGTGGGGCCTAGGTTTAAACATGCACAGGTCCCTGCTCCAGATTTCTTGTGTCACTCTGTGCAGGAGTCCCTTTCTGGCTCTCCTGGTCCTGTGGAAGTTGGGTGGCCTGGCACAGAAAGTGCTGATGATGTGCCAGCACTGCTCCTGTCAGTGAATTGGTGTTTGTGTGGGAGATTTAGCACACATAAAACTCAGCCATTCATAAGGAAATTATTTAGTTCAGCATTTTTATTTAAAAGGTCCCTGACAGGTGCAGGTTGTGCCATTCAGGGGGAGCTGCCCCAGTGGCAGCTGGGGAGGAATCTGTGGTTTCAGTGGATGCATGTTTGCTGGGCAGGGCTCCTCTGGCTTTCCTGCAGGAAAGCTGCAAATCCCAGCATGACTCCAGCTGGCCTGAGGCAAACTGATGGACTTGGAAAGCCCAAAAGCTTCAGAGCAGCTAAAACTCAAATGAAACTCTTGTTGGGGCTCATTCTCAGCAGCAGTGACCATGTGGAGCTGTCTAGAGGAGGTTTATGTGGGTAGCCTGCAGATTTAATGGTGACTGGCTTCCATCTCCACAGCAAACATGGCAGCTGCATGTATCTGTTTCCTGTGGTGCCAGAGGGGGAAATCCAGGTCGTGTCCCTTGCCTGTAGGATGCCTAAAGTCACAGCAAAACACCAAAAAGCTTCTGCTGAATTGGTGGAGCTGGTGTGGTGCCTGGGGTGTGCAGATCTCATTCATGTTAAAGACATTTGGAGATTGTTTGGGGATGTACTATATTTAAAATACATTTAATATAAGCTTCCCACTGTTCCAGCTTGTACTAAACATTGGCAGTTTTGGTAAATTGTGGTCCCACCTTATCAGTTATCAGTTTTTCCTTGCAGACCATGATGCACACACCAAACTGGGAGCTGTTCCTTTACTGTGCAGTGAAGGGTGCTAGTAAAGACCTGTTTTGATTTATTGTTACACAAAGTACCAGTATCATGACTGACCCATAGGTCTGTGCCACTTCCGACCACTACCTGAAAATTCACCCTGAAGTCCATGCTGTTCAAATATGAGAGCATCATTTCAAATTGCATTTGCTCCAGAGTGGATTGGGAGGCTTTGGCAGAGTGCCTAGTTTACACTAAGCTTGCCAGCAAAGGAAGTTAATCAAGAATTGTTGGTCCAAGGTGAATTCTTGCTCTGTTTTAGCTTAAATGACTTTCCACAGTAGACAGTCCTACATCTTGAGCTAATCCATTCAACTCCAGGATTAGATTGTGTATTTTCAAAAGTATGATTTCCTTGAAAATGCTCCTGAAACAGCTGTCTAAGCCTGTGTGCTCCATCCAACACCAATCCAAATACTGGCATAATTCAGAAAATGGCATTCATCCATTAGTTGAGTGGGAGAATAGGCACTGGAGTCAGTCAAGGACCAGTGGTGTCCCAGCTGGTAATTTTCGTTTGCATTGGGCTCATCAAACCTTCTCTTGCCCTTCACTCCCATCATCTCAGCTGGTCATGAAAATGCAGAATTAGAAAGCTGTTGAAGGTCACCCTGGAAATTCAAACTATAGAGGGTCAGCAGGGCTTGCCTGTGTGGCAAGGTGTGCTGCCAGACACATGTGCTGTCTGGCAGAGATGCTCTCTTCCCAAAAGAAGGCTTATTATTTCTCTAAGTGTTTATTATTTCTCTAAGTGTCCCTGTTCCTCTTCAGATTTTCCTTCTCTCCCTTGTCAACTCCTGATGTAACTTTTGTGGCTCTGACAGTATATGCTTTTCCTCCCGGGTTTCATGTTCTTAATTAGAATTTAACTTTTAGTTTGATGTGTCCCATTTTCTGAATGTTTTTTCAAACTGAGATTCCTTGTGCCTAATGTCTGTTTTCCCTCTGTTGCAGCTAATTTTGTTCCAGTAATATTTGTAAATATGCTGCCTGAAGTAGAACACTGTCTTGATGTCCTTATTTCCATTATTATCTGCCTTTGTGGTATTGTATGTGTCTAAATAACTTAAGTATTTTGATGTCTGAGAAAATACAGTGGAGGCTCAATTCTGTCACTATTTGCTTTTTCTATCTAGATGCAAAATTATAGGACTTAGGCTGAAATGAGACTTGTCTTTCTACTTACGAAACTATTGTCTTTGCTAGATATTTTGATATCTTGAATAACTATGTTTCCACAAGAGAAATTTGCAGAGCTGAATAATAGCCCTCACTCAGTAAAACACAGGAATTGCAAGTCAGGCAGTTGCATCAATGTGAATGCTCACTTGCTTTAGATTGAAGGTGCTGTTTAAGTGTTTCCCCAAGTCCTGGCCCTGATGTAAAAATATTTGTTTATAATTTCAGCGAATTGGCTTTTGCTGTCTTAATAGGCTTTTTAATTATTTATTGGCAGTAATGCTGAAAGGCAGTGGATTTCCAGGATGTGTGCACTTTGAGTCAACACATGTAAACAACTGCATTTAAAATGCTTTCTTCAGTGTTCAGCAGCAAAGAAGGATCCATTAGGCTGGTCACAGTCACAGGCATGCAAATGCTGTGCAAGGACAAGAGTGAAATTCCTAAAAATGCTGAAGGGTGTTTGCCAGACTGCTTAAAGGCATCCAGCTGTCCTTGCCTGTGAATGAGAGTCCCACAGAGCTGAGTAGGAAAAGCTTTTCTGGGCAGTTGTAGGGTTTAGAGATTTGAGGTGGTTTTTCACTTCAAAACAAAACCACGTCTTTTGATATTTTCATAAAAGGTGAGCAGAAGACACTCCTTAAGCCCAGGGCTGTGTTATGCATGCACATTCCAGAGAAGTGCTGAGGTTCAGGGGTTCTCCCTGCTGCTGAGCAGGAGAGAATTATGGCAGTCACCAGGTAATTTCAGAAGATTTCTGGAACAAGATTTCTGGAATTTCTGGAACAAATTCCAGAAGTCTTTTCTTTATCAGTGGAGCATAGTGGAAATGCGTGCTGCTGAGAAGCAGCATGTGTGCTGCAAATTCCTGATCTTAAACATCCATGTAGTCCCCCAGAGAAATTCCTTGTTAAAAAGGGAGAGATTAGAGCGTGAATTTTATTTTCTCAGTCTCCTAGTTGTATTACTTTTCTGCTAAACCTCAGCCATGCAGTAGCAAAGATGGAATGTCTGCCCAAAGCACCAGCCTGCCCCAGCCTGAGCAGTCCCAGGAATGTCCTTTTCACTGGGGCCGAGCTCAGGCTGGGCAGTGGAGCCTGGTGAAAAGGAGGTGCCTCTGGAAATGGACATGCCAGGTACTGTGACCAATAGCCAGAGGCAAAGTCCTACATTGTTTAATTAAAGCATCTCAGGGAATTTGCATCATCTAAACATTATAACGCTCAGCAGGAACTTTGAGTCAAGGCCAAGGGATAATAAGAATTAAACCACATTTTACCCATGTGCATTACAAGGATTTATATTCTTTGCTGGCACTGAATAATGCATTGCTATGGTGTCATAACTGATGTTACATATGACCTTATAAAATGCTGTGATCCTTTCAAGCATTTATTATTAAGTAAAAAATGAAGGGTTTTTTTTTCCAGCTATCCCACTTTCATGGTTTTTTCAAGTTTAAAATTGGTTTTGGAACATAGCCTAAAAAGAACAATTACAGTAGCATCATTATTTTCAGGAAAATTTGCATAGCTTGCTTTTACACAGGTATATAAAGACATAATGGCACTAGATGGAGAAGGATAGCTGTAAAGTGCTTTGCTTTTCTTTGCCAAAATTTCATTTAAGCATGAGATATCATCTGAGGGATTGAGAACAAACTTGTAATTTCAGAGAAAAATATTGAGAGCTGCTTCTCCAGTATAAACTTCTGTTATGTGTTACAGGAGACTAACAAAAGTAATAGGAAATAACAAATAGCTTAAAATAAAGAGAATCTTGTGTCTCTGTAGGAAAGCATATGTGCATCTAAGCAAGAAAGTCAACACAAAGGAATCAGCACAGGCGTTGCCAGTCACTCTTTGATCAGGTGGAGGAGAAACCTTCAAGACCACACTGCAAGTCACCAGCCAGGCCATTAAATTTCTTTATTTGGCTTTTTGGTTCTTTTCTTCTGTTACTGGTGTTCAACAGCCTCGTCTCCTTGCAGCCCTTTGTCAGGATGGTGTAATCTTTTGCTTGCTGTGTTTAATTTCTAGGCAGTCCAGGCTGCTAAAATTATTTTTTAAGTTTGTCTTAGGTAAATAAGGTTAATGAAATGGAGGGAAATGCAGAAATTACTCTGTCTGAGGTAATGAAGAGAATGAAAGGTGGCAGTTCAGGCTGACTGGGTGAAATAGATGTAAAGCCTCAGTGGAATCTCTGAGGTCTCCAGAGTTTAAGCTCTGAAAATTCTCTGTGAGCTTTGAAAATGTCACCAAAATCAGACTAAGCTGAGGCAGGGCTGTAGTTGTGTTGCTGTCTGTCTCTGCACAGAGAGCTGACACAGTGGCAGGCAGTGTCCAGCTGTGGCCAGGGGTGTCCCTGGTGCCAGAGGGAGGGGAGGGCTCACAGGAGGTGCTCCCCACTGTCGCTGTGCTGGTGTGTTCCCAACAAAAGCCAGCCCAATGTCTGTGACACCTCTGTGCCAGGCTGGCTGTTTCTTGAGCACCTGAGTGTTTCCTCTGAAGTGCTACTGTGCTAACTGCGCTTTTTCCACAAGGACCTTTAGCATAATTTTATTCTTAATTAACTCTGAGACAGCCTTACAAACTGTTCCCATGACACGTGGCTAAAGGACTGCTGTGTAATCTGTGCACCATATGTAGGTAGGTCGGTAGAAAATGTGTGCTTCCCCTTTTGGTCTCTAATTCTTTTCTGTAGCAGATTTTCTGTCCTGCAGCCCAAACTCTCAAATGCTTACAAAAAATTTGAAAGGGCCTTGTCTTAGAAAACTTCCCCTTAGTTATATGCCTCTGCATCTGCTGGCATCAGCACCCTGTCCCTTCAGCACTTTGCTTTAGTGCAAGTATTGCAGGTGCCAAGTACAGCCTCCCTGCTTTTTATTATTATTTGTTGCTGTTAAATATATTTACCTAACATATTAAGCTGAAAATAGTTGTGCTTCTGAAGGAATGAGGAGCTCTTGCTGGTTTACAGACTCGGTATAGCTGAGCTGTACCACTGTCAAATTCATATGAGGTTTGCCCAGTTACTGAAAATTACTTAATACTGGTGTTTCTCCACTGAGCTGCATGAATACAAAATTTCTTGGCATTAGTTAAAGGATTTTAACAGGATCTCCCCCTTTTTTTTAACAAAGCATTAAATACTTGTCCAGAGAACACAGTAACAATCTTCAGGTAGATTTTTAAACACCCAAACAAGCTTAAGGCAAGTAATTTGGTATTTTTGCATCACCTTTCATGTTCTTATTCTTAGGGTTTATTTGTGTTCTTACTGCAGTTGTATGACTCAAAAGTATACAGGCAAATGCTAGCCAAGAGTAAAGGTTATTATTTTTATTATGATCATTCCAGAGTTAAGCTGTGTAAGTCTCTGGGTAACTGCAGGTTAACCCCAGGTGATGCTGAGATCTGAGCAGGACAAAGGGATGCTCTGGCTGCTCTTCTGTAGGTGGTGTCTCACAGCAGAGTACCAGATAATCTTGGACAAGGCTTAATTAAATTTGCATTTCTGGAAGCTTGTCTTGAGCTTGTAGCTATCGTAAAACAGCTGCTCTTCAGCAACCCATCCACTCTCTAGAGTCTCACTGGAAGAGATTTTAGCCCTGTCTTACTCTTCACTAATGACCTGAGGTGTCACTGGGTGCAGTTCTGCATTTTCCACAGGGATCTTCCAAATTTTTGTGCTGGTGTTTGAGCTCAGTGGCTTCTAGTGTGATGTTTTGGGCAATGCTGCCTTTGGAAGGGCCATGGATGATTCAAGTGGCTCACCAGGCCCTGCAGGAATGAGTGTCCCATGCTCTGTGCCAGAGACAGTGAGCTGTGAAGCAACTGCAGTGAAGACTATATCCAGCTTCAGCTAAATAATTTGTTTTGCACTGTTTCTCTGTTTATGATTCAGTTTTAAAGACCCTTTTAAGTGAAATTGGATACACTACAAAGTGTTGGTTTCATGTGTTTTATTTGCAGTTTAATCAGCGTGATCCAGCTGCCAGTGCAGGGGAAACCAGAGCTCGATTTTTAATTATCCCTGCTTTGCCTGAGTTAGGAATTCCCAGTAGTGCTGTCTGAGAAAAGATGCCAAAAACCGCATTGTTCTTTAATTAGCTGTTGTAATTGTTTCAGTCTAATCTCCATGATTAGCAGCAGCATTAAATACAGCAGTAAGAATAGGCCTGCCCTCTTTGTGCTGCCCTAGTAAACACAATATTCTTACTTCTGGTAAGGGACATAATATAAAATCAATTAGAAGCCAACTAGTGTTGATTGGAAAATGATAAAGAGCAGTTACCATGAAATGCAGATTGCTTTGTAAAGTTGGTTTATAACCATTCTTCTGGGATGGCTTTACTGCCCAGTTTTGGGGAAAACACCAGAATAACAATCTCTGTTGCAGAGAAGCCTTTGGGAATCTTGCAGAGGCTCTGTCCTGTGTGAAGCTCTGATACAAGCTTGGCAATAATCTCTGCTGCCACGAAGTTTAGTGCCCATCCAGTTTTTACCCCCATGCAGGACAGTTACATTGTTAGATACAGACAACTGCAGAATATTCCCCAAAGAGACATTTTTTTAACCTTAAGTTTAGCAGTGATTTTTATTCTGAGGTTCAAAGCTCCTCTGCAGTGGTGCATCTCTAGTGGGGAATTTTACTTTGCAAAGAATATTTCTGCACAAGCATATGTGTTAGCTCTGTTTCAGAATGAATTGTTACTGAAAATTACTTAATACTGGCAGGAAAAGTATGTAATGACAGAGAAGTACAACTCCTATGCCTGCTTTGATGGTGTTGAGCTACCTGCTAAAGTACCAGTTATTACTTCTAAGTCCCTAAATACCTTTGTAAATTTGACTTTAAGTATCAATGCATGTAGGAATAGTAAGAATAATGCTCTTGGAAAATGCAGATTTAAGTTAGGTCATGCTGTCTAAAGTGAGCATTTGTGAGTGTAAAATGAGCACTTCTAGAGGAATGTAATTGCTGCAGTAATGGTTGTAGTCACAGGCTGTGGAAATGTGAATATTTTGGCTGGTGGTGTGTTTTTGTAAAGTCATTGATACAACCTTTGGTGCCTTCTGCTGACGTTTCAGACCCACTGTGTTCCAGTGTCACCAGCAGAGCTGGCAGTCAGGGTTTGGGTGTCAGAGTGCAGGTGTGGCACAGAGCTGGGACAGGTTTCCTCTGGGCACTCACCCAGCAAGGCTCCAGGGCTTGGAGAGTTCGCTCTTGCTTAAGTCCTGTGGAGTAAGGTGATGTTACCCTCATTAGGAGAGTACAGAAAGAAGATTTTGTTGCACCTAAACTCATATTTCCTGAGTCTAAACCCAGTGCTTGAGACAAAAAAAATTAAAATCAATTCAACTAAACTTGCAGAAAAACAACTGTAAATTCTGGGTGAGCAGATGAAAGAACAGAAGTGAGCTGAAGTCTGCATTGTATTATTTGGTGTGTATCAAAATTACTCTAGTTTGCAAGTGTAAAAAATTATCATTTTCTTGTCAATGAAACTGAAAAAACTGCAGTTCTTTTATTCAGTGCTTTGAGGTTATGTGAAGTGTTCTCTGTATTTTTAGATGGGTCAGATTTATATTTCTGATGCTTTGTTTGAGTAGCACGGCAAAAGAGTTCATCCTGGTTTAAAGTAGAAATCCAGTTCTGTTAAACCACTAAAAATAATCAGCTATCTGTCCAATGGGTAAACAACTAAACTAAAATCCAAGTGTATTTATTGATTATTCGTTTGAAGATAAATTGTTTGAACAACAAAAGCTACCTATGCCCTCAACTGAGTCTTTTTGGGGAAGCTGCTGTTCAAGTGCTCAATGTTGTGAAGCTGGATATTACAGAAATGTGAAACTGCCCACAGCCAAGCACTGGTTAAACAGGCTTGGCTTTATACAACTCTCTTAGTCTTTCTGCCTGTAATATACATATGGAAGGAGAGAAGAAAGATGCCATATTTTTCTCATCTGTTTATCTAGAATTTTCCAGTTTATAGACCTGATTTAAAGTAGAAAGAAGAAATAACCATATATGATCCCAGTGACCTCAAAAACACATAACCACACTTGTTCTATCAAAAGCAGTACTTGATAGATTCAATTTAGTGATAATTTCACTCTGCTTTGCAGTAACAGCATTAAAATTGATCCACTGAAGTCAGTCTGTACCTGGGAGGGCCTGGAAGCTAAATACTACAGAGTGGTGACACAATCTTCCTGTATTTTTCATGGATTCTTGTATTTTCTTTTCAGGGTGGTGCAAAACCTCAGCCTGTTTAGGAGAAATATGTGATTGTCTTCCATGATACTGGCTGGTTTTCAGTGTGAATGTGATAAGCTCCCCCAGGTGTGACCATTGCTGTTGTGCAGAGGAGCACTCCTCCCCCAGACAGCCCATCTGTCCAGCTGAACTTCACTGCCAACACAGTCTACAGCAGAATTCACAGTCTACAGCAGAATTCACAGTCTACAGCAGAATTCACAGTCTACAGCAGAATTCACAGTCTGCAGCAGAATTCTGCTGTTCTTTCATTTCACACAGAGCTTAAACCTGGTCATGAGCCAGCACACAGCCAGGTCTTATACAATGTAGGCAGCACTCAGGCACCTCCTTACACTGTGAGAGATACTAAACAAGCTAGGCTGGTTAAAGTATTGAAATCAAAAGAATTGAATCAATATAAGATGGAAAAGGCTGGAGAATTAAGTCTGGTTTCTCTGCAAGACGCAGTTACTGCTTTCCATCAGTCACAGGAGGAAGCTGAACTAGCCATTAATTAGGTGACCATTTGTATTGATGCTGAGGTGTAATCCCATAAAGATTTCTTTAAATCAGCATAAATAAGCTGGGCTTCCACACATAAAAGCAGAGGATTTCAGAATAGAGGAATTTTGAGATTGCAGTAAATGTGTGACCTGCTGCACCCCTTGGGTTTCTGTGTGTGATTTCTGGCAGTGTGTTGGAACCAGTGACTGACAGGATTTGTGGAATCAGGGTGTCTTCCCACCAGCTCTGTTATCACAGTAAATAGAACCAACTTTTTAATTTTTTTTTTTACTTCTTCTAACTATATGTTCATACTGTTCTGAATTCCCATAAGAGAAAATACAGACTACATGCCAAATATATGAAGCTCTGCCCAAAAGCCTTGTGGAGCTGTGTTAATTATTAAGTTTCCTTTCTCCATTGTCAGTCTCTGATTTCTCTAGAAGTAAAAATGGTTGCAGGATTTCCTTACCTTCATATTTCAGGAAATATCATGAAAACAGCAAAAAGAAAAAGTTGGGAGAGTTAGTGAGCTCAGTTACCACTGATACCACTGGGATGAGCTGAAAATTGGCAGAGAATTTGAAGGTAGGTACAGAGAACACAGCAGCATCAGAGTTTTACATTAACCCTTTCACCTCAGAGGTAAGGCAAAAACACTTTTCTCATGATGGAAGCTGCTGTTATTTCTACTAAAGAGGAAGGATTTTTCCATCATGGCTTTCTGTTCGGTACACTTAAGAGAATTTCTTTCATAAACCAAGCTCTGAAATGTCTGATGGGAATGAATAGAGAGCACCAGAGTACCATTGTGCAGTTAAGGGATCATTAGCTTTACAAAGCCTTAACCCCTCAGACACAGATACACTCTATGGTAGCATAAACGATCTCATTGTTATAAATGCACATTGATTCTGTACATTCACATTCTGCAGAGCACTTCTAGAAACTGAAGCCAAAGTTGCCCGAAAGAAACTGAAGGGAAGAGGCCAGCTGGCAGGTTTGCTGCTGGCAGGTTTGCTGCTGGCCTCTGCTCAAGTGGAATTACCCAGCTTTGGGGAAGCAGGAGGCAAATCCTGCCACATGTCCCTTCTGACAGTAAGTGCTCTCCAGCATTTGTCTGTCCTCCCTGAGACACCTTGGAAATTACCTTGGAGTGATGCACTGATACTACCTGTAGATTTTAAATACACACATGTGAATAATTAATTCTAATCTCTCTGTCTTACCAGCAGTGCATATAAACAGGATTGTAAAACAGCTTTAGGGTTGGTGAAAAATCATCTGCAATGTCATTGCACTTGTATAATCCTGTCTTGTGTTTCTGAACCTGAATTTAAATAAGTAACTACCATGCAAACGCTGATTGCACAAATGCTGTTGTAGAGGTTCCCCTGCACTGTCAGCCATGGCCAATCCATGTTTGGGCCAAGGGGAGGATGTACCATCCTTGCAGCAGCTCCAGCAGCCTTGGCAGCTGCTCCTGGAAATTCTTATTGCCTAATCTTGCATCTAGAAACAAGCCAATGCAGTAATTGGCTGCCAAATTTTTTGCAACTGTTATTTTTTAAGACTTTTAGTTAGCAACAAAGAACATGAAACTTTCTATTCTTTGCTTCTTGGGTTGCTGTGCAATTATGCCACTGATGTGCTCATTATAATTTGTCTCCACTAATCCTTAGGGACTCCAGAGAGCTGCTTCCTTTAGACTGTTAAGTTCAAGCTGTACCAACTATGTCAACCAGCAGAACTTCTCCTTAGAGATAAAACCTCATTAGAATTGGAGTAGATTTATTTTGAATCTCACATATGCATGTTTTTTTGTGGGACATCCTGTAGAGCTGGTTAAAAAGGTAATACTCTGTTTTTCACTTTAACAGTCACCACTTTTCTTCTTGTTTAGTTGCGGGCTGCCATGAGCTGAGGGTGTGGAAGAGATGATTTCATCAGCCCCAGAGCCAGGTCCTTTCTCAGCCAGGACACACCCTACCCCTTCCAGTACAGACAGCTCCTGCAGCTACAAAACGCACAAAAGTCTTCCCTAATAAACATCATTTGGCCTTAAATCTGTGGGATTCAAGCTGTCAAAGTGATCTGTAGTGGCTTTGTTTCACAAGGTACCCCAAAAGGTTTGGTGTGTGTGATTGAGAAAAGCCTGAAGTGGCCGTGGGCCCCGAGGCTCCCAGCTGGGGCCTTTGCCAGTGAGGGGAGCAAGAGCCTGTCAGCCCACCTGGCAGGACCAGGAACATTTGTACCTTCTCTTTCTCCCACCATTGCTGCCTATAAAAGATGGAAGAAAAGGAAATCAATTGACTCAATCCAAGCGTTTTTCTGGTTTTAACTCAATTCTTTACTAAGCAGTAGAAATTCTTTGATTTACTGACTGAAGATTTGCCCTGACTGAGAAGGCCTTGTTTGGGTGGGGTGTTTTGGCTTCTGTTTGTTTGTTTTGTGTGTGTTGTTTTTCTGTAGGTTATTTTATTTTCCAAGCATAACTACTGAATTATTATTTGAATTCCTGAATTATTGCAGGGGCAATCAAGGGATATTGAAGGCTTCTATGGAAACAAGCTACTTTTTAGAGAATCACACTGAGAATTCCCCTGAAAGGGCTCGTGGTGAGATTGTTTTCTTGCAGCTCCAGGGGATGGTAACAGAACTGGGGATTCTTGGAGCTGAATTCGGTGCACGAGCCCTGCTGGGCCCTGAAAGCAGCTCTGTGCTCCTGCACAGGCCCTTTTTGTGCAGAGCCCATCCCAGGGCAGGGTACGTGGGCAGGGTGATGATGGCACTGTGGCTGCAGCTGTGCACAGGGCACTCTTTCAGCAGCTGCTGACAGTCACGTTGTTCCTGCAGAAAAAACAGCATCCTGAACAGAATCTCCAAGGTACATCTCTGAAAGAATTCCTCTTCTGTACTAAAAACATATTCAAAAATTAGCAGTGAGTGTATTTTTTCAGTTGAGTCAAAAAAGTATACTGTACCAAAGGAAATCTCTTTGGTCTTCGGTTTGCCACTAATATCAAAAGATGTTTCTTTTAACTCTGAACATGTTTGCATTGATCTGCTCTGTGTTTGTACTTCAGCCAGTTAATGACATCCCAGATCTTAAAATCCAGATTGCCCCCTTGCCTCCTTTGCTATCACATTGTGGTGGTTACAATTTTGCCTCTGTCTTGGGTCACAGTTCCAGGTCTTTCTCTGCTCAAAATATCAACTACAAAGTATTTTGAAACAAATGAAAAAGAAAGGGTGAGGTAAAATTGGCAGGCTGGTTAACTGCAGGATACAGCAATGAGTTCATATTTTATAGCCTGCATGGCCTTGGTGTGAAAGTTAAGATCTTTAACTAGAGTTATAAACCTGTCATTACTTGGCATATTATCCACTGGATGTATCACTTCACAGTGTCTTTCCTGGCCTTCTGGTAAGGGTGAAAGACAAATACAGAAAATCCCAGAGCTTTAGAACAAAAGAAGTGATCTTCATTTTCCTGGTGGTCTTTATTTCACATAAAGTAAGGCTGGAAGAAAATATTTTTTAATTATAATTTTATTGATATCTTCCTGCTAATCATAGTGGGATTAAAAAAAATATTAAGTCTGTTTCTCATTTATCTTATTGTTTGAAGAAGCCATTAAATTAGTTGCAGGGAAACTTTGTAAGAGTCTTTATAGCTTGTGTGTAAGCTGTAGGTTTGCTGAGGTTCTAGAAAAGGCAGAGCCTGTGGAAATGTGCTGGTGCTGAGCCCCCGGGTTGTGTTTGGCTCCTCCTGGTGCCACAGAAAGGTGTCTTTTTGGCTATTGCTCTGTCAACAGCAATGCTGTTAAAAGTAACAATAGCATGTAATTACATTTAGTCAAAGATATTAACCAGGAGAAATAGCATGAGCAATCTTTTCTCCTCCAGGTTTTCCCACATCCCTCCTACTTAAGGGGTAATTTTCAGTGATGTGCTACATGTATCTCCTCCGTGGATTTGTAGGTAATTTCGTAGCCTTGACCATCATCCTTTGTGTATATATTTATGTAAATAAGGTAGAGAGTGTTTAGGGGGTACATATCTCATAGACTAGCTGTTAAAATGCAGTATATATTAGGTCCTTGATTTGGTTAATTCTTTTTCCTGCTTGGGTCCTTGATTTGGTTAATTCTTTTTCTATATTAGGAAGCTTCTTCACATTGAAGAAGTCCCTGTGTGGAGTTAAAAAGCATTCTTGCAACAGCTGATTTGTTAAAAACCCTGGAGATGCAAACCAAAATATTGTAATTTGTTAGCTCTAAGTGAGCCCTTGTGCTCCTTCAAATGGCAACAGAAATTCAGAGCCATATGTAAATACAATTTTGTGGCTTGTCTTAGTTATCTCCCAATTTGTGTCATTCTTCTCGCATAGCAGATTACGCATTTTCAATGATTCACATTTCTGTCATTTCCAAAAGAAAAGCTGAACAAAGAAAGACAGCTGGACAAGGGTTATGGTGGGAAATAGGAATTGAGAAGTTAAAATGTTCCTGTCCATATGCTTTTTGTAATAGCTGCTAGGAGGTTATCAGGTGAAGATAATCATGTTAATGAGGCATATAAATAATTCCTGGAAAATACCTAATTTTGATACTGTTTTTGATATTATCTATTCAACCCATGCTAAATATGTAGAGAAAATACAGTGAGTTCCCTGTGCTTTACCTGTGGGAATTGTGGCATCCCATGTTTTCTGCTGGTGCTCAGGGAAGGTGCAGCTCCTGGCAGTGCTGGCAGTTTCCCTGGGAGGCGTGTGGCTGCTGTGCTCTCTGTTTGTGGGGTAGATCAGAGGCAGGGGACACCTGGAGTGCAGCTGCTGGGGCTGAGGAAGGGCTGACTGCAGGAGGAGCACTGCAGAGAGGCCATGGGCAGCAGCTCCAGTTTGGCTCAGGTGTGCAGAGAGCACGGGCTGTGTCCATGGCCAGTGGTTGCAGGGACCTGTTCGTGTGACAGGAGAGCTACAGCCACCCTGTGCACAGCTGCTGAGCCCAGCAGTGGGTGGGCTGTGCCCCATTTGCTGTCCATAGCTCAGTGTGTGCTGTGGCAGTGCAGCTTTGGGTCCTTGATTGCTCTGTGGGGCCAGGCAGTGCTGGCAGCGAGGTACAGAACTGCAGTACAGTGGCACAGTTACCCTTTATGGGCTGTCAGCTGTGGAGACTTCAGACTCATCTGAAATTTTGTTCTTGAGGCCCTGAGACAAGCACCATCTCCCTGCTTCCTTTTCTCTTACATTTCTACCTTCTAGCACTTCATTATGTGCATGTATGGTTGGTTTTCTGATTCTTCATGTTGGTGCCTTTTCCATGATCCTAAAATTAAAAGTTAGACATGGTTAAGGGTAAAGGGTTTTTATTTCAGTGTTTAATAAGGAGCTTTATGGTGCAACACTTCACCAAGGTGGAATACATTGAAATGCACACACATGGCACATTACAAATACAATTCTATAGACCTTGCAAATTAGCATGTCTAACGAAGACATCTCACTGAGAGGTTTGAATGAATAGTGTGATATTTTTCTATTTCGAAGTATTCTTCTTTAGCTTAATCTTAGTTTACAGAATGTATTCCAGAGGGAACCTTGGTTTCTTAAGATAGCATTGGATTTTCTGGCCTCCAGCTGCAAGGCCTTTAGATATTTGGTCTTTTGGTCTAACAGAATCCCAAAACTATGTTATCAGACTTAAGGAACTATAAGTATGCATGCTAAGAGCACTGAGAATACATAAAAGATATATAAAAGAAAAGGCAAAATATCGTCATGGCATCAACGTGGCACTGATCAACAGTAAAGACTACAACAATTCAGTGATGGCCACGCACTGTTGAAAAGCTGCATGGTCCCAGTTTGTATGTCATGGTCCCAGTTTGTATGTCATTGAGTGTGGCTCACTTGAGAAGTCATTCTTTGCTGCAGGTGAACAATCAGCCTGCTTGCTGCTCAGTATTTTCTAAATTAATGGTGTGATCTGAGTGCAGCAGTTGCATCTCTTATTATAGCAACATACAGTTGCTTCACTGGTGGCTAAAATCAGCTGTGGTCCATATGGGTAGCTTCTAAGCTCTTTTGGATTTGCTAAAGTATTGCTTAATGATCGTGTACTCAAATGTCTGACATCAGAATGTCTATTATTTGACCTATAAAATCAGTGAAACACAAACTGGCAGCTGCCAGAATTCTGTCAGAAAGACTTCATGACTTATCTAAATTTAATATTGGCACACATTCTCATATATAGACTTCGTGAGTCGGTTCTGAAGCCTCCCTTATGTTAAATGATCTGTCAGCCCAAATGACATTTTGTTTAGATTTTTTAGAAAGGGAATGTTGGTTAAAGGAGTCCTATTTTGATGCTTATGTAGGATATTTGCCCACAGCTTTCTGAAGCAGTTCAGGAAGATGCTATATTTTAATTTTTTGGTAGAAATTACTTATTGCTTGTGCTGATACCGAAATGTCCAATATTTCAGTGGAGCTGTGTGTCGTGGAGTGTTTGGGATGGGAGATGCTGTATGAAGCATTAGACATGTGTTTTAGTGAAACCTGGCCACAGACTGCAGCAAGAACACAGAGATAAATCATCCTTGTTTTCTCTCTCTGAATTTGCTGTATCTGCAAATTGAATTTGCTGCATCCTATTTTGCTTTAGATGAGCTGTAGTTTTCCCATGGAAAATGCCTCTGTTTCACTTACAGGTCTGGACAACTCTCTCACCTGACTATTATTGATTTTTGAATTCTCACAGTACTGTGGGTCAGCCCTGCTTGGTTATGTTTGTGCTTTGTGATTGTTCTACTCACACAGAGCTGTGCTCCCACATTCGTGTGCCTCAGGCCTCAGTGTGAGCTGTGTCTGTGTCCAGAGCAGCTCCCTGTGCTGAAGGAAACGCCTTCAGCTGGAACTGAGCTGCTGGAAAACCACTGGGAGCTGATTCCCTCCCAGAGCTGCTGCTGGGCTGTGCAGGCTGCACAGAACCGGTCCCATAACCAGCTCTCATCCAGCTCTGATTTATTTGCTTTATTAGCTGATTTATGCACATACTGGTTTTAGTGGGATGAGTGTCAGCTACATGATAATTACAGCTATTCTCACTTCGAAATTAAAAAAATGAGACCAGAAAGCCTTAGGCTTCCTCTGGAGCCCAGGCTGTGTCAGCAGCCATGAGTCACCCTGGATTGAGTGAGTGTCAGAGATGAGGCAAACGTGCTGATTTTTCCTTTGTTCCCTTAACCTTTTCTGAGCAAACAGCAGGAGTTGCCTCTCTGTGCCTTAGCACCTAAAATTTCACTGGGGCAGGAAAAGCTTCCAATCACAAACCTTGTAATTCTTAGCACTGGCAAGGTGCCATATCAGCAGCTTTATCTGTTGCCATTGCAAAACATGGAATTTTTTTACAGTTTTACCACTTGTCTGAATATCCAGCTTTCTTTAACTGGATCAGCAAAGAGGATGCCTGTCAAAATAGGCTTTTTCCTTCCACCCACTCCTTTGCTTACTTTGTTGCAAAACAGATCTTCATAAGAGATGTTGCAAATTTATGAGGTTGCAGAGAAGACAAACAGGCTTTTTCCAGGCTTTTGTTTAAAAAGCTATTTGATATGTGTGTTGATATTTGGAAAAAAAAAAATCAGGATGTGTGTAATATGTAAATGATATATAAAATGT
Source organism: Thryothorus ludovicianus (assembly GCA_013397245.1). NCBI lineage: Eukaryota > Metazoa > Chordata > Aves > Passeriformes > Certhiidae > Thryothorus > Thryothorus ludovicianus. Next base: position 58,232 of record VZTB01000086.1, on the reverse strand, counting down.
AAATATGTATTAAGTATGCATAATAATGACATCTGCTGTTTTTACTTTAGTCTTCAGCATATGTAGCATATTTCAGTTTCACAGTTTTATAAATATTTCCATTTTGTGTGCATCTTCATAAGGTCTTTAATGGTACTTGAAAAGTAGGAGGAAGATCTCCAGTGTCAATATGAGCCTGTTTGAGGAGTGATAATTCAAGAGAGACTTGGGACTGTTGGTGTTAGAGATGATGAATTAAAGGAAGGCAGAAATTTGTGAAAACACTCAGTGCTCTTCCATGCCCTGTCTCCTGGATGAAGGTCATTACCAGCAGGACAGGCAGAGACTTGCAGAGAGTCAAAACTTTGATTGAAATGTCTGGAAAAGGAACAAGGAATCCATTTTTTATTTGTTTTCTGTGATAACATAAGCCAGATTTTAGAGGGACAGAAGGTTTTTGTATTGGAGTAGCTTTATCCTGTGAATTGCTTGGTTAACTATTCATTTTACACACATGAAAATATTCCCGTTAAACAATATTTGCAGTCTGCATGCATTTTTGAATGCCTCTTTCTTGTCTTTCCAAGACCACCATCATATATGTAGGGGGGAGTTTGGGTAATAAAACCATGTAAGATGTTCAGCATAAACAGAGACAGTGTTACTATGCGGGGAGCATAACCTCAAACCATTTTATTTGCAATAGGAAAAAATACATGTTCCTTTGAACATTATGAACTGCCCTACCCTGTGCTGTGTTGCTAATAAATGCATGATAGACCTTGTCAAATCCTTGTAGCTATGGTTTGCTGGCTCAGCCGTGCCACAAAGTACAAGACTTCCCAATTGGTTTGGGACCCTGCAGCCTTTCCAGTGACCTCCATTTGATTTGTCTCCACTGACAGTGTCAGGCCATGACAGCTGTGGTTCAGAACCACTTAAATGTGCTCTTGTGCCACTGGGTCAGGCTGTGCCCTGTGGACCAGCACCTGCAGATTCACCTGATGTGGCTGTAGCGGAGGGAGAAGCTCTGTTGTTCCCAGAGGTGTCTCTGGGCCACGCTGCAGCATGGGGCTGATGTATTTGGAAAACCCAAGAAGAACCCACAGCTCATCCTTGTTTCAGCTTTGCATGGTGCAGTCTTGAAGCTTGTTCCAGCACTTTGACAACAATGGAAATGCAGCAATATCCTGGGGAGTTAACTGCTAAAAATGTCAAACCCGTGTTTTCAGTTATACTCAGATCTTTTCCAGTTTGACTAATAAGCCTTTACCTCCAAACTGCTAAACTCATTGTGAAAATGTCATTTTATCTGGAACTTGAGAAAGAATAGTAAGAGAAGAAGAGAGCAAACTGTTGATCCCAATGTGTTGTGTCACTCTGAGAGAGCAGAGGTAAGATGTTGACATCAGGGGTTGTTAGGGAGAGGCTTCAAAGTTTTGTTTGATGACTTTCATTGCTAGAAAAGAACTGGAAAACACTGGTGGCTTTCTTGACCCCAGTCAGGGCTCCTGAGCCAGGCCAAAGTGAGGCCTCTGTGCTGACACAGCTGTGCCAGTCCAGTGGTGCAAGAGGCAGCCTCTCTGAGGTGGGTGGAGGGTAAGGATGGACCTTGGTCCTTGCCTGAAGCTGAATTAGAGATTTAGGGCTGAAAAGTTTTGTGACATTTCATGTGCTTTCACCAGCAAGGCAGTAGAGGAGGAAGCCTGACTCATCTTAGCAGCACTTCACAAACCTGCTGTCCTAACTTCAGGCACAGCCTGACCCATGGCTGTTTTTATGTTCCCTTATCTATTTAGAAATGAGTTTTTTGTTCCTTGTCTGACAGGTTTGCAGCTCTGCAAAGGCTGGAACTCAAGCAAGTGCAGCAATCAGACAAAAGGTGAACTACTGAAGGAGAAGCTGAGAGATAAGATTAAAAGATAAACATAAACCACATTGTATTTGCCATGGATGGCATCTGACAGGACCAGTGCCCAGCAGCAAGGTTCAAGATGGGGTCAGAAATTATAGTCTGAAGGAGGTTGAGGCTAAATAAGTGTTAAATACACTGAATCCAGAGTTCATGTCTTCAAACTGTCCATAATTTCTAGAGAATAATCTAAATATTTATCAAACTCATTCTTTTTCATTGTTTATACCATGTACATCCTGAGTAAAATGTAAAACTTTGGTACCTATACATTTACACTTATATTTAGGAAACTGCTTTGCTTTCCTTACTTCTTGCCCAATTTCTGTAAATTGCTCAGGGTCTTTGCCCTTTGTTTAACATTCCTGAAAGCTGTCTACCTTCACATCCATGTGTGCTGATGTGACAGTCTGCACTTGCTTGACATGAGTTATTATTGAAGACTGGATTTCTTCCCCTGTAATTCCCTTTTTTGAGCCAGGCATTACTCTTGCCTTTGATCATTTTGTCATTAAGTCTGCTTGATCATTTTTGTACTATCAAGAGCTAAAATCTTTAATTGTTAGCAATTCTACTGATCTACAGTCAGTTTTTCTTAAGTAAATAGTATCTGCTATGTATTTGGGTTGTGGTTGGTTGAATAGCTGACCTACTGTGGGCTTCCTTACCAACCCAGAACTGAGCTCTGAACACAGGAACATCAGATTTTGTTTTCAGGGTTCCTGGGAAAAATTAGCCCTTGAAAAAAAACTCTTAGAAAAAGTGTGGCATGGGTTTTTCTAAATCTGGAAAATTGTTTCAGCCTTGTTATTTCAGTGTTCCTTTTGCTTCAGATTCTTTGTAATGAAAAGTGACAGTTATTTTACATACTGGAAAATCTTGCATGATTGGTCTCAGTTCAGTATCTGCAGGAGGAAATTAAGATTACACTGTTTGCACATTAATGATGAACTTCCTGTGGCTTTTTAATGACATTTTACTTTAAATACAAAGATACTGTTGTTGGTGAACAAAATAGCTACAGTTAATCCTAATGATCAGAATCAGATCATATTTGTATTAATGTGATCTGTAATTAAAAACAACTGCTTTGTAAGAGCAATTAAAACATTCTGTGAGTAATTAAATGCTGCTTTTAAAAGACTTTCTTTGCACTTAATGAACGTCAGGCTGACAGTCAAGAGGGCTGGTGTTAAACAATTTTCTACAAATACTTCTCAATTATGTTTTTCATGTCAGATAGTTGCCTTTCAGTTTGCAGTCTTGGCTCTGCCCTTTCTTATGCACTGAGCTGTGTATCTGCAGTTTTACTCCTAAGTGCAGTGGGGAGGCCATTTCCTTGCTCAGACTATTTTTCTCAGAGTTCATGCATGTTTTTTTTCTGGTGTTGGATAGTCTTTATTTCACCATTCACAAAAACTCTGCCCCTCCAAGTGCCTGGAAGAGCAGTGAAAGTAAATTTACTTTTCTGTCCCAAGCCATATCGTCCTGCTTTTTATTCCTTGCTCAGCAGCCTGTTTCTGTGAACATACTTGGAGACAGTTTTCAAGGCAGATGTGTTTAAAGCTTCAGAAATTTCATTGCCAGCCACTTCACGAAATAAATTGAATTATATTGTTAAAAAGTATCGGTTCTTTATAGGAGATTGCATTAGAATACGGGCGCTGCATAGAATAAGTAGCATTGCAAGAAATTATTCCTCGTCATCTAGATTTGCTCTGAGTTCAGACACTGTGGTGTATTTTGTGAGCAGGACTGTGCTGGAACGTGCTGGGTCCCTGTGGGGCTGACGTGGCTCGTCAGGAGTGCAAGACTTTCTCCTGTCCATTGACTTCTGGGTGAGCACTGCCAGAATTTCACCTTATTTGTACAACCAGCACTGAAGTAATGCCCTTGTGCGTGGGAACAGTCTTGTTAGCTGTAGAGACCAGAGGAATTTGTATTTATTGATGTGTAACATTGCAATTGTCATTCCCTCTCTCTGTGGACAGTTGATGGCAGATAAGATGAACGGGGGTTTTTCAACCACTACTGTCTTGCTACAATATTCTGTGCCAGTGGGGACTTTTGGCCACCTAGCCATTTATTCACAAAGTGAAAGGAAACAATAATTCAAGTGACTATTTATTTCAATCGAGTCTATAAAATTAACACGAACCACTTGTTTACTGGAAGCAGCCCAGCTCATGCCTTTGGTCAAGGAGTTAAGGATGATAACAATCTTGTTGCTCTTTCCAAGACATTCATTATCTTGGAGATTTCAACGCAAAGAGAAGATGTTGCCTAATAAATTCCCAAGTCTGCTCTTTTTAAAGTTCCTTGAGCGATTCCGGGTGCCAATAATAGCACATTTTAACAGTCATTCAAAGGGTCTACTTTCAGAAGAATATAAAATTTATTTGGGCATAAACTGAGAATCTGGGCCATAGACAGGCTCGTTGTTTCTTCTTGAAGGCTTGTGCTGCTCTGGAGGACACACAGGAATTAAACTAAGCGAAGGCGACAGCTCGTTCTCGGCTTCCATCGCCTGTGAAATGCATCCTTTCACATGCGGATTTACAGCAGGCTTCGGCTCGCATCAGCTTTCTTCGAATCTGCTCGGCTAACATCATTTCATGCTAATAACGAGTGGGAAAGGGCACGGCTCTGGGAGCGCTGGCAGCGATCCCCTCGCTCCTGGGAGCGATCGGAACCCGGAGCGCGTCCCCGTCCGTGAGCTCGGAATGCCAATGGGTACCTGCTGGGAAAGCTCATCTCCGGCTGCTTGTTTCCTTTGTGTCACTGCGTTTCTTCCCTCCTTCCTGTTTGCCGTTCAGCTCTTTGCCGGGCTCTATTGGTATTCCGGCCAGCTCGGGCTTGGCCAAACATTTCTGTGCCCTGGCGGCAGCGCTGGCAAAGGCTGTGCTTCGGCATCTTTCCCGTGCTGCTTCTCCCGAAACTCAGCGCTCAGAAAGGGAATTATGTACAACCTGTCGCCACAAGGGGCTTTGCCAGGCTCTGAGGAGTCCGTGGGTTTTCCAGGCTGCTTCCAGGCGAGGCGATGTGCTGCTGGCAGATGTGCACAAGGACCAGGAGCGTGGGCACCTGCTGAATTTGCACCTTTCGTAGCAGCATCGTGTCACTGAGACAGCAGCTCATCAGACCAAATAGGACACTGAGAGTCTTTTCTCTTGGATGTCTGGAAAGCACCAACCAAAGGGCCAAAGTCTGCAAAATTATAGAGTTTGCCCCCATCATTAAAGGGACACAGTGTGTGTATGTCTCTCCTTTGCATTGCTTCATGTGGATATATCTGTCCTTATAAACCATGGATTAGAAGCTGTTAGCTTCAAATCTGAGATACCAACAGTTCCCTTAGGCTGATTTCTGGCAGTGCCCTCATCTCTGCAGTTTATGCATCCTACGCGACATTTTAGGTAGAGATTTTCTTCCTTTCAAACCCTTGCAAATATCACTCTGCTGAAGCATTATTATTATGTTGGTGAACATGTAGCATTATAATTGTCAGGTGTCACTTTGATATTTGGAATGGTTGGCATAGTGAAATTACTAATGAGAAATACATGTTTTGAAAGATATAGATAGCGTGATGTGTGAGCTATCATTGTGCTGTCTCTGCAAATGAAACTGTGTTCCACCAATCAGAAAATTCTCAAAACAGTTTCTTTCTAAAGAATGACAGTGCACTACAGTAGTAGTATGTGCACCAAGGTTTCTGTAGATTATTAAATATGCTTGTAAAAGAGAACTCTCTAGTGTATAACAGACTAAATCCGGTCCTGCACGCCAGGTTTAAGATATACAGAGACTGAATTTCCCCATTGGTTCTATGAGAGAAAGCTCCACTGAATGTGTGATGTCCCTGGCACTTTGTCCCTGGAACTGGAATGTGTCTTTCACCCTATCACAGTGCAAAGGCCTTTTACCCTATCACAGTGCTTGGTGGGAGTTGATGAGTGCTGCAAAATCAAGAAAAAAATCCAAAGAGCAACTTTTTAGAAAGCCAAAAGTAGTAATCTCATCCTGCAATCATCCTTCCACTGCCCATTTAATTCAAATTAAGTGCAAATAATGCCACTGTTGAGTATTGCCACTGTTGTATTCCCTCACTGCATGTTTTGGACTAGTGCTGATGTTACAGAAGACAACTTACCAATAGCTCTGATAAATCTGATAAAATTCACACAGTATTTATTTGTAGATACAAATTTAAAGTTTCCAGCTCACTTTACATTATTTTCTGGTTTAAAATAGTAAGGTATGAGGAATATACAAGCAAGAATTTCTAGGTATACAGGACCCATTTTTCATCACTGTTTCTCTGCCTTCCATTTTTTTTATGCTCTAACATAATGATGTTCATTAAAACAATGGAGTATATTGTGATTTGATTTTTCTGCATGGCATTGTCTATGAGCAGTGCCTAAGTTAACATTATGCTGTGCTGTCCATCTGGTTCTATCAGCTGGGGATGTGGATTTGCTGGGATATGATCACTGACTGTGTGTGGAGGGAGTCCTTGTTTCTGACAGAATTGTAGGTGTGGAGTTATGCAAATATGACCATTGTTAAAGGCAGTGTAATTACAAATAGCAGTTTTGACAGCACTGCTTACAGCATGAGGGGAAAGCTGCTCTGGCTAAGGGAAGTTGGGCATTATACATTCTGGTGTTTGGCTCAGATGTAGTCAGTATGTTTAGTACAGTACAGAAAAAGGGTTTGGCCTCCAGAGTGAGTATTTATTCAAGGAAGGGAGGAGGGTAGTTTCCTAGAAAACTTTTTGATGTCTTTTCCTAATGCCTATATTCTTCATGATCTTTGCTGGAGCCAATGAAATGACAAATTCTTGAACTTAAGTTGCATCATATTTGGTGTCAGAAATCTTTAACCCCAGAACTCTGTCATCTTTCATCATGTTATTAAAAGTGCTGATTTGTATAGCTCTGAATGCATTTGCAAGAACTGAGAGTGCAGTTTCACACAGAGCACCCTTGCTGAGGCCAGTCCCAGGCTGCATTTTCAGTAAGGCTGAACTCCTGACAGGGCAGCTAAGGATGTAGGTGACAGAGCCCATAACAATCCTCTGGCTTTTCCAATTTTTATTTTATGAATGTAACTACTGGCCTTGCAGAAGAACTTTCTGTGAAGATACAAACCAGTATCTAGCCCATCCACAAATCCAGCAGTGGGTAATGTTCTTATCTGCAGTCCCCCTGCAGTAATCACCTGTGTGGAAGTGTTAATATCTCAGTCTCACCCAAAACAAGAAGACACATGGAAGCCTTTCATTTCTATGTGCTTGATTCAGAGACTCCTTGAGATGCTGGTGAAAAAAGATTTGAATTAATCTATTTCTTTTAGTGTTGCTCATATTAATAGGCTTTGCTCTTCATGCTTGTTGTATTGTAATTCTGATTTAACAACATTTATCAGTAGAAGATCACTGCAGGGCCTTTAATGATTATAGTTGTTCGAGCTGATAGTCTGAGACTATTAAATAAGGTCCAATTACTTCCCATTTATTTGTATTGTTTTTTCCCTCCAAGTAACAAAATGTAATCCTGAAGTTCATTATTATTCTTTGTATTGTATTCATCTAAATAGATTTTCTCCTAATTAAGGCTGAATGTGTTTGTGCTAAAGTGACTGTATTTTACAAGGATGTTTTCATTTGTGTGTGAGGGCGTCTTTGGTTTCTACCATCCATATTCTGATTATGTTTAATTTCTGTAGCTGCCAGAGATCTATTGTATGTCTCAGCAATTCACCCTGGGCTGCTCAGGATTGTTTAGATTGGAGTTGGAATTGGCCTCCTGATGAATTTAGCTGGAACCTAGTTAATAACAAGTCACCAGGAAGCAGTTTCACGTGTTTACTACTGCTCTGAAAGACATAAAATCTATACTGGCTGAATTCTGGATGAAAGAAATAGAGATGAAAGTTGAGGAATTTGGTTCAGATTAACTGTGTTATTTTTTTATGGATTAGGTCATTGAGAGGGGAAGATAAAAAAAAAAAAGTTTGGCTGGTGATGGGTATTCAGTGTGGTTATTGTGTCCATAGTTCAAACATGGAAAAGATTGAGCTTTACTCCTGTTTTTTTACTTTGTGTTATTTATTTACATACTCTCTCTTTGGGGCACCTTTTTCAAATAATGAAGCAGTATGTTTTGGTAAGAAATAAAAACACAGAACATCTCACATTTTCCTTTCAGTATTGGACTAGCCATCAGGAAAAACAACCAGGTAGATTTATCAGTTCTTGACCTCACCTGCTGAACTCTGGTTAAGAAGTTGTGTGGCATTAATTATTGTCTGCTGCTGGTCTAGCTTGTCTTTTCTACTGAGGGTTCTGTTCAAGGGTCACAAAGTGTACACATCATTATAAAAAGTCACTTAAATACTTTCCCCTGGAAAGAATACTGACTTCCTTGTTATCTCCTTCATGTCTGAACTCTTTGATGTAAGATCCACCTTCTCTAGGGGAGAAGCTGTAGGAAAATAAACCTCCAAAGTTTTCCTGAGCTTCCTCGGGAGCTGCACTTTGCATTGTCAGGCCAGTCCTTCATCTCTTTGCTGGTTTTGTGGTGAGTTCTGTTTAAAGATGTGGTTATGCTGAAGTGGGTCCAGGAGGCTCAGTAACACTGGTTAATGTTGCAGGACAGATGCTCAAATGAATGGTCTTTTGAGGGCTTGTTTGCCTGGGAACTGAGCAATGTGTTGTATCATGCAGGGCTGGGTTCCACTGCCCACACCCAGGCAGGGCTAAAGCTGCTGCAAAGCAGAGGTGGGAATTACTAAAATGTAATGAACACACAGACAAAAAAACCTGCCCCAGCTCGGTGTTGTCACTGCCCCAGCCCAGAGGGTGTTGCTGTTGCTGGTGGTGAACGGACAGGGAGGGACCTTTGCCAAAAGCCGGGCCTGTGCATCAATCTGGAGTCTTAATGAGGTTCAGTGTCATTTGAAAAAGAACAGAATGTGTAAAGTGGGGGCAATTACTGGTTATAAATCAAGCTCTGTTACAGACTGAGTACATTTGACTGGTCTGTGCTGTCAAAGTCAAAACTTTCCTGAGAAGTTTAAATTAGCAGGAAACAAAGTGGTCAGTTTTGGAAACACTATGGATGTGTGCTTTCACAGCTCCCTCTAGCAGTATTCCAAACTTTTTCATAACCAGATGAACGTCTGAAATTACTGTTGGTACAGTTATGACTTTTTGTACAGTTACTGTGCTAAGCTGGAACAAATGTGAAAATCTGTTTGGTCTCTTGAGGGATGCAGCATTATTTAACTCCCTCATCTAAATCACTCTGAAAGCAAGTCACATATTAGCAAAAACCAGAAAAAAATCTTTTGAGGAAAACAGCCAAAGTTTTGAAGCTGTTTTCATTCAATTTCAAACCAGAACATCTTCCCTTAATGTAGGTATGTAAAAACGGATAAAAGCAACTTCTATTAATGATGCTGTTTTTATGATGTTGTTTCTAGTGTTTTGGATTACACTGCTTAAATTGGTGTTAAGGAAAAATAAAAATGGATGGCAACAATTTTGGAAAGGAAGGGAAAAATAATCCTCCAGACAATCACTTCCCAGTGCAGATGTTCCACTGAGGGTCCCCTGTGCACTTTGTGGTGGTCCATCTGTTTCTCTGTGTTTAGAAATGCCAAGTGTTGCAATAGTTTTGGGCTGGCTGTGCCTGTATCTGTTAGTGTGAACCTGAAGGATTCATGCTGTTTCAAGTACCAGAATCCCCCTTTTAACACAAATTATTGCTTTGTCTCATTTTCCTTTTTCGTAACAGAAAGCACTATGTTTGAGGCAATTACATCTTTCATCTTTGCCAGCCTGCAAGTAAATAAACTTATTTTCACCTTTTGCATCACCCTCTCTAATGAAAGGCATAAAGTAACACCATTTATTTCTCACAAAATGTTTCTCCCAAGTCTTCAGCCACTGACAATTAAAGTACAATGTACTTATTACAACAAAACAGAAAAACATGGGAAAAATGTAACTACATTAACATCTGCTGCCTTTCCTCCATCTGCTGTCTTTGGCCTTGCTTTTGTTCAAACCTGCCAAAAGTACTCATTTTCCAAGGGTCTCATGGCACATCAACCACTTCTTCAATTAAAGTTCCCAATTTCTTGTTCATTTTGATGGCACAGTGGGATGTCTGCTCTGCATCCCTGTGCCTGCATGAGGGCTTCAAGCAGAGCAGTGGTGGTTTTACAGTTTAAAAGATGTGAGTGTGGTAGGACAGGAGACAGTGGGGTGACCACAGTGTAAAGTTTGTAGTTCTGGATGCAAAACATTTTGATTTCAAGTAAGAAACAGCCCACAAATGCACAAAGATAAGAGCAGAAAAAATAATATTTAATTGTAGAGATGCCATCCTTCGACTCCTCTGGCAATTGGAAGATGTCTTTATTGAAATAATTAACAAGCACTACAAAATAATATGTCACAGCTGTGATTAATATTGAACAGCACCTTGTTTCAATTATCTTTTCATAGTTCTGTTTAAATTCTTCTCTGTCATAGGACAGGTAAAATAGATGGTCCTGTGAAAGATGACCAGGTCTCTGAGGCTTTGACATGTGACGCAGATTTTGAAGCTAATCCTTGCCTCTGGGAGTGAGCTGGTTTGGATCCTGAACAGCTCATCCCAGCAAAGCAGCAAGTACTTGCCCCAGCTCTGGGGGCCTCAGCTGTGTGTGATCCTGCATGACTGCCCAGGCATTGCATATTTTCACAGGAGGTCAATAATTGGGTGCTTTACTATGGAAAGGAGGAAAAATAAGTAGTTTTTTGTAGCTGGTCCTCCAGGTCAGCATGTCCAGTACTTTGTATTTACAGGAAGATCTGTGTGTTTTGTTGTTGCCCTGTGTGTGCATGTGCATCTTTCTGGTTTGTTTTGCTGTGTCTTTGAGGTACCAAGCTTTGCCAGAGGAGGAATATGAGAATATGTTCTTAGTACAAAAAGACAGCAAATCCTTCCATGCTGGGGAGAAAATGAGTTGTCAGATGAACTGTAACTGTGAACATTTGCCATTCAGGGCTTGGCTGCACATGGTCCATCCATCTGTATAGTATTTATAGGACTTCATTGATAACGAAATCCTACACTGAATAAGTTTTCCTAAGAAGGGAGCATTTTCCTATTGTCAGGAGGAAATGCTCTGCACAATGCAATGAACACCTCTGGCAGATAAATGCCAGCTCCTGTTGTGTGCCTTTGTGAGCTGATTAGGGTTTCTTTTGCATTCCCTACAAAGCCTGTCCAGAAGGAGCCTTCCAGCAGCACTGTGGCTCTCAGGTGTGTGGCAGGTGATGCTGGAGCAGTGCCTGCCTGCACCGTGTGGGCTCTTCCCTTGGCTTTGGTGCCTTCAGTGGGATCCCTCAGTCTAAAATAATTCGCTGTCTGCACAGCTGGTACAGACTCCTGTCTGCTGATTTCTGGGTCTCTGCTGATTTAAGTGCACGTTAGGTTCTCTCTCTGAAAGCAGATTTGAAATTGGTCTAGTGCTGGCTTTCTGTGTTGCAAAAGTTACCCATCCTATTGCCTAATCCAGGCTGTTGGCAGAGGAGCTCCTTCCTTCCAGGGGCAGTGGGGCACTCTGCAAGCTGTACCTAAAGACTTTGCAGTGTATTCTGATCCTGCAGTGGGATGCCCCACTGAGAAAGGGCTGGCTTGGAGGTTTCCTGTGCCCAGTTTTGGAGCCATAGTCTTTATCTTTAACCTCCTGCCTTTAGCACGCAGGATACAGAACTGTACCTAAAAGAGTACAGGAGAATTTGTGACCTGGGTAACCCCAAATGCACGTTTATGCTTGAACATGCTTAGATTGGATGCAAATATAGGCAAGCAAAACGTGGAGAGGCAATCTGCAGGTGTGTACACTTACCTGGGGTCTGGCTGAACTGGTGTAGGTTGTACTTGCAAAAGCCTCTGAGAGTGTTAACAGGCTGTCATTAAAATCCATTTGTCACTACAGACAGCTGTGAAGTTCTTCCAAATTCTCTGTATTTGTGCTAGGTGCAGTGAGCAGAATCAGCTGTTGTTGGGTCTGTAGTAGGTGACAGCAGCAATTTATTCTGTGGTTTCCTCAGTAGATTGCAAAGTCTCTGCAGAAACCCAGGCTTTCCCTCCTGAGATAGATGGGACTTTGAATTCAATTAAGCTCAGAGTACCTAAGTGCCAGACCCTCAATATCTGCAGATGAAGTGGCTAATACACCAAAGAGTACACATTGTGTCTGACAAACTTTAATAAAACACACCAGAGGTGGAGTCTGGAGAATTAAAATCCGTGTGCAACAGGGAGCAGAATTTTGAGCAGAATTCAAATTCTCACATTACATAAAATGGCTCTGAGCTTAAAATGTTATTTTTGCATTAATATTATAGTACTATTTTTAGCATCAATGATAATCAGTATGTAATTGGCAGTGATCTCATGCACACTCCTGGGTACAGACTGTTCTTCCCTAGTTTTGGAGTATTTGCTTGTTATTCCTGAGCTGCAGCGTGCACACTCAAAGAGGCCCCACAGTCATTAAAACTCTTTCTGCCAGGGCTCTTGCCATGGAGTACTCAGCAGTTAACCTCTCCTTGTATCTTCTGAGAACCAGTAAAGTTAGGACAGAACATTTCTGCTTGTGGCAATCTTCTCTTAGGCCTGTGCTCTGTGATAGACATCCACAGTGTCACACTTCATCTTGGAAATATGTGCTGCAAAGTCTCCAGAGGTTTCTCTATAGCATCTTCCAGTACCTGAAGCAGCTACAGGAGAGCTGGAGAGGGACTTTGAGCAAGGGCATGGAGTGATTGGATGAGAGGGAAAGGCTTTAAACTGGCAGAGGTTGGGGCTGTAGGAAAGGCACAGGTGGAGCATGTGCTCCTGGGTGTCACATGGTGTGTGTGACACCTGGAATAATGAGTAATTTAATAAGGTGGCCTCTCAAATGAACCGATTTTGGATAGAGCCTCTTCTGGTCTGTGCCTAGAGAGAATTGCTCTGTTGCAAAGACCAGAATGGTGCTTCCAATAGCAGTGTTAGGTGTTGGTTTGAAAATACTGCTTTCACCTTTGGCTGTGGACACATATGGGCTGTATTAATAGGCTTACACTTCTCATTTGGTCCTGTTATGGCTTTCCATTTTTTAAGTGATTTGTAAGCACAGAGATAAGGAGGTGCTGCTAAGAAATAGCTTGATAAAAGTTGAAAAAGATGGTGATTCAGACAGTGAACCTGCTGACGTGTGTCCCATGTTTACTGACAGAGCTGGGATTGCCTGGCTTCAAGGTCATCTCTCTGTGAGATGACTCTGCCCTGCCTTGAATGTCTTAGACATCCATGACAAATAAAATCTGCAATTAATGCAGCAGTGTAGAAATGATTTTACTTGCAGAGCAAGTAAAACCCAATTCCTGTAGCCCGCTGAAAACCTGATGTGCTGCTTTTTGCTTGTACCCCTGAACTTCACAAATGAACACAGCTTACTGTCAGCAGCTGCTGCTGTTCTAAGCTGGGAGTGCTGAGTTTCATTTCCTCTGCTCTGCAAACGTGTACATTCTGCTGTCACGTGTGGAGCCTATCTTGAAATCATTGTGCTGTAAAAATCACAGTTGGCTTTGATGAAAGCAATCAAGAGAGAAATGCAGATCAAAGGTGGGTGGAGATTTTGGGTTTTGTGGCATTTAACACTTGCACCAACAGGTGTGAGATTGTGTGAGGCCGGATTTGACTTTACAGTTGGGGTATTTGTTATGTGTTCTCTTGTTTCAATGTATATCTATAGCTCTTGGATTTGCACTTCTTTTACAGACTCTGCTTTAATTTTAGTCCCTGCTCCCAAAGAGATGTCCCTGCAGACACTGGGTCTCCTGTTTGGTGGGAGTTTTTGTGGTGTTCACTGTTCCTGCAGGGAAGAGTTGCAGCCCAGTTTCGTTTTGTGTCTGCCTTGGAAGCATTTAGAATTCACTTGTTTTTTTTCAGATTCCAGCATGTAGACTTGGAGAAGCATTTCCCAGAGGGGGCAAAGCACTTGAAGGAATAAATAGTTTAAAGAGGTGAACCATACACCAATAAATCTGCTGTTTGCTTTGCCTTTTTCTCCTGAGGTTTCATCACAGCTCTGTGCTCTGGCCCAGCGTGCTGGGATCACTGCTGCAACGCCTGGAGCTGCACCTCTGGCAGTCCCAGGGGAGCTGCACAGCTTGTCCAGCATTCCTGGGGCAGGGGTGGCACACTGGAGATTCCAACTGAAAAATCACAGAAATGTGGTGTCAGATGCTGTTGGAAACAAGAACGTGCCCACATCTCATCCTTTGGCTCTCAGTCACGCCCCAGAGAGGTTTGGAGGAGCAGGGGGGCAGCGTGGGCAGGGCTCTGCCCTCCCCAGGACGTGGGAGCTGTGCCTGTGGCTCTGGTGCAGGCCACTGCCTCCTTTGTGGGTGATAAGAGTTACTGTGAAGAACCAATAGCAAACATCCTCTCCCTTTCTTTCCCTTTTATCAACATGCATTTGCTTTAAAGATGGGGATCTTTTTTTCTTAAATTTGAAGATAAAAATAGTTTAGCAAGAGTCAGCCTGTGAGAGAATGTTGCCAAGATACGTAGAAATATCATTGTGGCATTGCCTCAAAGACCTTAGGGAGGGTTTATTGAAGAAGGCAGAGTTGATGTTTTTCTTTGAAGATCTATTGAAGGTACAGGACAAATGGTAGGAGCTGGGCTCTGAAAGTAACTTTTTTTATTTTAGTTTGGTCATTCCTGGGAATGAAGGCTGCCTGGGAACTGTTTTGTTTATTTGTTTCTCTTTGGTTTTCAATGAACACCAGCTAAGCTGGGGAAGGGGCTGGAGCAGAAGCCCTGTGAGGAGCAGCAGAGGGAGCAGGGATTCTTTATCCTGGAGCAAAGGAGGCTCAGGGCTCTCCACAGCTCCCTGAATGGAGGCTGCAGCCAAGCCAGGGCTGGTCTTGTCTCCCAGGTAACATGTGATGGGACAAGAGGAGGTGACCTCAAGTTGTGTCAGGGAAGCTTTAGATTGGATATTGGGAAAAATTTATTCATGGAAAGTGTTGTCAAGCACTGGAACAGGGAAGGGTTGGGGTCACCATCCCTGGGGGGATTTAAATAAAAGTTGTGTAGATGTGCCACTCGAAGACATGGTTTAGTGGTGAACTTGGCAGTGCTGGATTAATGGTTGGGCTTCATGGTCCTAAAAGTCTTTTTCTTCTTAAATGAACCTGTGTTTCTCTATAAATGCGATTCTTTTCCTTAAAGTAAGTCTGAGAAAAGAAACTGATTTCATGCCTTCCCTTAAACATTAAATTTTTATTTTTTAAAAAATATTTCTCCCCAAACTAGAAGTATTTTGTTTGTAAAATGTTTGTATTTTGGTTTGTGAGTTGTTGTCTGGTATTTGGTTTTTTTTAAACTCCTTTGCATTCATCTGTGTCTGACAGCTCAAGCTGGTTGCAGACTAGACATTTTCATGGAGAGAGAATAACTTTATTCACTCACTAAAGAACTTCTAATGAATATACCATTCAAACATTTCCCATTGCTGAGCTTTGGGGGTCAAACTGATACTGACTCCCTGCATGGCCTGGGATAAGTCATTATCTCCCTCTCCTTTCTCTGCAAACCCTGACTGTTAAATAGTTCCTCCCAGAAGTGGTGTGAGAAACAATTAGCTCATGCTGACAAAATGTTTTGAATACAAAATGTGGTTGATAGGTGTTAAAAGATGCTCCCATCAGTCATCATTAGTGATGCTGTCATTTCCCAGTCTCTTGATTTTTGGTTAAGTGTTCCACAAATGGAAAGGAAACAGGGCAGGCTTCAAAATCTATCAATATTTATACTCCTGTCTTCAGATGTTTTAATAACCATTCATCATTGATTTTATCTGTTACTGTTCACTTTTGCAAACAGAGTTATTTCCATGTCCACACGTCTAAAAATTGTGCCCCCCACAAGTTTCCACAGCTGGAGCAAAGGCAGCTCGACCTCACCCATCCCTGATGCAGACAAATATTTTTCATGTTCTATTCCTTTTTATATCACAGATTTTGCATGTTGCAAAGTTATGGGCTGTGTATTTATCTAAGAGCATCAAGAGGAGCAACATGATGGTTAAGAGCTGACACCTGAGCCTGGCTCTGACCTTCCCTGGGAGGATTAAAAGGCAAAATTGGGAGGGATTTGTTTTGTAGCGAAGTTACTTCACTGAAAAAGAGCTGAAGGTCAAGCTGTAGTCAGGTGGTGCTTTCTGCAGAGCAAGGAGGCAGTTCTGGGATACCAAACTGTGATTGTTAATCACAAGGAGCTAAGGAAAGCGTCGAAGGACCTGCTTTTGCTCCCTTGAAACCTGTGTCTGTTTTCTCATGGATATTTAATGGTGTCAGGGTAAAGTGTCTAGTTAATCACTGCTCACAGACCTGTGTAAAACCTCCATCTGAGACAGGGCTTGGACTCTGGCCCAGTGAAGAAGAGATGCCAGTGCAGGTGACTTGGGCACCCCAGAGGCCTCTCAGCTCCTCTCTGCTGCAAAGCCCAACGCAGGGATTTTCTGCAGTGTGTTGGATTGTAATTGATCTATGTTTTCTTGTAAGAAATGCTTGTAATGCATGGGATGTGACTGTTTTAGTAAGATGAATATAATTTTTCTCCCCATTTATAGGATGGCTATTTTTCCCACCGACCGAAAGAGAAAATGCGAACGGACAGCAATAATGAGAATTCAGTCCCCAAGGACTTTGAAACTATCGATAACAGTAACTTTGCTCCCAGGACTCAGAGGCAAAAACACCAGTCTGAGCTGGTGAAAAAACCCCTTAGCAAACAAAAGGAGCACTTGAGAAAGAAACTGGAAGAGGAAAGGATGAAGGAGAACTTACAGCTGGGGAAGAACTCCAACGAGGTGGTGCAGTTCAGTGATCACCTGGGAAAAAACAGCAGCAACAGCAACAATCTGAAGGAGATTGACAGGTTTCCCACGCAGCATCTTTTACAAAAACTTGAGAACAGCTCCCCTGAGGTGAAATATGACCAACCACCCAAGTGTGAGGTGACGGGCAAGGAAGCGATCTCGGCCATGTCCCGCGCCAAGTCCAAGCAGTGTCGCCAGGAGATCGCGGACGTCTATTGCCAGCACAAGCTCGGGAAGCTGATGCCGGAGCAGGTGACACGTTTCTGTGCCCTGGAGGGTAAGTTGGGAGATGGAGGAGGAGGAGAAGTGACCTGCTGTCTTGGGGGAAGCATTCTGTGTAACTGAAATGGCCTTCTGATGATGACAAAAATGGCTTTATTGCAGGAACGTGTGATGGACTTAGTCTGTGAAAACAAGGGAGTCTTTGAGGATGATTTTAATAGGGAGTTACATGGATGTCACAAGATCCCTGGTGGATTCCTGTGGAATTCACTTCTACCAGATTTTTATTGCACAATGTGATCTGGGTATTCAGCAGCTACTCCTGTTTCTTTCAGTTCCTAATCTACAGACACAGAGAAGCATAGTCAAAATCTTGCCATGCTGTGCAGGAGTTGTGTGCTTTTTGGTAATCAGAGAACAGCCGTTGTGAATTTTGGAGCTTTATGCTAACCACTACATGAGTGGCATTGCTGTTATGGCTATGTGGCTATTTTTCTGTCACAGTGGAGTCCTAAGCATTTTGATAACCCAGATAAATATCAGAAGTGTATAAAAAAAATTCCAAAAGCACAGAGAAAATCCAATTTTGTGGCTGACTTCTATTTTTAATGTTCTCAAATCAGCAAAAGTTTTTTTCAAAATCACCACTGGAGAGTCAGTTATCTCTGCTGGCCTAAGCCAAGCTTTGATTTGTTGCTTTGGTTTCTCCATGCCCTCAGATCACGAGTTACCTGTCAGCTTGCTGTCAGTTTGCATGCCTGAGCTGACCTTTTTCTACTTTTCAAAAAGTGCTTCATGTGCCACCATTCATCCAGCTATAAGCTCTCCATACAGTAAAGTGCCTTTAAAAAATATAGCATTGATCAGTTGATCAAAGTGGGCATTGATGAAAGAGCAGCATTATCCACAGCAATGGTTGTTTATACAACAGCCCAGAGTCCCCACCCTGTCACTGGCCATGCACAGGATGTGCCATGTCTTTGTCCAAGCTGAAAGTGCAGAGGGGATTTATAAACTCGAGAATAGGTCTTGCTTTGGGACTGCAGAATTAACATGGGTATCCATGGGAGCCAGGGGATATTTAATTCCTTTCTTTGGGAGCATCCTCTAATGGCTTGTTTACTGCACCATCACAAAGCAGTGGTTACTGCAGTTTAATTTCAAGTGTGGTAGAGAGAAGGATAGCATTGCTGCTGCAGAGATTAGGAGGTTAAATTCCCTGTACAGACAGTGAAAAAGAGGTGCTGCCCCAGAGAATATATCCAAAAAAGCACATCTCCCTGTAACAGAATTCTTAGGCTTTTAATTTAGGTGATGTATCTCACCAGGATGAATAGTCTGAGCACCCCCATTCCCCACCCCAGTGCATCTGTGACTGTTTTGTTTTGGTTTTTTGCCATGTCTCTTTTGGTGTTTTTTCTCCCTTTCTTATCACAGTAATACTCCAAATGGTTTATCTGGGTGAGCAGACACTGGAGACAAAGAATTAATGGAGCAGACAGAAGACATGGTGTTCAGTGGGAAGGAGGGAAGAGGGACAGTAAAGGCAGCACAGGTTGAAGGGAAGACAAGAGAAGAGTAGAGAGTAAAAACTGAGCAAAAGCTGACCTCAATAACAGGGTGGGCATCAGTGAGTGTGCCTGGGCACCACTGAGTCCCATGAGGTGCCACTGGTGGAGCCCACTGTGATAAGCATGTCCTTGCTGTTCCTTCCCTCTTCTTCCCCCTTCTTCCCTAAGGACAGGGCACTCAGCTGTGGTCTGTGAGAAAGCACAGGCTGGGGGAGGTCAGCACCTCGCAGACACTGTCCTACACTTTTGGGATCAAGAAGATGTCTTAGTAATGGGATCAATGCTATAAATCTTGTGTAGGTAAATGTATCCCATACACAAATATGTAAGTGATATCCTGGAGCTGGAAGGTGTGTTCTTGTTAGTGTGGGCAGACCCTGCAACTGTGCAATTCTGCACACACCTATGGTTGCATGCCCTGCTTGGTAATCTGTCTCCCAGGGATGCGGGGTGACTTTCCAGAAGTTTTAAACAACTACCATCCTTAAAAACTGGTTTCTCAAGAAATATTTACTGCTTCCCTTCTAAATACAGGATTTATCTCTTATGCCCTGCAGTCAGGATGATAGTGGGATCTCAGAACCAAGAGCAGTGTAGCATTTTACACTTGAAGCCTTTCAGCATGTATGTACATAGCACATTGGTATAAATGCTTCCATTGTAATGTCAGAGTAAAATTCTCAGGAAAACTGGTAGCTACAAATATGACTAGAAAAATGATGAAAATGTCCAAATGTGATTAATTTAGGAAAAAGTCATGTGGTATGGATATACTCCACATTAAAAATCAGGTGCAAAAAGATTGTGTCTAAAATTTTTAGCTTTGCTGAGCTAGAGTTTAATTTAGCTTTTTAAGTGGTGACACTTACTTGAAAAAGATGATTGAGAGACATGTTAGCCTAGCCAGATGGATACATGTGAAAAATGTTGACTTTTCTTTGCCTCCAGGTTATTTCCTCCTGCCCATGCTGACAGCTGAAGTTAACCTCTTCAGCTGCCATATTTCCTTGGCAGAAAGTCTGGACATTCCTCTAGAGCAGGTTTGGGAGCTTTGCTGTGGGGCAGTGGCAATGCAGCAGCAGATGGAATGGGACACGAGTTGCTGATGCAGGAAGCACCAGTACACAAAAGATTGGGTCACCTGCAGAGGAGATCCAGGTCTTGAGGTCATTTCCCAAATGTTTGAATACAGAACTGTCAAGGCAGACATGGGGGAAGCCCAAAACTGAAAGCACCCAGTGCTTACTGGGAGGCCTTGTAGGTATATAATTTGGTAGATCCCTTGAATTTTATAGCCCTGTTAAAGATACATTGTCTTAGTTTCAGTGTGTTTTGGTCCCATATCTCTTCACCTACTGTAGAATGCAAATATTGCTGTTCTTTACTCTCAGAGTGACTCCATCCCTCACGAAAGGTGCCTTCACCAACTCTGTTGGTCTTTGAGAGGAGTTGAGCTTGCTTATAGGAGATGTTTGTGAAGTATTGAACATAACTTTTGGGGATGTAAAGCACCCCATTGGTAGAATTAGTGGTAGGGGGGGATGTGGGTAGAGGCCTTGGCACTTTGTGCATTAAAAATGTGATCTGGTGTTTTTCAGCAGCAGTCAGACAGCTGGGGTCTGAGTCTGTGTGTTCAGCACGTGAGTGTTGTTCCCGTCACTTTGGTTTGAACAAAGGTTTCCTGTCTGTTTTCAGCAAAACTGTGAAGTATAAATATTTATGTGTTGGAGCAGCACATTCATCCATTATCCCAACATCTAAACATGTTCCCAGTGCTGTGGTTTCCATTGAGATGTCATCCAGCGTTTAATCCCCTTGGATCTTGTCTCAGCTGATCAAAACCATGACGCTGCTAAGTGCAGCTATCAATCATGGACAGGACTCCATCCAGCTGGATTGTCATAAATGTTAAGTGATACATTCACTTCAGTGGTTATCAGTGAGAACAAGCTGTTTCTTTTTAAAGTGTTTTATTGTTCCTAAAGGCAACAGGCAAAGGAAGTTGATTATAAGGATCTTCAGTGATAAAAGAAAGGATTGTTAAAATCAGGAGCCTGATATCCCCATCTGATGTGCAGGTGTTATTTCCTGTTATTTTCATGAGGGCTGCAGTCCCTCTAAGGGCGTTGCTGCTGAAGCAGTAGAACAGGACATGGCACCTTCACCAGCCACCTGGCTTGCAGAGCAGGTGAGCTGGCATTTCCCTGCCATCTGGTCCTAAAAACACAGCACAAATGCTGTGGCACAGGGGATTGGTGCCAAAGGCTTTAGGTGCAGCCTTACCCAGTCATGGCTGAGGGCAGGGTAACAGGCAGCTTGCAAGTGTCCCTTTGCTCAGAGGGGAATGTTTGGCCTTCATAGAAGTGTGTTTGGGGGAAAATGCCTTCAGCAAATGTAAGAGGGGAAGTGTAGGTTCAGCACAAGGGTAGATGAGGAAATAGCAAATCCAGTCCTGTGCAGATTGAGAGAAGATACAGGGAGACATCCTTTGGGGAGTTCCTTTCTTCTCAGTAGATATGGTACAGAGATCAGTGGACACTGTGGCAGATGTTTCCTGCTGGGGCCATCTCTGGCCTAGTCCTGCCCAGGCAGACTACAGCCACTGATCCTCCTGGTGTGCCAGACTCTCTTCTGCTCACCAGAGCTGTTGGTGGATGTGGACCAGCTGCCTCCCCTCTTTGTCCATCATCATGCATGGTCCTCCTCTTGTGCAGAGGTACAAGAAGTTTAAATGAGAATTCTTGTTTCTAAAATACCTATCACTCTGTACCTAGGTAAAATCCCTTTGAACAAAGCACTAGTGACCTGATCTGTGCCACGTTACCCCCACAGAACCCATTACTACTGTGGGCAGGAGCACAGTCCTAGAATGGCCACTGTGACCCTGACCCTGCCCAACAGTAACAGGCAGCACTGCAATTGCAATTACAAGACTCCACATTTCAACATGATACTGAATTTGTGATTTCTACTTCCTGTCCTCCTCCTGAGATCAAAAAAAGCCTAGCTGCTCATCCAGTGGCTGGATTCAGTCCCGAGTTCTGTTTTTCACCTCCATGTGGATGTGGTAGTTTGCAGCTCTGCACCCCTTGCCTTGCAGGGTTGCTGGAGGGACACAGCACAACACCAATGGCTTGGTCATTGCCACCAGGTCAGGAGTCATCACAGGCACAGCTCCAGGTGGTGTCTGCATCAGGCCTCCCTTGGGCCAGCTTCTCTCAGCTGCCATATCCCCAGGGGAGACTCTGGCCTAATCCTTATCACTGATTACCCAACTGGCTTTATTCTTGGCCCAGATCTATGGCCCTAGATAGACCAAAGTACATAGCAGAGTTTTTTGAGAAGTGTTTTCTAAGATGTTGTTCTAGCAAATGTAAAGTCCCTAGGAAAGCAGAGAACCTCAAGTGATCCTGATTTATTTCCCATGGGCATTTCTGCTGTCTTTTCTTAGTTTTTACATCAAACAGGTCTCTGCTACATTCATCCCTGTGGGGTAAACCCAACTTACAATGAAGTAAAAAAATAATCAAGCCTCCCTCATTGCAAATAATTTACCAGCACTGAAAGAGTTTATTGCAGATCAGGCTGCCTTCTCCCTGGTTGCTTATTGATAATGCTGCTCTGGCACACTGAAGCAAGTGCTTTCAGCTTCTTAGAGGCTGCTGGGAAGAAAATTTTCCATTTTATTTTAGAAAACACAACCTTTTGGTTTTCAAACTGAGAGAAAAGGGCTCTGGAGCTCTGCTTACTGAACAACACACAGGTAATAGCAATCTGAATGTCCATAATGTTTTTATCTGATGACTTCAAAGCACTCAGCAGAAAGAGGTGTGATTTGCAGGAAGGGAGAGGATAAGCCACAAGATGCCAAATTCTTGTAGGGTGGAGCAGAGCTGTTCTTCAAGGGATGGAATGAGAGCATCCTCTACAGAATTTTAAAAGAATGGGGGCTGTAATGAAGCAAATAGAGGATTCATCTGCTCAATATGCACACAGTGACATAGAAATGCATGGTTTATTTAGCTTTTAAGGTTTTGGCAGTGCATTTTTGGACTCACTGGGTTTGATCTACAGATCATTGAACCCCAGATTTGTCTTTTTCGGCTGGTTTCAGGATTCCAAATGACATTGGCTGCTGCTTTCCTGTGTGTTAGTCTGCTAGTGTGACAGAATCACTGTGGTGAGCTATACACAGTTTAAGGAGCATGTAAGAGCCACTGCACATGCAGCCCAGACAGCATTTTAATTTGCTACACCACAGATGACTCTGGTTGCAGTAAATTTACTGTGAGTAGACTAATTGCAAAATAACCCTAATTGAGTAGTTATCAGCAAACAACATCCTGTGGAACAAAACTGCTTACAATTAATAAATGCACTGGTATTCTGCAGAACGCTAAGATGTAATTACACCGTGTACAGAGATTGTATTCTGTTCTGGAAACCATGTTTCCAGCACTGCTTTCATTATAAAGGGCTGTTTCAAGATTCAGTACTTTCATTTTAGGCTAAATGAATTTATGAAATAAGTGATGTGTCTCTCCCATTACATGTGTGAAGCAGAACCAACTCTAATAAAATCAGTGAAGCTGTGGCACTGTCAGGAGAAAAATGAGATCTCAGGAAGGGAGTATGTTGCCAGTGATTCTCAGATTAACTTTTATTATGGCCACGTGTGCAAGTTTGGATAGTTAAAACTGGGATGTAAGGAATGAAAAGATTCTTTGCTGTTCTGGCTGGAGATGGGCCCTACCTCATTGCATGGATGAGGAATGCAGTCTCTCATTCAAGTGATGGAAATGCATCAGGGCACGGACCCAAGGGGCACCAAACCCCTGTCACCAGTCTGGACAGCCCCTGCCTTGCTGTTGGTGACTCTGGTCATTTGAAGGGACTGATGAGGCAGCCCTGGTGTAAGAGCTGACAAAACTCTTCCCTCTGCTCACACCTGATTTGTTCCCTGGGCAGAGGGCCAAATGAATGAATTATCCTTAGACACTGGATCTGGCCAGTGGGTCAGAAACTGGACAAGTTTCTTTACAGAAGGGAGATGTGTGTACATCTTGTAAGGGAACTGGAATTGCTAGAAATGTCCTTGTGGCATCCCAAGCTAGGATGACACTGTTTTGCCATCTCCTTGTACCTCTGGGGACAGCTGCCCTGTAGAAAACATGGGCCTGCTGCTTCTCAGGGATGTGTGAGATGGTGGCATTGCAGAGCTGAGGGATTCTTCCTCCCAAAATAAGGCTGTGATGAGCACAGCCTGGCTCTGTCAGCACTGTCTTGCATAGACAGCTTTGGTTTCAGAGGAAATTCAGTGAGGGGAAAACTGTTTGGTGTCTGTGCCAATTAATGCTTTAATTTAAATACAGATAGCTCCTGTCTAGATCATCTGCAAGTTTAGAAGTGGGAGAATGATATCAGCCTGATGTTCCTCTTGGCTTTTTTTCTTGTGGTGCTGCTGTCTGGTCACGTTTCTCCATGTCAGGCCTGTCTGATCACCTGTGGGTCTGGAGGCTGCAGAATTGGTCCCCAAGAGCAGACTTGCAGAAATCATCAGGCATCTCAAAGAAATGCTGGGAGCAATACATGACACAAGGAGTGGGGGGCAGAAGGGATGGAAAATTCATGGTCAGCAGTCCTAGTTCTCACCAAGCCTCTGTTTTGGAAAATGTTATCAGTTTATGAAGCATTGGAGGGGGAGTGTGGGCAAGCGTGGGAGAGGATAATGGCTAAGTATGTCCTTGCTGCAAACCTCCTGGGAAGAGAGCATGAGGGTAGCAGGAGCTCAGAGAATATTTTGATAAAGATTACTGTGTATGTACAGAGATGAAAGAAAAGTACTTAAGTGATTGCTAATGCTTCCCAGTGATCCTGAAATGTGTGGACAGAGTGTTGGTGGGGAAAGTCAAATACAACTATGGCTAAAGAAAATTGTTGGTGTGAAGGTTTGAGCTGGAGGAGTGGGGAGAAGAATCAAAAGGACCAAGAAACCCAACCCAAAACAAAAGCACCAAACCCAACCTCCCCCTGTACAAGGAAAACCTGAGCCCCACATAATTTCATACATAATATTTTTTACATAATATAAAATGGTTGCTAGGCCTCTGGAGTGCACCCATTACCCTGATTTTAGTAGACAAACCCTGAAGAGGAAATACGGCATCTAATTATCTTATTTTTTTTCAATGCTAAGCAAGCAGCTGTGTACATTAGTACTGGACTGAGCTTGAGTTGAGCTGCAAGGTTATTCTTTCCTAATTCGACATTCCAACCATAACAAAACTGTGTTATGGTGTCAGCATAACATCCTAATTGTAAGCAGGCAGCTTTTAGATTTAGTTTTTGTTTTAGCCTAAAATGTCACCAAGGAAAAAGGAGCACAGATTCAGCTCTGTCTTTCTAACCATTGCACTTCTCCAAGTACCATTACTGAGAAAATATTCAGTTTTCATGGGAATCCACAGCTGATGAACTATTATTCTGAGAATGGGGAAATGTTTTGTTCCAGAAATGCCATGCTAGCTGCAGCTCGAGGCTGCCACAGTTTAGTTTGAGGCCAGTGGCACTGAGTGTATTAGTTTTAAAATAATTGGAGGAGAAAGTATTGACATTTAATTTCTTCCTCCTGTGCCGAGGCAAAGAATTTTCCTCTTTTGTGGCTTCTTGAAACAATGCCTTAAAGATATACAGAGTTTGTTACAGTATTAAAAACATAATTAAAGGGAATGCACCCTGTTTCAGGAAGGTTTTTGAAAGGGTACATTTCTTTGATGTATTTCGGGAGTCACTGAGCTTTATGAGATCCCTGGTTTGTAATGGCTTCCCCTGGAAATGAGGAAGAGTTGTTTAAGAGATCTAACTCTGAATTAAAATGCCAGCAATCTAGGCATGAAGCCAATCTTACAGGGCATTATTGCCATTTTAAGATTCCAAGCCATAATTTGTTTCTGTTGCAAATATTTCTTATGCAGAAGGTAGTTTTAAAACATCCATCTTTTTTTCCCGTGGTAAATCATGACTTCCATAGAAAAACTGAATGACAAGAATCTGTAGCTGAGTAACCTTGAAAAAGATTTTGAAATTGCTCATTGTATATTTAGTCTTCCAAGTAAATGCTTGTCTTTGATAGTTTGAGAGCGTGTTAGAAGTGAATAGCCCTGATTCACTGCTCACACTATTTTAATATCCACAGTACCTCACTGATTTATCACTTACTTGTGTGGAATAAGTTGCTCCTGATTGGCACCTTTGTGAGGAGGAGCAGAGCACTCCCATCTCCCAGTCCCTGCTGCTGTCACCATCAGCCTCAGCTGAATGCACAGTAAAGTCTCAAGCATTTTACAGTTTTACTATAAAAAAAGATACTGATTTAAAGTCCTTGCCCTACTGAAAGGCCCATGGCAAAAGTCCATCATTTTTCCTCTCTAGCTTTCTCACCAGCCCCCAGGGAGGCCAAAGAATTTTTCAGTCCTTTCTTCTAGGGCTTGCTGCAAGGTGAATGATCTCTACCACCTCTTGTGTTCAGTGCTCACCCATTTGTCCCCATCCACAGATGTTACTGTAAAAATGGTGGGAGATTTAAGCCAAAAAGCAAAATTACACTCCAGGAAAATCATTGTCTAATAACTCAAACTCTGTGGTTTCTGGAAAAATAATTTGAATAGCAATTGTATGTGCTTTCAAATTGTGAAAATAGTAGGATTTCTTCCAAGGGCCTGGTTTGCTTGTTGCCTTTTAAAACAGAACCCTGTGCCTGAGATCATTGTCCTAACACTCCCTGAACTCTGTCAGCCTTGGAGCCCTGGGCACCTCCCTGGGGAGCCTGGTCCAGTGTCCAACCACCCTCTGGGTGAAGAACCATTTTCTAACATCCAATCTAAACCTCTCCCTATAGTCTGGAACAGTTGTAGGTCCTGTCAGAGAGCACCACAAAAAAGAGCTGTCATCAAAAGCATCTTTTCCTGCAAATCTCATTGGAAACCTCACTACTAAACTCAAGTTCAGGGCAGCCCTCAGTGTAACTAGAATTTAACGGCTTGTATCATTCTCTTGTGCAGACTTCCTTGCCCATAATTGAAGTGTTTTGTTCAAGTCTTGATTAATTTCTGTAACTCATTAAAAGTAAGAGAAGCACTCTGCTGGTGAGAATGCAGCTTTGTTGGTGACTGGCTGTAAGCAGCAGCTTAAGCAGCCTGGTGCTTACTCACCTGTGGTTTGAATTGCAAACGAAGGTTTCCAGCCAGCCAATGGCTATTGCTGTGCAGCGGAGCATTGCAAACCCTGCTCCTGCCAGGCTGAATTTCTGTGTGTGTTACTGTGCTGCAGAATGGTGTGGAGCTCAACAGTAGTATGACTAAACAGAACCGTACATTTTCATGTTCTTCATCTATTTCTGGGCTGTGATTCATTCTGGGCAATTTACTGAATAGTGGAGAGGAAAAGGGAAGTTCAACAGAGAAATTTACTGCAATATATGTTTTACCTATTTGTACTTTCTCTTTTGCATGGGACTGAGGTGTAGGTGCTGTGGAAGAATTTCCCTGTGACACCCTGAGCAGGTTTGAGGATCTATCCCCAAGGCATTCTCTCTGTCTGAGACAGTCACTTTCTTTGGCCATTTATTCAAAAGCTTTGAGGAATAAAGCCCCTTACAGAGGGGAAAGCTGGACAGGAGAACCCAGCCTGGCTCATCTGGCCACCTTGCCAGAGAAACAAATGGCTAAGGAGAGGTGTGGTTGAGATTAATTGTGAGGAGAGCTACCAAGAGACCTTGTGGAAAAGATTTCTGTGTAACACACACTGGATTTGCCTGGCCAAAGCAGAGGGAGGCTACACAGAGCTGATGTGGTTTTGTAAACAAATCTATAATTTTCTGCCAGGAGGTGATCACAAACCCAAGCTTCCTGTGAAGTGTTCAAAGCAAAGTGGGCTGGAGGTTTAGCTGATGTAATAAAGTAGCTTTGCTGATCCCTCTTAAGTGATGTCTTACTTCAGTAAATTTATTCTGTGACCTTTATTAGTGAACCATAAAATGTCTCTATGCATTTCTATCACCAAAATTTTAAGTTCACTGAGAAATAAACATGACAAGTTTGTTCTTATAGGAGCAAGCAAAGATAAAGAGGTGGGGATTCTTGTCTTACCCATCATGGATGTTTATAGTCCAAAGCAGAGCCCACCCACCCAGCATTTGGGAATAAGAACAGTTGTATGGCAGTTCTGATTCTGAAAATGTTCTACCTTGCAGATCCCTGAAAAACAAATGAGAAAATAATTTCTGACAGGCTCATGAGGAATATTACAAGGAAGCTTCTGACATCTCTGGCATTCTTAACCTGGTCATCAAAAAGGAAATCTTAATGAGAAATCCCACTAGATTCAGCTCCATCATTTACAATTGAAAAGGCTGCAGTTAGCACACAAGTTCACTCATTTTCATTTCTCTCAATCATTTCTGGCCATTTGTAGACATAACTTGCCAAATATGCAAACACTTCTGTTGTCATGATGTTTACTTTATATTGCTGCAGCCTGCAAAATTTTAGGAAATAAATCAGTGATGTTAGGGGGCCCCTAATGTGCAAACTTAAAATCATTCAGAAAATTCTACTGAAATCCATTCCCAGCAGAAGGATGACTTAAAGAAGAAGAAAAAGGAAAGATGCAATGTGATTGCTCTAGAATATTAAAGAGCTCTCAGCTAAGGAGGGACAGCAAGAATATTCTCCATTACAGCATATCATGGGCCAACCATATATGCACTACTAGAAGTTAAGTCCTAGACTAATACTGGGGAAATTTGAGTTTAATTCTTTGGCTTGCCACAGGCTCATTAGGACACCTCAGAGAACTCATGTCATGTACAGGCCAGGTATTAAACTCCTTTGCAGATACATGCAGAGGAAAAAAGGGGGTGGTGATGTTACTGTTAGTACAGTATTTATGTGGATTTTAAATCCTGTTTATCAAGAGACTTTGAAATAATTTGGTTAAAAAATAATAGGTTTTTTTCCTGAGTTCCCTAAGGGAGTTTGCTGAACTGAAGTATCTTTAAGGAGGAAAAATTCTCTCTTTTCTCTCTTTCTCTCCTTTTCTAACTATCAGTATGTCTGATGTCTTTGTACCAGACCAAATCTGTTCCCTTTGTTTCAGGGTGCTTAGGAAGGGAAGTGTGGTTTTACTTATCCTATATTTCAAAGTCTGCCTGGTGCTATATTAGTTTCCACAATAAATTTCCCAAGGTAAAGTGACAAACCAGTAATTTTTCATTATGAATCAGCTATCCATGAAAGATTGGATTTAGGTCAAAATTTATTACCCTATGGAACTGAAGCCAATATTTAACTTAATGTCAGCTATCTTGGTATTAGAGAATTTTAATGGCTATGCAATTTTATTCAATGATGAAGTTATTTCAGTTGTGTAGAGTATGTCTGGGCAATTTGATATACAGAGCCTTGAGATGAAAATTGGATAAACATGGAAAATGGTGATTGATTGGTGGAAGGTTGCAATAATGTCTGCCTTGATATACCTTTTATTGTTAAATTATTTATCTAATGCAATCTTCTACACTTTTAGTAGTCTTTAAGTTGGCATTAAATCGATGTTTAAGTCTTCACAGTCAGAAAGGCCTCATAACTCAAACTGATAAATATCTTCTAACACATCAGGAGGAATAATGACCCATCTTAATATCTGAAAGTAAGAGAAGTGTTATTCTATTTTCTATGAATCCCTGTGGAAGGACTGAATCATAAACCAGAAGAATTAAGATTAGAAGACAGAAAGAAATATCAGAAAGAAAAAGCATAGTAATAGTTTGTCTGGGGAATCGAGAGCAAATTCTGTCTGCTTTGAAAGACGAGTAGGAATTGTTTCCAGGACTGAGCAGAGCAGTGTGAGCTGACATTCCCATGCTGGCTGTCCTGGAGGGCCTGGCAGGAGCCTCATTGCTGAGGCATCAGTATGTCTGATGTCCCAGCTCTGCTCTCTGCCAGGGCACATCCAGCACCTGCTCCAGGGACTGAGCCCTGTGCTGTGCTCAGGGTGTGCAGGGGCAGCAGCAGCCCCTGGGGCTGGCAGAGCTGGGGACAGAAGCACTGGGAGCACTGGGATTTGTCCCTGGGAGCCGGGGGTGACACTGACCCCATGCAAATGGCATCAAACAGGCCCTGTTCTGTGCTGGGGAGCCTGGGGGCTCTGCCCTGCACGGCCTCCCAGTGTGTCCTCTTGTCTGGGCTTGCTCTAAATAAAGAGTAATAGTTTCATACTTCATTGTTCAGAAAATGGTGTAGGCAGCTTGTTTTCTACCCCATCTACCAAGTGTTATATGGCAAGGGCATGGATGTGAGAAGGCAGATGAAAGGATCAGCAGGCACATTGAAGCTGCCTTTTCCTTGTGCATGTACCAGTTTAAACACCAGAAAGAAATAATAAGTATAGTCTATAGGAAAAAAAAAAAGAAATAAAGAAGAAATTTTTATTGAGATAGAACTAAAACTAGTGACAAGTGAATAGGAATGTGAATTCCTTTCTGCCTCAAAGGTGGCAATATTGGGAACTAATGCTGGAATTTTATTCATATAGTAGAGGCTTTTCATTTTTTGAGGTAGAGATAGAAAAAATTATCCTATGGATAAATAGAATCTCCAAATGAGTTTTCATCTTAAAGCATTACAAATTTATTTCAGCCATAGCTAAAACTATCCAGCTGCAATACCACAGAGGTGCCCTAAGTACACCTTCAGTATTTTGTAAGTTTGTCCAGAATTCAAGTAGAATGTGAAAACTTTGTATCATCCCTGAATGATACATTTGAGAGCTGCTGAAATATTATTCATCATTTGCATAAATCTTGTGTAGAAATTATTGTGATTTGACAATTTTCATCATCTTAGTTGAGAACTGAAAACTGTAATTGTTAGCTGGCCTAAATTGGTGTAGCCTTGTTTGGATAAAGCAGTGAACCAAACCAACCCTGCAGCTTTTCTAAAATGCCATCATCTCCCTTTCGAACAGCATCTGCCTGTGCTGAGGCAAAACTGGGGAAATCCTACATTTCTTCAGACTAATTGGATTAAGCTAGACTGGAAATTGTATAATACTACACAGGAGACATTTAGCATCCCTAAAACCTCAAGCTTCAAAGGGCAGTTTTTGTAGCAGTTCAGGCTCCCCACCTGGGCTTGTTTATTGCTTTGAACATTGCAGACTTACTTTTATGATTCATAATCATCCATAAAGAAATTCAGCTGTTATTTAAAATGCCCTGTTGGGAACTCTTAGTAGTTATTAATTAATAATGCATCAGTAAAGCAACAAAAGGGCAGGTAAAGATGCAGTTAGAAGTATTGGCTGGGTCTCTGCTGCCTTCAGAATTGTGGTTACGTCTCCTTTCCCCAGGGTTAGCTCATCCTTGTGACTCTGGGTTCTCTCTTCATACTCCAGGCACTTTCTGTAGAAAATACTGACTGATCCATGAATTTATCCACAGTTAAAAGTAAACCAAAATGCCTGTTAGCATTAAGGGATATAAACTGACTCCTAACATTTTTTTTCAGTGACAGAAACCTGTCAGGGACTCATGAGAAGAGAACACAAAATCACTCAATAATTTCTTTTAAATGAAGAAAATTTAGGGCTAAGTATAAAAAAAGACGAAAGCACACTAAAATCTACTTTGAAATGCTGTTATATATTGCTGAGGAGTTTTAAAGACAACAGTGCCACTTTATTACAGTGCCAGTGAGGATCAAAGCTGTGAAAGTCAGTGCAAACCTGGTGTCAGTGGGGTTGGAGATGGACCAACTGAATATTGCTGCTTTTGAAGAAAAAAGGGTGAACTGCTGGGAGATTTCCTATGCCCACTGCAGGCCCAGAGCTGAGCTCTCTTTGGCAATATTTTTTTGTATTTTTGCTTTCATGCTGATTACCGCTTTTGCAATGTGTCCTATTTTTGTGTAGTAATTGGTAATCTGGAAAATTTACTTGGTGTGCAAGATTTAATATTAGGTCCTGCTGTCATGCTGACAATGAATTAGCTTCTTGGACTCTATCATATGTTCTCAGCAGGCACATATGTAATTAAAATGAGCTCACGTTGAGTTTCGTATTAACACTCAAATCACCTTTGGCAAAAGGTCTCTGTGTTCTTTTGGGATTATACTCTAGGGCAATGTAATTACAGTGTCAAGTATCATTTTTACTTTTAAATACTTCTTCATTTACAATAATATTAAACTTTTCCATACTGGTTCACTTTTGGATTTATAAAATTACTTTTTTCTAATAAAAAGGTTGCAAGCACAGGCATTCTATTTCAGATGCTGTCTTCAAATCTTAAAAAGTTGTGCTGTTGAACAGTAAGCATTTGGTGTCAGGAGGCATTGGATTAGTTTAGGTAAAAAAGTAATTCTAGAAATTAAGTGTTCTTTGATAAAGATGGTACTTGCTGTGCCAATAAGGTCAGGGTGGTCCAGTCTCACAGAAGAAAGGGTGAGAATGAATGAGGTGTGTGTGGATAAACATTCACCCTCTAGCAACAGTGTCTTGAGAAATAATATAAAGAGATTTTTCATCATTCTTTTAATGTCAAAATAAAGATAGGGGAAATGAAATTAGATTTGAAAGA
Organism: Thryothorus ludovicianus; assembly: GCA_013397245.1. Lineage (NCBI taxonomy): Eukaryota > Metazoa > Chordata > Aves > Passeriformes > Certhiidae > Thryothorus > Thryothorus ludovicianus. The sequence continues at coordinate 25,966 of VZTB01000086.1, read as the reverse complement.
AATTGCAGCTTAGGTGGTTTTGATTCTTTTTAGCCATAATGGGGGATTGTTAAGGAGGCTCAAAGTTAATCTGCATTTTTATAGATCAGGGATTGTTCAGAACTAGAACATGAGCAGAATTTGGCTCAGACATGGTAATTCTCTTTTAATACTGATTTTACACTGTCCATTCTCCATTGATTTCAGAAGGGCTGCAGAGGAGATGAACAGAAATGAATTCAGCAGATGAACTGAATGAAGTTATGTTGCTACTACTCATTAACTCCCTCCTTGCCTTAACAAGTAATATTTCTTCTTGGCTCAGTTGCAAATCATCTTTGGAGGGTTTTGGCTTTTAGGCTGTGAGGAGGTTGAGTTTCTGACAGGCAGAGCCTCCCAGGAGTGTTTGCAGAGCAGGTGCTGCCATGAGAGGAGACCTTGCTGGTTCCAGGTTCTCAGGGGCTGTGGGTTTGTGCCTCTCTGTGCTGAGCTGCTGCCCTTGGGGTCCCCACTGACCCCACCCCTCTGGACAGTGAAATACAGAACTATTTCTGCACCAGACCTGCTGGGGCTTTTCTCCTGCCTCCCTCTCTGAAGTGCTTTGTGTCTGAGGACTGTGAGCACCTGCCCTGGCCTGGGAGTGTTCTGGTCCTGGGCAGCTCTGACCACCCGACAGCCAGGGAGCCCTCGGGGTGTTGCTGCAATCCTCTGCCAACATTTCTTATTTTTCCTGGTCTCTTTTTTTAAATAAACATTTCATTTTACAATCTGTGAGATGCTTCTTGTATTTCACACGTTTTCATCTCCTAAATTAGGTTTACTTAGCAGTTTTGCAGCCAGTTGATGATTTTCATGCCCTACTGTACCATAAAAGCCAAGCTGTGAATGAATTTGTTTGGGGCTCTGTCGTTTTAGAGGAGGAGGAACTGAATTGCATCTCAACACAAGTTGTTTGAGTTTGAGGTTTTTTTTATTTTTCTCTTTTAAGCCTCCTCTTGTGATAGGGATGATCAAATAGCTTGTGTATGAATGAGAGATGGAAGGAGGAAACCCCAAACATGGGAAACCAATCCTGCTGGATTACATCTAGACCTTCAAAGCAGTTTTTAGCACTTGCTTTACCTAATTAAAAGGCATAACAACTTGGATGTGTGCCCTGTCTCACAGTGTGCTGCACCATTAAGTTATTCCTGGAGATCCACACTAATGCACAGCTCTCTTCTGACAGGCTCCCCAAATTCAGGGGGGTGGGATGAGCTGTGCACAGGCAGAGCCTCCCTCTGCCAAGGAGCTGCTCAAACCCTACCAGCACACAGGGTTGGGAGGCAGGATCAGTCCCAGCTGCAGGAAACGGGGAGTGCCTGGGGCCAAATTTAGTACCCCTGACTGCTGACATGAAATGAAGAGTTGCAGAATGGGAAGAGAGACTCTGAGGGGCAGAGTTAAGATAATTTTAGAAATAATCGCCGCTATTATTTTTGTCTGTAAAAAGTCAGTATGAATTTTTTGTTTCGGACATTGCAGATCCTCCTCTTGTGCAGTATTGACAGTTATCAGTAACTCCTGCAAGTTACTGTTTAAGCAGCTCCTTGACATCCAAGGGCATCATAGACCTGTTAAAGTCTGAGAGAAATTCATAATTCACTTATAAATTATGGTATTATTGTGAGAATGCATTTTGCATACAAATTCCCCCCAGATGCTTTTAACAGCATCCAGTAACTTATTTAGTCAATAAAGTAATGTTTTCTGCACATTGGATTTTTTTAACAAAATTGTAATGTCTATTGAAATACAGAAGAATCACTTTATGTTGCTTTTGTTGCACATTTTCTGATGCTGGCAATTTGATTTTCCCTTTGTTTTCCTCTAGTGGTATGTTAATGGGATCCTTTTATTCCTTGATAGAGTAATGGAGTGCAAGTCCTTTATTTGAGCAACAAGACTATTTTGTTCTATCCTTTGCCCATCACTTTAGGTGTGAATATACATCCTTGTATGTATGAATACCAGTCCAATCAATTTTCATGAGAACATTTAAAAGATCAACCTCAGCTAATTCGTAGTAATTTGTTCCTTGCTGGCAAAAACTTTATATGAAGGGTTGTTTTCCCTGTTGTTTCCAAGGGTGGATGTTGAAGGTGCTGACCCTGGCAGGTGTGTCAGGGCTCAGGTTTGGTGCTGCTGGAGCTGGGGTTCAGTTGAGAGGGTGGGCAGGGGCTGTGGAGCAGAGCAGGTGCTCAGCAGCTCTTTGCTGAGCGGGTGTTTCACTCACACAGAACCCATCACAATGAGGCATGGAATTCAAGATATGATTTTCAAGGCGCTCTAATTGGATTAGAGGGATTGTGTTAAAGATATGTTGGCTATGAAATGTTTAGGGGATTAATGCCCGGTGATTTTTATTTTTTTCCTTCATAAACCATCTTCACTAATCCCTCTTGATCAGAAGCAGCTTCTGGAAAGCGTTCTAGCCAGGAAGGAGAGCCCAAGCCAACCTCTCCCATCTCCAGGAGGTGAGACATTGGCTGTTCTACACACTGCACAGACCAAACCTCTCCATTTTAGTTAGATCCAGAGTACTCATTCTCACTGGTGCTTGTTTTTTCTAAAAATGTGAATATTTATGCCCTTAACATTTCCCATATTAATGAACAATTTTGAAGTGTAAGGGTGGCCTGTGCAGGAATTAACACCCATCTATTTCTCCTGTGTTTTAACCTGTCTATATATGCTAAAATCTAGCTCAGGGAGTGCAGTGTCATTTATTATTCAGATGCTATTGTAACTGAGCATACCATACAATTACATTTTTGAAGTCTGCTGAAGGAACCAGTGTTAATTGCTTACAGTAGAATCTATTTGCTGGTGAAAATGTCACAATATAATTATATTGTGTTCCTCTGTCTGACAAGCAATATACTCAGAGAAGATTGGTCCCTTTTTTCTTCTCTGTTGAGTAAAATTATTCATGTTCCACAATGATCCTTTAGGTAATACACACAGTAGCAAGGAGTACACAGGTGCTTTCTGGAAGCACAAAAGCTGATCAGTGATAAAATAATTCATTTGTTACTATTCACACGAGCTATTGAGAAGTACTTTGGATCACTTGACAAAACCATTGCTTGCCAGTGTCCTTTGACATAAAAGATATTTGACAATAGTTATGTGTCAAAAAATTAGTTATGCTAAATAATGTATACTCTGAGTGCAGAAACTGCATTTGTTTCTGTGTTTTAGGTGTGCTGTTTTACTCTAAATGCTTCAGTTCCCAGTGTTTCCTAGTTAATCTCCCAGCATATACCATCTCGAGGCATGTATGTATTTACTGTACCTACACATGCATGAATCTGATGTCTGACACATCTTTTATTGCCACAGTGTGAGATTCTCAGCAGTGCTTATTCCCAGCCCCTCAGCCTTTGAAATCCATAATGTTTAACTCAAAGGGATGCAGGGGAAGCAGATCCTGACGGCTTTGGAGTGAATCTACACAGATCTGTGCTGTTTATCTTTTCTCTCTCTTTTGACTGTATTGTGAAATTCCTATTAATTTCACTCACACTGCAAGTGCCAGCTAAAACATGAGGCTAAACTTTCCCATTTTGTGCCACGTTGACACAGGGAACAGTGATGAAGGTTGATTTTTGCTAGTGCAGCCTTTATTCTCAGTACCTAACTTGACCTTTTCAAATCAGCTGTGTAAAATACATGTGAAAGTTTTTACTTTTTTTGGTCTGTTTCCAACACTATGTTCATAATTATCCTGAACAGAGAATAAAGGCAGACTCTGTCCTTCCAATTCTACATTCAAAAAATAGGAGACAGATGAAATGGAATCTCAAAGGGAGGATTAACTTTAAGTTAACAGAGCAGATACTCATATGGTATAAATTAACTTGGTCCTGGCCTCACACCAGCTGATTGTAATGATTAACTGTTAATTTCTTAAGATTATTTGAGGGGAGAGATACTTTACATAGGACTTGAAAGATGACAGCACAGTAAAACAGAAAGGGAAAACATTGATCAGGCAGGTAACAAACATGCTTTTATCTACCTATTCATTTCTTGGTAGTCTCAGCAGTACATAATATCTCCTGGGAGGTTATGTGAAGTGGAGATGTGTGTAATTGCTTGTGTTTTCACTCCTTATTGATTATTCTTGCTGTGAGCATGAGAGGAAGAGATGGTGCAAAGGTTACGGTGTGCCAGTCTCCCAACACGCTGGAGCAGACACTCCAATCAGCAAAGGCTGTTTCAAATGCTAATTTGAAGTGTAAGCCTTGATATACTTCTGTTGCTATTTTGCTTAGTGTTTGTTATGTTGATATTGTTACTTTGTTTGATGTCTGCCTTGGTTGCTCCCTAGTAACTGATGGGCTTTCGAGCTTCTGTTCCTTGAAGCCTTAAACTTCCTCATGATTTGAGGCAGAAGGCAAAATCTGAACTGAAATAAGGGCATTTTATACGTTTTCTTCTTGTCCTGCACAAGAAATCCAAAGGCTTTTCACGGAAGGGAGTGAGCCTCTTCAGAGAAGAGCTGATGGCAAAGCCCATTGTTGGTTTTGGCGTGGATGGTGGTGAGGCTGTCACTGGTGTCCCAGTTGGGATATAATCCATCTGGCAGCCTCTGGGGTGTAATTCAGACCACCTAAATCAGTAGTTGATTGTTTGAAAAATGCAAATTGTGGATGAGGTTTTATAAATGTTTCAGTCTGGGTTTGTGTCATCAGTTTTCTTGGGAGTGGTGGGATGACTTCTCCTGTATGACAAATTCCTGTTCTCATCAGTTTGGGGCTGTTGATAGGAGCATCCTTAGCAACAACCAGTGGTGGGTAAGATAACTAAACACATTTCATTTCAATCCTTTCACTTCTTCTGTGACCTCTCCTCCCCTAATGAGCACAAGTCAGCTCTTGGAGCACAAGAGCTGAATGAAGTGTCTCCTCTCTGTGGGAGCTGGGTGTCTCCACACAGTGAGAAAACTCTCACACCTTACATGTTAGCCATAAAAGACAGGACTGCTGTTTTTCCCTTTATCTTTGGTGTATTGCCATGGAACTGCTGCACTCAGGAGCTGCTCCTGGCTGCAGTGATGAGCTGGTTGGGCTCCATGAGTTTTGACTCTGAGCTGGCAATGGGCTGCAGGTTTGTCCCTGCAGAGACAAGAGCCAAGCTGGAAAATCTCATTGAGTTTCTTCTTAAGGCTGTGTGACACAGGCACCTTTAAATAGTGGTCTTCCTCTTTTTTTGTGGCACCTAAAGCTGTTACCTCTCAAATGTTAAGTCATAGAGTCAAAGAATGGTTTGGGTTGGAAGGAACCTTAAAGATCATCCTGCCATGTGTAGGGATGCCTTCCACTAGACCAGGTTGTCCAAGGCCTTATCCAGCTTGGCCTTGAACACTTCAAGGGCTGGAGCATCCTCAACCTCCCTGGGAAAACTTGTTCCAGAATATCACCATCCTCACAGCAAAGAATTTTTTCCTGATATCTAACCCAAATTTCCCTTTTTTCAGTTTACACCCATTGCTGCTTGTCCTGTCACTGCAGTTTCAGACAAAGGGCCTCTCTCAGACACTGGAAAGTTGCTGTGAGGTCTCCACAGAACCTTCTCCTCCCCAGTCTGAACAGCCCCAACTCTCTCAGCCTGTCTCCACAGGGAGGGTGTTCCAGCCCTCTAATCAGCTTCATGGCCTCCTGGACCTTGTCCTTAGCCCCATGTCCTTGTGTTGGGGGCATCAGAACTGGTTGCAGAACTCCAGGAAGGGTGTCACAAGAGCAGAGCAGAGGGGCAGAATCACCCCCCTAGAACTGCTGGCCACGCTGCTTGGGGTGCAGCCCAGGGTTTGGTTGGGTTTTGGACTGTGAGCAAACAAGTGTAAGGTGCAAGAGGAATCAATGGTCTTTGCAAGGAATATTTGTGTCTGATCTTGGATCTGCTTTATGTTAAATCTCTGAGGTCCAGTAATGTCACTGAATATAGTAATAATAGCCTGATGCTCATTGAAAAAGCATTTTGTATTCACCCTAATAATACTGATCATGATGTGCTAATTGGCTGTTAATTGATATGATAAATACTATTATTACAAGATTCATTCTAATTCAACATTAATTAATTTACTGTTGCTTTTGAGTGTTATTTATTCCTGGCAGTTGGTAGGAATAGGGAGAAAATGCTTGACTAACACACTCCAGCAAAACTACAAATAATTGAGATTTGTCTCCCAGGAATGCTACCATTTTCATAATTAGAATAGTCAGAAAAACAAGCTTGTTAGAGAGATGATTGGCCTGCCTAGATAAGTATCATAGTAAATTAAGTTTAGTGTGTACTGCAAGTGCAGTATAGTGGAATCTGATAATTAGCTGGTCATTTGCAAATCATAAGAATGGTTTCAGTAATGACTCCATACTGATTGCAAGATAGAACAGTTTTTTTTGTTTGAAATATGTTAGGCTGCTTCAAACCAAATGCTGCCTGCTTTTGCTAGAAATTTAGTGAATATGAATGTGCTGCTGCTGCACACACACCTGTGCACAGAACCCAGAAGGTTGATTTTGAACAGTTCTGTGTTGCCCCACCTGCTTTTGCAGATTTTGTGATACAAAAAATTGCTGCCTTTTTTCTCAAGGTTTTTATATTTCTTCATTTACAATGAATTCTGCAAATCATGTGAAAAAAAGACACGGTCACCGAATTTTCTAGTGCAGGGTGTCTTTCTGGGTTTGTGTAATAGAAGATTTCTGCCCCACTGGATTCTTGAGAGAGACTTAGAAGTGCTGCATGCAACAAAATGTTACAGAGCTGTAACAGGAGGATGACAGGGTGGAGGTGGAAGTAGTTTTTTTTAAATTCCCAAACTGAGAAATATCTTTGGGTTTTTTCCCCTTTGAATAAAATAAAAAAAAAACATCTTCTTATGATTCAGCTGTGAATATGAAACAGTTTTATTTGTGTCCTCTTTCTACCTTTCTTCTTTCATGCCTTTTATTTTTCTGTTCGTGAACAGCAGAACTGAACCTACCTATGTAATTACAGTGAGTTTCCTGTTTTATATAAATTCTGCAGGGATGCAGAGCTGCTTGTCAGCTCACAAGCTCACTGTAGAGAAACTTCCAGTGATCTCATGAAGGGAATTTCCATCTGTAAGGCAGTGACTCTTCATCTCTGACTACCCTAAAGTTTATGTTGTCACCCTCTGAAATGATTAAGGAAGACACAAAATGCCCACATCAGCAGCTCCTTTGTTCCAAGACAGGGTTTCTTCTCAGCATGGAAAGAACATTACTGAAATCTGTCTCTTCAATGTTAAATGCAGTAGCCACTGAGTGCTTCTAAATTATGTCTCACTGCTTCCCTCCTGCCTTGAATTGATTTTTTGCTTATGGCTTACTTGATCATATGAAGTTACAGAGGATCATAAATTGTTCCTGTAATTTTTGATAGAGTCTGAGACTGAAAAGTTGTAGAACAGGGTTGAGATAAAACATTGCTGCAAAAAAATTAAATAGCCACTCTTAATAGCAGCCTGATTTCTGAAATCTTTTCCAAAATGCTCAATGCTAACTCAGAGATAAAAAGTACAGGTAGCAGCAGTTTTAAGGAAATCTATAGAATATAACTAGCAATGCTTCCTTGTGTAAATTGTAACCATCCCTCTCTAATCCCCATGCCTGAGGAGACTTGTGCAGATCATCTCAACTGATTTCACCTCTCCTACTTTGCTAAGCAAGTTAAAACCCACTAGGAAAAGCCACATCTATGACCAGTTGTGATAATTACCTTCCTCACGAGCTTGGTTTGCTTTCCTAGAGCCCCTCACTGACCTGGGCAATGGAAGAGCTGGATTCAGTGGACACAAGGAGCTGAATCCACTTTATGGTAGATATCTTATTTACCAGAGGAGTCTTCTGCACAGTGAACAGACCAGAGACCAGTGGACATTTTACATGTACAAAATTGTAGTAATTAAAAAAAAAAAATTTATATGTAATCAGTTCTCACCTGAAATGTTTTCTTTCACTGAAGATCTCCACAAAAATCACCATGGAAACAAGTGAATAATTTCTTAGACTGGAAGTGAAAACTGGCATCCCAAAGTTGGGACTAATGGTGCTAATGAAAGTTTTCTAGATTGTGGCATGGGAAAAATTGTCTTTTCATCTAAGTATGATTGACACACACTGTGCTTCAGAAGTTATCTCTCCTGTACAGAGTGTCCTCACTGGAGGGTACTGCAGCAAGAGTCTCGAGCCTGGTGGCAAGGGATGCACTTGCTGTGGTGGCCCACAGATGGACTCCAGACAGAGCTCTGGCTCAGCCCAGGGCAGTGCTGCTGTTATCAAACCCTCAGACAAAGACTTCTCATCAGGTCCTGATGGCTCACTGGTAAATTGCTCAGTGACATTTCTTGTGGTTTTTATATAACCCTCCAAATACTTCTATTGCTAGGTCTGATACAAAATTTTTGTGTCCTAAATGAAAAACATTGTACTTATTTATTTATTTTTGACCTTGCCACCATTTGAACAAGGCAAACCCGTTTCTGCTCTAATCAAAATGGAAAACACTTTCAGATGAAAGCCAAGCCTGGAAATTTTCAGCCTGCTGTGTTGTTGAGTTGTGAGCAATTGAAAAGGAGTTTATAGTGGAAATCTGAGTTCTGCAACTACCACTCAGCTGGCTGTTGCAGAAATGGTCCCACTGGAGGGAATGGGGCTGCTCCTAGGAGTTTAAGTAGGGACTACAGAGCTCTGCCTCTTTGGGGTGATTATGGCTCATACTCCTGCTGTAATGACAGGGCTCCTGATTGCATTTATGGATGTAACACAGTAAACACTCTGCTGAACTGCACAGCAATAACTCTACCAATGTTCCATATCCACTGACTCATGGATCAAGGCACTGTGTACACGTGCAGTGTCCGTCTGTGCCCAGGTGAAGTCAGCAGCATCCAGGTATCTCTGTGCAGAGGGAATCTCTTGAACAGCCAGGACAATACCAAACTGAGAACAGAAGGTGATGGATTGATTTACAAAACATAAGATGGCTCACAAAATAGATTGAAAGATTGCTTTGTGCTGCTGGGGAAGTGTGATCCCATTAATTAACAGTAGAGGTAAGAGATCAGCAGACTGGCTCTGAGTTATATTGGGGGATGATTGAACATAATGTGGCATCACAACAAATGTGAAAATGATTGCACTATCTTCGTCATTCTGGAATTTAGTAATACTGCAGCAGTTGAAGATTAAGCTCTTAATTATGAGTATAGATTTCTCTGCACATAGAAAATACAAGTTAAAATTGCACTAGAGCTGAGATTCTCTTGTTGTCTTCAAAAACAGGCGCAGATTTTCTTGCTAACACGTTGATGTCAGGCCTGTCAGGCTTTGAGCAGGAAGGAAAAGGGCAGCTTTCACTTTTCTCAGTAAGTTTGTGAAAGACGTGGTGACAGAGCAAAGTGCTGTGGTTTGTTTTCAGTAGGGGGTGGCACACTAAATGCTCTTTGATCCGAGGGCTGGAAGATGTTTGTTGTGAGCTGGGTGTGCACTTCCCCTTCTGCTGAAATTCTAGTTTCTCTGGAGCAAGGCAATGTGAAAAGTTGCTCTTCTATCCTCTCTTCCCATTGTGTAATGAAAGAGCAAACTTTGAGGAAGCTTAAGACAAGTCCTGTTTCAAAGCCAGGGCTGTTTACCTGTGCCAGATGGCTGTAAAGAGGATGCTCCGTTCACTCTCCCCACTCACTCATATGTGCAAAGCAATTTTGGGGTAGAGCTGTGCTCCCAAGATGGAACTGTAACAATTGTGTTCTTCATGGGTTTCATTACATAACATTCATAACATTGTGGGGCTTTTATTATGGTTTATAAGCATTGATGGTTTTTGTTTTACTTTGTATTGACATTGAAGGCTTTTTATTAAGGTTTGTAAAGCACTGATCTGTGTAAATTATCCCAGCAAAAGGGAATTCCTTAAGCATGTAGGAAACTTCATTGAACAGGCAATACTCACTCTCAGAGAAGCTTTCTAGGTGGGATGGAGTGCAGCACCTCCGGTCCCACTGAGACTGCCTCAAGTGACCTGTGCAAGAGGAGATGAGAATTCACTTGTGTGGGCTTGGCTCCTTTTTCTTGGAAAGGCAGGCAGTGGAATGTTGAGAGGTCATAAGTGAACTGAGACCTGGGAATAGGGAGTGCTGCAGAGGAAAGAAGCTGCCCACTAATCCTCTGCCTGCTGGGTGAGAGGAAGGTGCTCTTGGCAGCTGCTTTTTGCAGGGCTGAAGTGACTGAGGGTGGAGCTGGAATCAGCATCTGGATTGAGCTTTAGTGCATGGGCAGAATGCAGTGCAGTGATGTACTGAAGTAGCTGTCACATCCAAATGCTTCCTTAAAATGCTTTTAGATCTTTATCAGTAGTGAATGGTAGGATGTTGAGTGAAATCATCTGATGCATTTTCTGTGTATCCTGTCCCAACAGCCTGAAGAGAATGCACTCCTACCTGAGGCAGCTCATTAATATGCAGGCACTGACATGATGTGCTAGGCTTTGGTCTGCATGAGTTTTATAGAAATGAAGTGGATAGAGCTATTCAGGTCTTGACATTGCTCACACAGATCTGAAGTCCTACTGCAATTTTCAGTAAGCAGATCCTCAGCTGAATGTTTCCTGCCAATTTCATTTTCTTTGCAAACCAGGCTGGTTCTTTATCAGTGAAGTAGTCTGCAAAATAGAGGGTGCTAAGCAGCCATGAGCTAAGACCAGGGAAGTTACTGTATAGAGCAAAGCAGCAGATAGTCTGACAGATGGAAGAAGTATAACATTCTTCCTTTGTGAAACTCCAGGCAGCCAAGAATAGGATTATCTTTAAAATGTCATAATAGCACGCAGGTGGTAAATGCAAGTATAAAACCCTAAACCTAAAAGAGAAGGAAGGAACAAGCACATGAAGAAAAAAAGGTTAGAGAAGGAAAACAGCAGAAAGCAAAATAAGTCACTGCAGGAATTTATTAGAGAAAACTGATGCAGTGAGGTGGCATTTCAGGTGAAAATTTGAGAGGATTTTGTTCTCGGTAATTACTTGATAAATGATAGTGTGGGTATTGAAAACAAGTTAGATTAAAATAAAAGTCCCACAATATGACCATTTTAAATTCCCCTCACCTTCTACATATCATTGCAGAAAGCCACTGATTTCAGAAGAGAGATATCCAAAGATGTAATGAAAACCACTAAAAATATTTGAGTCCATTGATGGGACATCATCAGCTTGAAATCAAAGCAATTTAAAAGAAAAATGGCTTGTTTTTGCAATTGGAATTACTCTTCATTCCCCTGTCAGTTCTGTTTGCAAGCAGATTTTCTTTCTCTCAGTCCCTTTTTGTCCCTGTCACTGCAGAAACTCTAAGAATGTGTATGGTGAAGCTCATCAGCTGCACAGGAGAAACAGTAGAACTGGGCATAGGCTAATGGCCATAATAAACAAACTGAAAATTATAGAAGAAGTGAAATTTCACCATTCTTTCTAATATTTTAATATTCATCTGAGTCTTACTGAACCGGTGGTGAAGGGTTTTTTTTTAAAGCAATACCATTTAAGTTATTTGTTTCCCAGGTAAAGTTACAAGTGACTTACGGGGCTAGAAATTTCCTAATGTCTGATCTGAATACAGCAGAGTCAATAAAGTTGTATTCTGCAAAGAGAGGTTCCTGAGGGGCTGTGGAGAGGAAGAGTGTGCTCCATGGGGCAGGGAGCCTCTGTTGGTGCTGTGGATCTGTGTGTGCTCCTGGGCAGGGACACTGCTGCCTTTTAGCCCCCAGTCCAGGAAAGAGCCACGTTCTAGGCACATCCAGGGTGGGAAAAACAGATTCTGACTTAGAGAAGTGTGCTAGGGAAACACTGCTGAGGAGAAACTTGAAGGGAGAGCTGTGGGAGATGTTGAACCCATTCCCTCTGGGATGGGCTGCTCCCATTGCAGCAGGATCTCTCTCTCTCGTGGCTGTCTAAAAGGAGTGTTTCAATCACTCAAGGGCATTTCAGTACAATTAAGAACACTAAACAGTGTTCTGCAAACATTCAGTTGGTCTGTTTTTTTCCAAGTTTATATTACTGCCTTGAATAAGGAGGAGATGCACAAGAAGGATTAGGCAAAGCTCTTTCTTCTGTGTCCAGCCTTTATTTTGTAATTATTACATTTGGAAAAAAAGAAAGCTTTTGGCATTGTTTACTTTTACCAACATATGTTTCCAGTTTCAAAAACCTGGGGAAAGGTGTCTTTCTCTCTCTCTTACTCTTATTTCACACTTGGCAAATTTCTTCTTTCATGCTCCTTATGTCAAATCAAACAGACATGAGCATGTTTTTTTAATAAGTGTGGGAGATGTTTTGGAAGGTGCAGTGGGCTTTGTAGCTGCACTCAGACTGTCTGATAACCGAGCCCAGGAACAGCCTCAAATTTGTCCTACAACTAGAGCAAGTGTCTCCACTGTCTGCAGAAGGAGTCTTGGGGTGGTGGGGATGTGGAGGTGGGAGGAGAAAGGGGCATCACAAAAGGCACTAAGTGCAGAAACGGGTAACAACTCAGATCTTGGGAATTTGGCAATTGTACCTCTGGAAGGGGGGATACACATCAAGTAGCTTTTAAGACAATGCTATTCCTTTCATTTAAAAAAGAATAAAGTTAAAACTTGCAAGAGGAAAATTTGGGAAGGTGGAAGTTTTTTGGCTTGGAGGTACTTTCCATCTTTGATTGCAAATATTCAAAATTTCAGGTTCTTTCTAAATCATTTTCGTTGAGAAAGGTCCTTACAAGGGAGGGCACTGAAGAATGATGTTGTTTCATTGAAGAATGAATGTCAGGTTTTGGATAAAATGATGTTTTTCTTACATTGTGTTCTGGTTTTTGAATTGCACAGTAGATACACAAACCAAAACCAAAGCACTTTAAATTTCGTAGTAGAAATATCCCTCCAGCTCTTCAGTTTATCAGCACATCCTGTCTGAACCTCACACTGTGATGTTTGCTTTAGAAAAGGAAGACCAGAAATTATTCTGTTAAAATAAAAATGAACAGGAATTTTCAGTAGTATTGGAAGATTCCCACTCCATGAAGTGAAGACATGCAGGTTGCATTAAAATGTTCCAGGGCATGTCTGCTGTTAAAAACAGCTCTCAGTCAATAATCTTCAGCAGCTGTTCAGTAGCAGAGTTCCAGCAGCTTCCCAGCAGAGCTGTGCTGATCATGGGAATGAGCAGCTTTGGCTAAACAAGGGCTTTCCTTCTGGGGTAATGTTGGCCTTGTCATTGTTTGAATACTTTGGATGCTAGGTAAAAACCTGGAGATGGTTCCTTTGAAGGTTCAGATGTCTGTACTCAGGTAGAGCTTGATACAACTCAAACATTTGGTACTTGTCCGTGCTCGTGTAGCCTTGTTCAGGTGAGGCCCATGCCCTGTGTGGGGACAGAGAAGCGGGGTGCAAACTGGATGGGACACAGGCTGGTACTCCTCGTGAGCTCTCACCCTGCCCTACAAATACCTCTGAAGAAAGAGCTGAGGTGGGATGTGTACTGCTCTCTGCACCCCTGCCCTGTGGATACACTCAGAGATGTCCTGTGTTTTGTTTTTGAACAGGAAAAGCCAACAACAATGTACAGTGGGATGAGGACTCCGTAGAATACATGCCAGCCAACCCAGTCAGGATCGCATTTGTCTTGGTTGTTCATGGCAGAGCTTCCCGGCAGCTCCAGCGCATGTTTAAGGCTATTTACCATAAAGACCATTTTTATTACATTCATGTTGACAAGGTAATATATCACTGGTTATAAATTGCCTGTCTCACCATCTGTCAGTCTACCCATCCTTGTCATCTTCATCTTCCCTTTACCTCTGCTGCATAAAGTGCACGTCACTTTTTGTCTCTCCATCTGTTACATGTTTGGAGCCTCTTTTTTTTTTTTTCCTTAGATTTTTTTCTTGTTATCTTCTTTATGTAACAGCCTTCATTTTTCCTTCTATGTTGATGAGTTTCTCCCCTTGTCTGTCTGTTGTACATTTAGTTAGCAGTAACTGATAAGTTGATGCAGAGTGAGGTGCAGTGGATGGAGAGCTGACCTGAAGTGCCTTGGGCAAGTGACACACTGTAAAAGGGAGGTGGTACCAGTCACTTCCTTTACCAAAGCCCTTTGGGATCCATGATGACAAATGAATAAAGCTAATCACACTGGTTAGTGATTTCTATAGTTGTAATAAAAACCATTAACCAGGGTTCTCTGTATATTTAGCAAAGGAAGGCTGTGTACCATAGTAAGTGAGGGCAAAGCAATGGCAGCACTCAGTGAGTGAAGAAGTAGGGTAGGCCTTTAGTGAATACAGGGAGAGGCCATTTTGGACAGAATAACTTGAATGTGTCACTCTTTTCTCCTGTAAAGCGATCCAATTACTTGCACCGGCAAGTGCTGCAGTTTGCCAGCCAGTACCCCAACGTGAGAGTCACCCCCTGGAGAATGGCCACCATCTGGGGAGGGGCCAGTCTGCTGACCACCTACCTGCAGACCATGAAGGACCTGATGGAGATGAGTGACTGGCCCTGGGATTTCTTCATTAACCTCAGTGCTGCCGACTACCCAATCAGGTACAATGAGTATTTTTATAATGCACGGGTTTTGTTCCTAAAGGAAGTAATTATGGAGATAAGTGATGATGTCTACTGCAAGGAGCAGAGGAGCAGTTTGTTTTGTTTTACAGCAGAAAACTCTTGTTTGTGAGCTGGTATCTGACAGCCACACTTTAGCCAAAGATTCAATCACCTGCCTGTACTCTGTGTGTCTGCCATTTGCCTGAGGGGGCCTTTCACTGAGAGGCTGCTCCATTTAGTCATTATTTCCTGCAAGAGAGAATGAGGAAAATAGCCAGAAATGCTGGAGCTCAGCAAATGAAACCCAGGCATGGAGAGATTCCTCCCTCCCAGGGCTCTGATTAACAGTGTGATTTGATGTCTCAGCAAGTGTTGAAGGTATGAATATAGATTCAGGTACTTTTTCTGTGGAGGATAATGGTTGTAGAAGTGACAGATAAGTTGCTAGGAGTCAATTGTATCTTCAGCACCAACCACTGCCTGAATATCTTTATTCAGATGGCATCAGGCTAAGAATTTCACATACCATCACATGATAAGGCTTGTGATTTTAAGTGAAATTATATTCTTCCTGGATTTACATTACCCAGGCCTCAGAGCTTCATTCAGTAAGTTTGCTACGTTGTGCAAAAGTAGATAGTCTGTAAAAAAACCCAACTCAAACAACAAAACCCAACCAAAAAGACCCAACAACAAAAAAGACACCCAAAAAAACCCCAAGTGTCCTGAAACTGTTTTTAGGTATAGGCTGTGAGAGCTATTAAGAAGAAGGAAACATGAAATTCTGTGTGGCTTCTGTTTCCCTCTATGCTGAAATGAATCAATGAAAGGGGAAGTGACTTTCTTGGGCGATTTCCTGATGGGTGATGCTACAATAGGATTTTAATACTCCTGGAAGATAAATATGCTTCCACTGGTTAGGTTTCTCCAAACTCTCTTGAAGTATGAATCCCTTCCTGAAGGTGCTCCTTGGACAGGAATCACCACTGAAGTGAACAATGAGAAAACCTGAGCCTGTGCCTTAGGAAGGATTTTTTGAGGACTGACAAAAGGCTTTATTGCTGGTACCCATTTCTAGGCACTCTCAGTGAAATGTGACACGTTTTGGAGAGACAGGTAGAGCACAAGAGTTACTGAGGCTGCCTTGATATTGGAACATGGGGATTTGAATGAAGAAATCACAGTATTTAAACACTTTTGATCTGCAACAGAAAGACAACTAACGATTTTGATGTATCAACCTTGCTTATAAAGGAGAGTATGTAGTTTTCTGTATATCTCTTGACTTTTGGGAAAAGCTGGTTTGTTATTCCTGATTATTCACCTTCCTGGTGAGGAATGCTGTATTGATGCTGAAAAGCAGACTAATGCAAGACCATAAAGGAGGAGGTAGGTGATGGCACTGTGAATCAAACAGGATAAATTGCAGGAGAGTGATTGCTGAAGGCCTGCCATGGTTGTACACTGGTGAAAGCAGGTGTGTCCAGCTGTCCTGTGGTGTTGAGGCTGCCCTAAACTGTGTAATGCTGAGGGCCTGACCTGGGGCAGTCTGAACTGCTCCCAGTTCCCTGTGGAACAGGTCAAACCACAGGGCCAGATGGGGTCAGTGGCTCCCAGACAGGGCCATCCACAACCCCAGCTTTGTGGGGCAGGCTGCAGTTGGTTCAGTGTTAATGGAGTCTTTGTAATAAAGCCATGCTGTCTTGCAGTCATTCCAACTCTGCTGGAGAAATTCCAGACACTTGTTCCTTCAGAGAGGGAATTCCTGAAGTTGTGCTTTCCCCTTGCAGCTGCTCTCAGAGCTCTGTGGTGCCTCTCAGCACCCAGGCAGGGTCTGAAGTGCTCACTTCCCTTCCTGCCAAAGCACTCTGTTACCAGAACTGAAGGGAATGTGCTTCCTCTTCATACCGTGATGCACTTCAACAAAAAATAAGAAACTTTTTTCAGTGCTGCAACTTCCATGACAGTGACTTATAAGTAACATCAAGTACTTCTTTTAATATGGAATATTACAGCTATAAACCATGGAGACTCTTGTCTCATCAAATACATATATGAGTCCGTTTCATTTTCATGGTGGAGGTGCTATAAATTGTTATTTATAAGCTTTAGGAAAGCTTTACCTCCCTGCATAAGCCAGAGAGAGCAGATTGTTTTTCCAGGAAATAGGAAATAGGGTATTTGTGGGATTCTTTTTTTTCCTTTCAGACCCCATGCCATGATTTTTCAGATAATGGGCTAGGGGCAGTTTACACTTCTCTCTGGTCAGTCATATTACAGTGGGTTTTGCTATGTTTCCCTGCATAAGAACATATGAATTTTGTGGATTAATAGTTTTTATCCAGAGCTGCTTCATATTAAGCTTTCGTTTCCCATCTGCCATTCCATCTGTAATACTGAAACCTTTACTACTTCTCTTCTGATAATAAAAACTAATCCAGCCTTCTAAGTAAAAAAAAACCCCAATACTCAATATGTGGGGTTAATACAATATAATGAATCCTAAATCTGTCCAGGGAGTAGTCTGGTATGTTCACAGACTCCAGTAGAATTGCCAGGAGACTTGCATCCTTCAGAAGAGATGTCCAGAAGCAGATGTTAAGCATCATAAAATATAAAAGCTTGGGGAAAAAATATTAGAACTATTCCTTTTTACACATTAAAAATGTGTCAAATAAAACATACGCAAACCAGGAAAATCCAGATACCCTTATTATTCCTCCTCACGCCTGATTGTTTTGTTTGTGGAGTCTGTAGGTCCAGCCCTAGCACAGAGGAGGTCCTAATCCATGTGCTTCTCCTTCCTGCTGCAGTACAAACCACTGGCAAA
The DNA here is from genome assembly GCA_013397245.1 of Thryothorus ludovicianus. Classification (NCBI taxonomy): domain Eukaryota; kingdom Metazoa; phylum Chordata; class Aves; order Passeriformes; family Certhiidae; genus Thryothorus; species Thryothorus ludovicianus. The sequence continues at coordinate 8,511 of VZTB01000086.1, read as the reverse complement.
CAGTCTGGACATAAAGGTGCCCCCAACTAAAGTGTTTCCCTTTAATCATGAGGCAAGATGTTATTTATTGGCCTAAGTGAAAAGATGTGGTGCATTATCCAACCTTGCCTTCATTCAGCTCTGTTAAACATTCTCAGCAGGAAAAGGAGGGGTGAAATGGCTGAAGGCAAACCTCCACAAGCAAAGAAGTTAGAGGTTGTGTGACTGTCCCTCCTTTTGCTGGGACTTGTGAATAAAAAAGGAACACATGCCTTCAGGGTTCTCAAGAAATCATCTCTCACAGTCCTTTCCATAAAGAAATGAAAGAAAACAGCATCCTCCTTCCTTTCCCTTTTTTCAATTTTAGTGGTATATTTTCATAATTTAAAGTATTTTCTTTTGAGAACCTCTTTCAAAACCTTATGGGAAAGCTATTGATGTCTTCAACCTCTTACTTTACATGGGTATCTATTTGCATTATTTATTGGCTCTGACAAACAGCATAAAGTAGTCAACCTTATGTTCAGGGACTGAAATTTCACTCCCAACAAGGTGAACTATGGTAGAGCATCTATTCATGCTGAATGTTTAATGTGCATTGCAGGAGTCCTTGGATAATGTGGCAGGTGAAGTGTTGCACCACTTAAATTAAGAAGTTTAATGAGATCATTTAACAGTGAATATCATGTCAGTGCTTACCTGGCCACAGAGCTTGTATATAGAATAAACATAATGAAACATTTGAACTATTTATAATTTACAGTAAATCACTGAGCCTCAATCACCAAAGGGATCACCAATTCTAATTGCCAGCTAATGCTTGGTCTTTAATAAAGGTCAAGCAAAATTATTAGCAGAAGCTTGGAGAGTGCTTCAGAATAGTAAGAAAATAAAGTGTCTTATTGATGGAGCCAGAAAAGCAGCTACAACTACATTTTCCATTGGGGGCAATCAGGTATAACAAAGGAACTTAAATGAAACCCAGTGAAACTACTTGTGTTTTGCTGCTTGATATTATTTTAGGATGAAGTTGTGTAGCCCTACTTTCCATAAAAGCCTGTGTTGGGAAGACTCAGTGAAATGAGACATGTTCAGTAGAAGTTTTGGTCTGGCACGTGAATGGAAGGTGTATCATAATGCAAATAGCTCCTGAGGTACTACACACTTCAGGGAGTAAATGGGATGATCTGACTGGCCCTGGTCCTTTAAACATGGGGGTTGCCTTCACCAACCAGAATAACACTCAGAAATTAAAAAAACTGAGCTACCAAGTAACTGGCTATTGACTGACCTATGCTTGCTTCATTGAGTTGCCCTCTGTTGGTCAAAGTAACATTGGTTGATAAAGAACCAAAGTGATGATTTCTAAATGAGGTCCCTGGGCCAGAGAATATTTGCCAAGAGTGAAAAGGTGGGAGTGAAGGGAAGAGGTATTCAGGTTTTCTTTCTTGTGGTAGGTGAAAATAATTACAACAGATTTTAGAAATAAGTTCAGCCTTTGGGAAAAAGATGCTTCAGCGCTTTTTCAAGTTATTTTTCAGGTGCTTGAACTACTTGGGAGATCATGTTCTTGTTTCTGCCACTGGCTCAGTTTCATCCCCTGCAAAGCACGGGTGACTGCAATTCTGTAGATGCTACATCAGGGATGATTTCTGTTCTGTCAAATTCTGCCCCAATTTCACCTGTGACCAAATGGCACAACCTTTGGAGCAGGTGACAGGGAGGAAAAAAGAGAATACAGTTTGCATGGAGTGGGTACACCAGACTGGAGTTACCCAGCTGCTCTTCCAAAACATCTCGGCTTTTGCAACGTGCAGGTTTGAAATGCAATATTGGAAATACAAGAAAATCTCCTCTTAGAACTGAAACAGAACACTTAACTTTCACATACAGCATTCTAACTTTGAGAGAAATGTGAGACCCAGTTGTGCCCTCTTGATGGCTGTGAACCTGGAAATCCCAAATCCAGCAGGGCTGATGAGAGCTGTATAATGGCAAATAAGGCAGAGCCATTGGCTCAAGAGGCAGTTCCACTTTCTCTCTGTCTCATTTTTCATCAGTTTGATTTGACTGAATTTAACAATTCTATGTCTCACTGAGACTCAGACTTCAGAGCTGTCCTCTAGAGATATCTCCTTCCTGGCACTACATAAATTGGTGCTGGACATGAAAGCCTGGATAAAGGATACTGACTTGCCAGGGCTGAATTTGACCTTACACCCCCTATGAAGTGTTGCAGTGCTGATCAGAAAAGCAGGCCGTGCCACCACAATACTGTACCAGGCATAGGCATGTTCTTTAAAGTGCTCTTTGGAATGTTATCTGGGGCTGAAGCACTGCTCAATCATCTCCCTACATTGAGAGGGGAGTGCAGCACAGGTAGCTTTGGCACTACAACATCTGTTAAGATGCCAGCACCTGAGGTTTTTATCTCAGGATTGTCACTGACATTGTACGTGGTTTTGTTTGCTCACAATATCTTTATCTAGCAAGCCAGATGTCAATCCACTCTTAATGCTTCACAGGGAATCTTTTTTCCTGTCCAAAAGGAACTTTATCAGTGTTTTTCTTGAATCTGCATTCTCTGGGAATTTCAGATTTGCTTCTTTCTTTAATCCCTCAAATAACCTTTTCTCCTCTTCTTTCCTCACTTTGCCAGCACATTTGCTTAAGATTTATATATATATCAAAAGTTATGATTTGCTGTTCCACTTCTCTGTTTTACTGTTATCAGTGGTTGGCAAAGCAGTGGTTTTGTGCATGGTCACAAATGGGTGGGGTAAAATGTGGAAATTACTGTGGCTTAAAAATTTTATATACTTCTTATGTTAATATAATGTTTTCTTCAAGCTGGCAAATGTTAGTGATGGGAGGCTCACCCTTTCTCTGTGCAGCCACAGCAGCTGAGGTTATTCCTTCTGCCCTCCCCTCCTGGGTTTAAGGATATAAAGCAGCTTTTGCTTTGGGGAACTGACATGTGCAGCTTGTAGTAACTCCTTTGGATATTTGGAAGCTCTGAGATGTGCTCCATAGCCTCTGTCTGGCAACAGAAATAAATGCACCCCAAACTGGAATTAGCTATCCAAGCATCTTTACTGTGGATTAAAGATGCATCAATAAGGCACAGTTTTAGAACAGGATTTTTACTCAAAGTGCTCTTGTACTTGGCAGCACCTCACCCTGTTGATTACAGAGCTGAACATGGAGCTCTTTGTCTCTTCCCATGAGGGCTGAAGCATCAGAGCTGGTGTCTGGACCCCAGGGGATCTGCCTGGCAGATGAGAGCCCCAGACCCAGACTTGCAGTTTGATGGGCACTGCGGCCTCTGAGCCCAGGTTGGGCTGCCTGGCTGGTGGCCCCTTCTCTTCAGGCTTGGCTCTGGGGCTGCTCACAGGGAGGTCCTCAAGCAAAGAGCCAAAGGGTTTTCATCTGTTTGCCATTTGCTTTCTGGATGTAATTTATTTTTTACTTATTAATGACTGAGGAAAAAGTCTGTCTCCTAAAAAAGAGTTAAACGTGAGTCTGCCCTGGATTCATTCACCATTCAGCCTGATATATAAACAATAACAGCACAAATGTTGTGATAACTGCACCATCATTTCCTAGGCTACAGTTCCATCTTTTGTCATCAGGGTGCTACAGTAATAGCTGGAATAGTATTTTTGTGAGGATAACTGATGTGTTGGGGCAGAGGAAGGCAATGAGCAGCATGAGGGATCTGGCCATCTCTGTATTTCTCCTTCACAGCTCCAGGGATATTTACAAAACCTGTATTTCACTTACAACTTGTCTTTGTGGACAAAGAGTGTGGGGTGACCAAGCCAAGAAAAGAGTTCTTTGTGCAGAATGGCTTTTGATTTTAAAGCCATGGTTAGAAAAATTCCCCACTAGCTGCCTACATACTCACAAGCCCTTCCCATGGTATTTAGTTGTTCACTGCATTCCTGGACAAGAAGTTCCAGTGGAGTTTTAGCTGTAATGGGATCATCTGGGAAATCTCAGGTGTGACTTTCTCTCTTGTGTGCTAGCCTACAGCTTTGCTCCAAGTGACTTTACTTTGGATTAAGTCTGAGAAACCTGGGATTTGTCAGCAGAAACTTTAAAGTTTCTTCAACTCAATTGAGTTTTGTCGGGTTTTTTTTAGAAAGTTTAGTGAAATCATTATCAAATTCCAAAAGCTAGAAGTGCTTGAAAGAGGGAAACATTCCTATTATGGCTTTGCATTTTAAATGTGTTCTCCCTTTCTAGTCCTGCTGAATTCTCTCAGGAAATTAAAAATCTGCTGAAAATGCCATTAAGACACTCTTTTGTTTAGATTTCAGGATGCCACTTACAATAAAACAGCTGCAGAATAATATGTGGTGGCAGGTCAAAGTGAAGATAATGCAGTGTGTGCTATTATACCTTTCCCAAGTCACTCTTAAATAGTTGTGAACCAAAAGGCCATTGAAAGGTGAGCCAAAATGTTGTTCTGATTCAGATTTTTAGTGGGGATGTAGAAATAGGAAGGAGAGGGAGAGATGGATAAATTCTTCCCCTTGAAAATAGGGCTAAATGTATAAGAGTTGAATGATATTTGATGTTGAAGATTTTTCAGCTCTCACAGCTCTGTAGACCAAATGCCAAACCTGTGAGCCTGTCCAGTGCTGCAGAGCTTGGGTGGTTCACAAGAAAGCAGGGCACCTCTGTGTGTGGTGTTCTTCATCCTCAGGGATGTGCTGCAGAATGCATCTCTTTTTCTAAAGCTTCTTTTTATTTTTCTTTATAGTCCTGACTAGTGCTAACTGGTCAAAACTTTGTATCTTGAGGTACTGTGAAACCTGGTAGTGCAGAAATCCCAGACCTGCATTTTGCTGTGCAATCCCAGGTAGATTTAGGGACTAGCTGGCTTTTACAGTTGCACCTTTTTACAATGGAATACTTCTTTTCTGCTCAACCTTCACAGAGCATTTGTATGACACCTCTGAATGTTTTTTTATAAACAGCAGTGCTGAATGCCACTGACTGTTTGTGATGGCCCATCTGTAGTTCCAGGCTGATGGGAGGGGATGAGGCCCTAAATGGTTCATTGTAGCACATTTCACTCTGCTGCACGCAGTTTAATTATATCCATCATTCAGCATTACTTGGTGAACCAGCTGTAGGCACAAGCATCCCTAAGCTTTCATCAGGATAATTGCACTCTTTGCCACATTAGGAACTGGTTTCTGGCCAAGAATTTTCCAAATGCAGAGTTGATCTTGGTTTAAAAGTTTGTGGCCCCAAAGTCACTTCTAGCAGGTAATCTTGCAACAATGCGTTCTTGGGACAGCTGAAGACTAAAATGTCTATAAAGCCAAATTGGTTATTTGTGTCACCTTATGGCTTTAATTGAGGCAGCATCAGATATTTTGGCAGTGGCTCAGATCATTGTATTCATGCGATGGGGTGCACTGTGCCAGTCAGGTGCATTCCAGATGATGTCAATGGCAAGGGCTTGCAGAAACTGTGGCTCTGCTTGCTCTGTGAGGGTCACTGTCATTGCTAAAGCTTTGTACAGCTGGTGTTGTGTAGGCACTGAAGCTGTCCCATGGGGCTCATGTCACGTTGCAGGTGGCAGCTGCAGAACTACAGCTGAAGGCTAAAACACCTTCACCTTTCTTCTCTGGTACCTGTGGTGTGTCACAAGGTACCAGGGCTGGGTATCATCACAAAGTGCCCAGAGGATCATTTGTGAGCCACTGCAGCTCGGGGGGGAGAGGCAGCCAGGACATGGCTGTGTCACAGCCTGTCCACTTGGCAGTGCCAGGAGACACTGGTGGCAGACTGCCTCACTTAAGTTTGCATGCCTTTACTAGAGTCTGTTTTTAAGCTGAACCCCTGTTCTCTTCTGATGGAATAAGGCTGTATTGGTTGCAGCTCATAGAGCACAGCAGTGAGCAGGGACATCAGCCTCCCACCCTGCCAGTTGTTTTCTCAGCAGCCTCAGTTAGATTAGTTAGTGGATCTGTATGTTCCCATTGCAAACACCCTCTGACACGTTTGTGCCTCATATCCCAGCGCTGCATTCCTCACTGACTTACTCTAAAACAGTCCCAACCAAGAGTAGGGCAAGTCATCAGGTGGCACAAATTGTCAAAATAAGATCGGTGCTCAACCCAAATAAAGGTAACAAAATGTGACCTTTTGTTGTTAAAACCAATTAAGTTTCTTTCCATCAGCTTTCAGTTCATTATCCCTTTCACCCCCCAGGCCCTGTTCTTCCATCTTTTTAGGCTTGGTGCAGAATTAATGTTAAATCCCATTAGCCTGACCCGTTTTCCCTGTTTTGCCTTCTGGTCCTTTGAATTGATGCACTCCGACAGGTTGATTCAGCAGCTCAGGGATCAAAGGGAGTGGCAGGCCCAGGAGGAGCTTCAGGAAGGGCCTGGTTTATAATAATTCACTTTTAAGGGAGTTTGTGAAACTGCCTCAGCAGCAGGGTGGATGAAGAGGCCTGGGCTGCATCCCTGGCACGGAGAGCACCACAGGGACCTTGTGCTGGTGGAGTCTCACCACTCTCCCCTTGGGATAACTCCAGCTAGGAAATGAAGCTGCTCACTGGATGAGTGTGTGTATTTTCTGGTATTTTCCTTAGAAAGATGAGATGGGGGGGAAAAGTTTCTTTACCCAGGTCCATCTTCCCCACTGCATCAGAAGAACCACCTGGTCTCAAGGCAATGTCACACAAAGCCATTTTTTGTCCAGGATTACTCTGCAAATTGAACAGGGAGATGGCAGGCCCATAAATGCCGACTTTATACCTTTTAGAGGGGGCTTTTCTGCTCCCTTTCCCAGTGAGAGGAGGCTGGTCTCAGCTCCCTGCTGCTTCCAAGCTTAGTGTGAGCACTTTCTGCTTCATTATTGACATGAAACGCTGGGTGGCTGCTGTGGCAGCAGGGAGGGTGTCTGTGAGCTTTGGAGAGGAGGGATGGCACCATTTGGAGCATGGCTGTAGTGCCTTGGGAGGTGGCCCTGCAAAGAGGGGCTGTGGCAGAGTGGCTTCAGCAGGGAGAGTGCCAGGAGGGAGTTTTCAGAGCTCTGCATGAACTGTCCTTGGTGTCTGTGGGCATGTGCTGGCTTTGAGAGCATCCTGGGTGGGGTAGGATGGAGTGGCTCTGGTTTCCTGTGTGACAGATGGGTGAGGGTGGGATGTTGGTGTGAATCACCATCAGCACAGTCAGAAGGGAGCAAGTTATGTTTCAGACACTGAGAAATTACCAAAATTTAGCATTAAAGCCAGGAAAGTGGCACCCTAACAACTGCATCCCGAAAAGCAAAGATTTCTTATGAGTCTCAGGCTGCAAGACTGTTGCAGCTGATGGAGGAACACACAACTCACAATGATGGACTTTAAATCCCAGTTGGATCTACTGAATAGATCCATCCCTGGCATGGAACTGGCCCAGGGTGACACCTGGGGACACTGCAGGGTCAGTGACAGGACAGCAGGACTGTACCCCCAGACTGACAGACTCCACCAGGCAGAGCTCTGCAATGAGGAGCAGGGTGAAGGAGGTTTCTTTCTTCCCACTTTCTTGGAAGAAAGTGAGCATTTTTAATTATAATTGCTCAACAACTACCAAACCATTTTTCAACAGTTAGCAAATCATTTTTCTTATTGAATTGTACAAATAAAATTTCAGATGGATGCAGGAATGTATGAAGTGAATGGTTGCTTTAAATCTGTGCTCATATTTAATTTTAATTTCTTCTCTTTTTACACAAAACTCTTGATAATTTAATTTTAGAGATGGTGAATAAAACTGCTGAATATAAACTATGTCATGTAAAATATACACGGTATAAACAAACCAAAAGCTCCTATTCAGCCCAATATCTAGATTTTTTTCTTTTTATACAAAGTCTCACTAATTTGAGTAATGAACTTGATCATTTCTGAAGCTCACTCCACTTGCTTATTTAATCAGTGATTATTGTTTTCATCAAAATGGGATGTATCATGTAGGCAGATGAGGTTCTACATGAATGTGCAGCAGCAGACAAACACTGGAAAAATACAAAGCAGTGAGCACCATTCAGTACTAAATAAAATCCCAGTGCTTTTATAAAGCTAAAATTATATCATGTTTAGTTTTAATAATTAAATATCCTTGGGTATTAGCAGCTGGTTAGTCAAGTATTTCAGCAGTCTCTTTCTTCAGATACTTTTCAGCAGATATTAAGTGGACTCAGATGTTTTTGTGAGATAGGATAATCCTGCCTGGTTTAACTCTTTGTAGTGCTGCATCCTTGCGAGTGATGTTCCGGCATTCCCAGGACCATGGCCCATTGTGTGTTTGTGACAGTTTAATGTGGGAATTTTCTATACTGATCTCTGCATTGAGGCAGTGATTACAAATGGAATGGTCACACGTTGAGTGCCAATTAATGTATTTGTCCTAGTTTAGGGCAAATTTGGGAAGAAGCCTCTGAATGGGGTCCCTCTAGAAAGCAAATTCGAATGGCTCCTCTTCCATCTGGTTTGGAGAAAGATTTCCTTGGAGAGAAGTG